>LPNX011082022.1:505385-524641 GCA_001517045.1 Pseudotsuga menziesii | reverse complement strand
ATCTTTGTTTACAACACTTTGATGCATTGATGCATGATCTTGGCATCCACAACATCTTCACCAAGTCCATCACCAAGAAGTTGTTCTTTCAGCTCATTCAAGCAAAGAAGAGGACCCGCTGAAGACATTTTGATCTTTGTCATATCCATTTTTGAGGGGAGGGTTTTCCCATGAGGTTTTCCTCCTTACCTCGGTTACATGGATCAATAAAAGTTATGTTGTAAAAGGTGACTTGTGCCTTAGTTGCCAAGGCCTTAATAAATATGTTTGATTAAAATGTACTAAGTCTAGATTAAGGGGGGGTGTTGGAGCAGTAATACATCCTTAGTACATAGTTTTTACCTTAGGCTAACTTTATTTTCCTTCATGCAATGATATCCTATGGTTTAAGACTTAGGAGAGTTGATTCAACATTATAACTGGTTAATTTGGCCTGTTCACACCTACAACAATGCCCTAATTGGCCAACCCAGCACATGCGCACCTCATTTAATGTCTTAGGGCACCACCTCCTTGATTTGTGGGGCCCTGGTTTGACTAAATGCGATAGGGGGTGAATTTGGCCTGTTTTAGCTCTCCTATGAGCATTTATTGCCACCTAGAGCACCCCACTCACCTCTATCTTCTCACCCACGCTTGCCTAGGACCCAATAATGACCCAACACACTTCACATGAGGTTTCGTGACTGTTTGGGCTTAGTTGGAGCTTCTTTGGTCCACCTAGGGGGGTTGGGGGTCAATTTTCACCATGACACTTGTACTTTCCCAATTGGATGCTAGAGCCACTTGATATTCCTCCAATGTATTATAAATGTGTAACATAACATATAAATGATGTATGATAATAATATGATAAGAAATTAGCACCATTCATATGTGTTATTCCATGTATTTTCTGTCTCTTTGATTGTTTCTCTTGCATATTTTGTCAAACACTTCATGTGTGAAGTCTGTTCTAGCTCCTAGATCTGATTAAGAAGTAAATTCTTACATTCCCAATTTGGGTGAAACTTCCTTTCTCCCTCTTGAATTTTGGTCCCAGGAAGGGTTTAAAGTTATTGGGGACGCAATTGGAAAATTTGTGGCGGTTGATGCAAATCTTTTAAATCATAGAGAAGGTCAGTGGCTCATATTTTGGTTGAGGTGGATGCTAGTTAGGGTTTGTTTAAATCTATTGATCTAGTATCTGGTGAGCATGGTTTTTTCCCAACCTTTGGATTATCTGAACATTCCTTTCATATGTGCTCGTTGTCATTTATATGAGCATGTTGTGGCTAATTATAATTTAATATTTGAGAATAAAATTTGAAAACAAAAAGTAATTCCAGGAGGGGATGAGAGTAACTCACAGTATTTGAACTCAGTTGGTGGTGTTGATTCTCTGGTTTCGTCACGGAAGCAACATGAGGTATAAGACGAGATTATTAGTGGTGTCATCCTTCCTATTGTCTCAATAGTTGTAGAGGAGAAATTGCTTGATTTTGTGAACCTCGTGGAGGGTTTTGAGAGCTCTTGCAGTCAAATGACGAAGATTGTGGATTTCTGGGAGGAAAGTGGTAAGTTGGAGTTTAAGGTTGCGACTTTAGGTGTTGTTGAAGACGTCATGGAAGCTACATGCAAGGTGGTATACTATTTGTGGCCAGCTGGTGAGGTATTGGTAGACTCTTCGGTGTAATCTTCTATGATTTTGTTGGGGGGAGTGTGGGTGGATGAAGTGGTAGGTTTGGAGACCTTGATGGTTCATCTTGAGTCACCGTCCAGTCTAGATGATAGCTAGTCAGGTAGTGGAAGTAGGGGGGCTTACTTTTTATGCTCTTATGTTAAAAACAATGACGATACTGAGGGGCTTGATATGTAGTGTCCTCCAATTGCTAGAAAAGTTGGGAGAAAGTCCAAGATGCACCATGCTAAGGAGAAAGCTAAGCATGAAATTTCTCAGGGTCGTCAATTATAGTTATCAAGGGTTCTTAGAGCAAACAAACCCCAGGGAGGTGATTCCTAATGTTCATGGCCTTGGAGGGCGGGACATATTATTATCTCTCAAATGTTTGATTGATGTAGAGAATCCTGATATTTTGTTGCTGCAAGAAACTAAGGTTGTTGGTGTGGAGATGGTTAATCGATCATAGAAGTTATTTTTGCAATATTTCTTCTTCTTTGTAGATGCTTGTGGTCATTTGGGAGGATTGATTTCTGGTTTTTCCTCCAATATTCATGTGCTCAATGTTTTTGGTGGGATTTCAACTTTGGGGGTTGAAGCTTGTAGTTTGGAGTTAGATCAATCATTTTTTATTGTAAATATCTATGGGCTATATTTTGACATATTGATGTTATAGAATTCCGTTTGTGGGGTAGATTGTTATAAGGTTGCTTCTTTAAATGTTAACGGGGATATGAATTTTACTCTTTCTGTGGATGAGGTTTGGGGCAGTTATGCTAGGGTGGACCCAGATGCCATTTCTATTCGAGATTTGTTTTCCATGCATGAGTGGATTGATGTTAGGCCTGCGGAGATCAAGCTTGCTTGGTCCAATAAATGTGTTTGTGCTCAAGGTATTTATAAACGTATGGACCATTTCTTTCTGAATGTTTTTTTATTTAAGGATATACATGTTTTTAGATCCTAGGTTGGGTCATGTCTATTTTCAAATCATTTCCTATATTTTTGGAAATTAGCGAGTCCATGGAGAAGCCAGGAGCTCCTTTTAAGTATAATTCTTCTTGGTCTAAGCTTGATTGTTTTCATTCTTTGGTGGAAACCTCTTGGGTTCCCTTTCAAATTGATCTTTGGAGGGTTTCTAGTCAGTTTGTTGTGAATCTTCAGAACCTCAAGAAAAGAACAAAGGAATGGAATAGTGGCCGACATAAGGCTCGTCAGGGTCGTTTGTTGGAAGTAGAACGATAATTGGAGAGGCTTTATAGCTCTAATCTTCGGGTTTTTCTGGTCAATAATTGCAAGGAGGAAATTTCTCTCTTAGAGAAGGAAATAGTGCATATTTTAGAAGGCGTTGAGATGGAATGGAGGCTTAAGAGTAGAGCTATCTAGTTGGAGTTAGGTGACCAGAATACTAAATATTTTTCAGAAGCGGGTTGCTCATCACCGAAATGTGAATACTATTTGGGATATTCAAATCCAATCCGAGAATCAGGTTCGAGGATTTTCAGAGCTAGCATTTGGGACTATTTCTCATTTTCAAATTCTATATTCTAAAGTAGCACAACTTGATATGCTTGGGATGCTTCAGGTTATTCAGAATTTTCCCTGAATGCTTTATGTGGAGGAAAGTGTTGATATTTTTCGAGAGGTAATTTTGGATGAGATCTTTGTAGCTTTGAAGTGTTTCTGCCAAGACAAGAGTTTGGGTCCGGATGGGTGGCCACTAGTTTTTTTTGGATTCCTCTAAGCTGGTTGGTAATGACCTACTGTGTGTTGTGGAAGAAGTTCGACATTTTGGGTGTGTTCATGAATATTTCAATTCTACTTTTATTTCTCTCATTCCCAAGAAGGATAAGCCCTCCACGTTCGTTGACTTCAGACCTATTTCTCTATGCAATGGGGTGTATAAAATCATGGCAAAAAAATTGGCACTTTGTTTTAAACCCTTCCTTTCTAACTATATGTCAATGGACTAGTTTGGTTTTCTGAAGGGTCGTCTCATTCATGAGGCTGTTGGAGCAGCACAAGAAGGTATTCATTTTGTTAAAACTCCCAATCTCCAGGTAGCAGCTATTAAGTTGGACCTATCTAAAGCTTATGATAAAGCTTCGTTTTTTTTTTAAAGATTGGTACTGCTACATATTTGCTTCAACCTCGAACTCATGTATTGGATCATGGCCTGTGTGACTTCCCCTGTCTTTGTGGTTTTATTTGATGGCCCTGGGTACCCCTTCTTCAAGGCTTCTAGAGGGATTTGTCATGGATTCCTACTTTCTCCTTATTTGTTCTTGTTGGTGGTGGAGGGTTTGAGTCGTTCCATTATTCATGGACGTAATTAACAAAACATCAGGGGAATTTCTTTTGGTGGAAGGGTTTCTTTGACACACCTCATGTTTGTGGATGATATTTTCTTGTTATGTAACCATTATGAGGTGGAGTGTAGGAAATTGCGTTCGGTGCCGGATACTTTCTATAGGGCTACTGGTATAGAGATTAGCATTGATAAATCGACTTTGTATATTTTGTGCCAATGTGAGGAGTCCCTGGCTTTTCGGAACCCTCATTTTCCTTTTGCATGTCTTTCTATGGAAGATGGGATCCTGTATCTTGGATTTAGGATGAAACCTAATCATTATGGAATTAAGGATTGGACTTGCCTTGAAGACATGATTACTGGTAGAATCAACTCTTGGTGCAATTGATGGATTTTTAGGGGGAAGACTGGTTTTGGTTAAATCTGCCTTGGAGGCTATTCCTGTTTACTGGCACCTTTTGGCCAAGATTCCGGTTGGAACTTTACAAAATATCAAGAAAATGTGTTTCAATTTTCTATGGAGAAAAGGTATAGAGGGCAAGCCTCTTCATCTCGTTTGTTGGATTACTTTGGCTGCTCCCAAAGACCTGGGTGGTTTGGGGCTCAAGAATATTTTTTTGTTTAACAGGGCATTAGTAGCTAAATCCTTATGATTTTTTTTAGAAAATGGATAGTTTGTGTCTCGCGAAATATATTGCTCCTGATTCGGTGATTGATTGGCTTCATCATAGTGACAATTCGATGAGGATTTGTTCTAATCAATGGAAGGTCATCATAAAGGATTTTCCTGTTATTGGTTATCAATTGGCTTGGAAGGTGGGGAATGGGAGGTCTGTTAGGATGAGGTGAGATGCTGTTCTGGGCCTTTCAAATGAAAGGATCCTTCAGAACGGGCTTATTGAACATCTTCAAAGTAGGGGGTTTGTGACTTTGCATTGATTTTCCAACTTGGGAGGGGATAATGTTTGGCATTAGAATTTGCTGTCTGTGGAGGAGTTGGGGTTATTCGGTACTTGGAAGGATCAGTGGAACATATTTGTTGATTCGGTTGTTCATGCCCATATTCATATTGGCAGGGACGAGGATGATTTGAGGTGGAGTTATAGTGATGTGGGGATCTATTTTGCTAAATTAAGATATGAGTCGATGTTCCCCATGGTTCCTAATTTTAAATGGTGGTGGGATGTGCTTTGGAAGATTAAAGGGCCTCTGAAAGACATTTTACATTTATGGAGTATGCTTAACAACTGGGTTTTGACTTGGGACCATCTTCAATGTTTTAACTTTCATGGGCCCGGGCGTTGTCCTTTATGTAAGTTTGTAGAGGAAACTGTTTTTCACCTTTTTGTTTAGTGCATTTTTGCTAAGGAAGTTTGGCAGGTGGTGGGTAGACTCTCGGGTTTTCCTGTTAATTGGAGTCATGATTCAGTGGAGAATTGTTTTCATAACTTCTTTCTCTCTAGGATGACAACTCCGTTCAGTTGTCTTCCTACTTTGGTTTCCCGGGGTCTATGGCTTGCATGGAATGCAGTTATTTTCAGAGAAAAAAATATTTCCTGTGTTTAGGTGGCGTATTGTTCTCTGACTTTACTTGACTTTTATAAGCCGACTTTTAAGCCTAAACTGCCTCGTCTTTTGGTTCCTCTTGTTATTGCTGCTGGTAGCCCTTGGGTTTTTTTTGACAGTGCTAGTCAAGATCACAATAGAAATTGTGGTTTTGGGTTTGTTATTTACTTGGATGATCAACATCACTTCAAAGGAGTTGGGGGTATTGGAGCAGGGACAATCAATTTGGATGAGTTTAAGGCTCTCTTTTATCTTTTGAAAGTTGCTTTCCGGATGTCTTTGTTCAGTTGCAAGCATTCAACAATTCTAAACTAGTGGTTAAGTGGTCGGCTGGTCAGGCTATGATTTCTCAGGTGGGCCCGATTTATTTGGTGGAGCAGCTTCAGGTGGTTCGTGGTCTTTTCCAGTCTCTCTCTGTACAACATGTTAGAAGGATTTTTAACACTAAGGTTGATTACTTGTCTAAGAGAGGATTGCTCTTTCATCCAAGGGCTCTCCATTTAGAAGAATTTCAAGGGGGACTCTAATTAACGTTCTGGTTATCCCTTTTGCAGAATTACGATATGCCTTGATAGTTTTGAGTTCTAGATTCAATAACCAATTGTGGCTTGTAGTCATGAAGTCCTTTTGCAATTTTTTGGCAGAATCCCTAGTTAATGCTCAGAAACTTGACTTTTTTGACATTGCTTTTGAGGAAATGAAGATTGTACTTTTCTTTATGTTAATAAAAATACGATTTGTTTTCCTTGAAAAAAATATCAAATATATGCTCTAAGGTACCTATAAGAAGTATGTCTCTTTCTGCACCATAATAATAATAACAAAATATATATATATAATAACAAATTTGGGAAAAAAAGATATTAGTGAAAGGATGTAGTCGGAGTGAAACTCTACCCCTCAGCCTCCGATTTAAATTACCTATGATAACCCCATTCCGAGTTTAAAAACAGTTGGACAGCACTAGGGTTTGGAGATAATCGTTCATAAACAAATATATTATTCAATTGATGAGACAAAAAGGTACGTGAGCTCAAGAGACGCGTGATCAATTTTCCATAGGCAACTCGTTTGAGAAGAATCTGAGATTTAAGTTAGGGTTGGGGTTTGGGTGAGGAGCACAACTTGCCAAACCCTAATGATAATGTTTGGGTGTGGGTTTAGTTCAGCTATACATATATGCGTGAAGGAGAGCGTTTCTGTATATTCAAGCTGCTCATTCCATGTGCCGATTTAGATTTGTGTATCATCAGCTATATTTCAATAACGCTTCTTCTCTAACTGGTCTGTGCCTTATACAATCTAGATGTATTTAATGTCTGCTATTTGTGTGGCAAGGATGACTGATAAATATACCATCAATATCTGTACTGATTCTACTTGCTGATGAAATATTGTCTGAGCCAAATCTTCTTTTTTTCGGATGCTTAGAAGTGGTGAGTTTATCTGGATATAGATTATATGGCAACAGTTGCTCTCCCCCAATGCGCTCAAGTGATGAAAAACAAGTAGAATGAATCTTAATGATTTGAAAAACTTGTTGCACTCTAATTTTTTGCTGATGAGCTATTACGGGCTAGGGTTTCGCTGTTTTCCTATCTTCTCAAGCTTCCTGCTGACAAAATCATTATTGTGTTTTATTTTTATACTTTGTAAGCAGCTGCATGCAGGGAAAATATGTTTTTATTTTTAAATTAGATTTAGCAAGGTGCCTTTCCAATAGATCCTCTAATAGATCATGGCAACAAGTGCCTGAACAATAAAGCAACTGCAGGCTAAAATGCATGCAGTGTAAATATGTATTTTTTTTTAAATGTAGATTTAGCAAGGTGCCTCTCCGATGGATCATCTAATAGATCATGGCAACAAGTCCCTGAACAATGAAGCAACTACAGGCTAAAATACAATACTACTGAGATCTGAAAATGCATAGCTTTTCCAAACAAAAACATATTTTTCTCCTTTAATAAAGATGAATACTTTTGGAAAAGTTCTCTTGTGCTGTCTCAGGTAAGACCTGCAGACCTTAAAGGGGTGAAGGTTCGTTATAAAACTTGACCTGCTTTCTCATTCAATTCTTTGAAAACACCCTGAAGAGTGACCAATGCAAACATATTTCTTGCCTCGCTGTTTTAATCCATAGTTCGAAGTAGTAAATGTTCCAACTTATTCTTTTCATTCATCCAATCAATAATAAGCTTGGACTCATCCAGAATTTGTAAAATGCACCCAGCTCTACATATACTTGCTGAACTTTGGCTTGGTCCATCGAAATAACCCTAGGCCTTTGACTTATCAACTTATCTGTTTCTGGAGCTTTTAATACTCTGGGATTCTTAGGTGTTGCAGGCTTCCAGATCTTTTTGCCCTGCAATGCCATTTCATTTCTTGTTAGCGATAGTGCCCAATCTATAGTTTATGGCAGAGGCTTATGCTACGAGATTGTCGTCTTTATACCATTAACACCTTCAGAAATATTTACTCCATCCCACGACCCTTTTCTATTTGTCAATTTCAAAGCTTTAGGCTACACTGTAAAAGGGAAATGCACAGAAATATGATCAATTTATTCGTCACTATATTTAAATAGGATACACCTACCAAGACCATCCCTTCCTTTATCACAAGGGGATAACTTTGCTGATAGAACCAATTAAAAAGTATATTTGATTTGAAGGATTGTTTAGCTTCCAAATTGCCTACCACGAACACTTCTTTTATCTTTGTCTTCCATCCTAACCTCATTCCAGTTATATTATGTAACTTCCACGAACACTTCATCTTTTAATCTAATAAAACTGTGTTTCAAACATCTATTGCTGCTATCCATCTTACTAGTTCTCCTTGAAGATCTAGCTGAGGTGCTGTTTTCCATCTTTGATTCCATATATTACAACTATCTTGATCTGCATCCTCTGCAAGATTGTATATTTCCTGATTATATAGAGCTTGCTTTAATGATTTAGAGACTCTTAAGGTTTCTATACAACCTATATCCAAAGGATCTTCATATTTCATCATCTTCATCTTTTAATTTAATAAAACCGTGTTTCAAATAGAACATCTATTGCTGCCCTTCATCTTACTAGTTCCTCTTGAAGACCTAGCTGAGGTGGTGTTTTCCATCCTTGATTCCATATCTTACTATTATCTTGATCTGCATCCTCTGCAAGATTGTATATCTCCAGATTATGTAGAGCTTGCTTTAAGGATTTAGAGACTGAAGGTTCCTATACAACCTATCCCAAGGATCCTCACCTATCTTCAATGTGTTTACTCTTCCTCTCTTCCACACCTATCTTCACTATGTTCACTCTTCCCATCTTCCACACCAGCCACTTCCCTAACTATGGAAATTCTTTGACTAGAGTCTTCCAGATAACTGATCCAACTCCAAAAGCCCTCGCTGCTTTTCAGATCCAATCCTCTACTGTACTTGGTGCAGTATATCTTGCATACGTAATTATTTTACCCCATCACTATCATTTTGCAGCCCAAGCTTGATCAAACAAGTGTATTTTCTTTTAGCCCCAACCTCTTGTCTCTTTGGGCTTGGGCTTCCTAAAGTCAACCTACCTCATCTAGATCGCCATTTCTAACACTAGTTTTTTACCATTATTTCAATCTTTTCATAAAGCCAATACCAGTCTTTTCAGTAAATTTTCAGAAGGCACTAAAGCAAAGGACACTACATCAACACACTGTCATTCTAATTCTAACCTTGTTCCATTGAATAAAATTGAGGATTTGTGGACATTCACCTACATTTCTGGACTTTTGCTATGAGGTTCTACAATTTCTTTGTACTTCACTTCCCTTATTGTTCCTATTACGAACAGTATAACATTGCCTATTCCCTTATTACCATCTTACTTAACGCTTCAACAACCAAAAGGAACACAAAAAGAGACATAGGGGCACCCCTGTCTGAGGCATAGAAAAAACTAGAAGCTGAACGATTGCAAATGAAGCTAAAGAAAGACATACCATTATTCATTTAACCACTTGAACTCTCTTCCCTATTTGAATCAAGATTAATCTGAGATAAAGTTAACTGACTTTGTCATATGCCTTCGCGAAATCCAATTTCGTCATCATAGATGGCATTTTTTAACCTTTATTGTATGCAAACCTTGTGTTGCTCCCACTCATGAATTTTCCTTTTGTGAAGAATTCCGAACTTCACTTTTGAAATGAAATCAGAAAAAATACCTTGTCTGTTTGCCAGAATCCTTGTTAGAATTTTGTACACTGAATTGTACAAAAAGATGGGCCTATAATCTTCAAAGAAGTCTGGTACATATTTCCATTCAAATCTCCTAGTACTTTTCCTGAACTTCTAGATTCTTCAATTACTCTTAACAACTCTTCTTCCAGAAAGTCATAGAATCTGAGATAAAATTGTGTTGTCCATCCTTTGATCCTAGATTTTTTGCTTTTTTGAAGGATTGCAGCACTGCTTCGAGTTCATTCGATGTCACCTCTTCTTCTAAGTCCTCGTTTTGTTGATGATCAATCAATGTTGGGTGGAAAGAAGTTACTTTTAGAATCTCTACAATGTTAGTTTTGGGGGTTCTTGAAATAGACCTTTGAAATAATTAACTCCATCAGCTATTTCCTCCGTTCTCCTTCCTAATCTCACATATGGTAATTGATGTTCTTTGTATGTTTTACATAATTCTGGAAGAATTTTGTGTTTTCATCCCCTCTGCCAGTAAAATGGCCCTACTTTTCAACCTCCACTCTGCTTCGTATTCAACAATTTCCTTTTCACTTTTAATGTTTTTAATTTTATTTTTTCTTTTGTAAATATATCTCCTTTATTCCCCTCAAACGAAGTCTTGATCTGTTCCTCTATCTGCCATTATTTCTTTACTTCATGCAAGTTTTCTGTGAACTGGTACGTCGTTAGCTCACTTGAATTTGAATAAAATCCAACTATGAGTAACCATGTTTCTGAATCCTTCTTTTTTTGCCTCGAAAAAAAATCGCAACTTTATTTTGCAATAAATTGCACTCTTCAGTGACTTATATAGTCAATTGTTCAAGAACATATGAAGTAAACCTTCACATTCTAAGAACTTGTTTGTTCAAAATAAAGAGTCGTCTCCACAGATCCAAGTCGAGAAAAGGAGCCTCCTGTACTGTAGCACAAGACCCTACAGAAGAAAAGAGTATCCTCCTGTACTGTAAAGCAGTTTAACTTCTTCACAGATCCAACAAAATGACATCATTTGCACTAACAACAGCAGAAGATGTCACCTACAGGATTAAATGGCGTCACCAGCCTCCCAAACTATAGTATGTGTACAGTCATCAAAGCCTGTAGCACTTCAATCCCACAGGAATCAAACATCAAAACTATGCAGTCTGCATATTCTCATTCATTGTCATAACACCAAACCTTGGGCCCTGTTGTGCATTGGATCAAAATGTAGCAATTCACCATAATAAGACATGTAAGCCAACAGGCATCCATCCCAAACTGTGGTATGTACAGTCAATGAGCCTGTAGCCCTTCTCTTACAGGAACCAGAGAGAGTCACCATAAACAAACTCCAAATCTGAAGCACAATACTGTGCATTCATCCAAGATATGTATTCCAAATTGATAGAAAACCAAATAAGCTGAAGCAACCCTCAGCCAACAAGGATTCACTGTCAAAGAACAAATCCCAAGCCATATGCTTTCTCAAGAAAAATATGAAGTAAAGCCTTCACATTCTGAAAAAACTGTTCAAGAGAGTATTCTCCACAGTTCCAAATTCTGTCAATCATTTGTACTAACAAAAAAAAGTGGTAAAAACCATCCTCCACTATTATAGCACTATGGGACATCGACTCATTATCTCCGACCCCTCCTTGGCCCAGGATTCTACTGTCGGGTACTTTGATGGTGCGGAGCAGGGTGGCTTTTGCGGTGCTGGGATGATGATAAGAATTCTGCCAGATATCACTTACAGATTGAGGTTGGGTATTGGTAGAGGTACTAACACAAAAGGCGAGCTTTTGGCCCTCTGGGGACTACTCAGATTCGCTAAATTCAAAGATAATGACTTGCATGAGCTCTTGGTTCTGGGGGATTCGCAGGTAGTGGTGGACTGGGCCAGCCAGAAAAATCTTATTCAGAATATTGAGCTCTCCAATTGGCTTAGACAGACAAGGAACCTTATTTGCCACTTCCAGCAGATTTCATTTCGACATATTTACTGTGAACTCAATGGGGTGGCTGATGGTCTTTCCAAGCAGTCTTGGTCTTGGAATTGGGGATCTGATTTGGGAATTATATCATGGAAATGCTAGCGTAGAGAAAGGTCTTTTAAGTTATATTTAGATCCTTTCTAGTATCAGCTTGGGCCTTATATGTTTACTTATAGTTATGTCTGTAATGATCTTCGGTTATTTACCCTCATGGCTGCGGCTCTAGCTTTCAGTTTTTTGGTAGTTTACATGTATTTGTCGGATGAAGAGCTTTGTACTTGTGACAACATTCTAATATATAAAGTTGTCGTTCAGTGTGAAAAAATACCAACAGGAAAAATAGAGGAAAAATAGAGTCCTTTGTAAGATTGATCAAAGCAGAGGCATCTCCGTCTAAGAACAGAACCATCCTTTGGCTTGCTACCATAAAGATAGCACTGTTCATATATGCCTAGAAATCATAAAAATACAACAGAACCCCAGAGCTTGCAGATTTTCTTGTAATTCATGATACAAAGTCCTGAAGAATATCATCAATATACCCTATAATCGTCTATCAAGAAATAAGTAAAAAACCATCCTGATGCTTATCATCATATAAAGCTCACTGTAACAATTTAAAATTGGATCAAATCTGAAGCATGTCACCCTGAAGATGTTCAGTAATCCAATAAAGAGCCTGAAGTAACAAACTCCAACACGAAACACAAGACTATGTATTCCATAGACCTATGGAACAAAGAACAATCAAATGAAAATAAGTTCCCAGATCTATAACATCAAGTAAATTGCATCTATTAACTCTGTAATAAAAAATCATTTGCATGCGATACTTGAAAATGGAATTAAGATATGCCAAATGAAAAAGGTGCTTTGTGATTTTGTTTTTGCGGATTAGATTTAGTGAATTTGTGGAATGATGGGAAGCCTAGACTAGATATTTGGTGTCCACATCACAAGGGATGGACAAAAAAATATAAAAATCTAACTATGAAAAGTAAACCGGTTAGTGACTGCTAGGGAAGTAAAAGGGATGAGTCCAATGCTAGATTATAAAAGAATAGTTAGAACCAGGTATTCTTGCTTCACAAGCAAGTTTAAGAAATGTTGATGACCAACAAGTGTCAAGTTGTGGTTCGGTTAGATTCAGAAACCTTTATATCCAAGGTACACCTCTGCCATTGTGAGGGTGTGAAGCTTGGATCCCTAAGTGAGAAAGTTGATTTTATTAGAAGCCTAAGCTATCTTGTTAATTAAACTAGCAACAACCATATTACTAAGATTAATATGTTATATGTTTGAAATACGTCGAGAGGTATATATTTGACATTTTGATAATGTTTTTTTTTACTAAAGAGTTTGTCAATTACTTGGATCTAATAGTTAAGCTAATATAACAACTACTTAATTTATGGTTGTTAAGCTCATAGTTGAAGTTAGACTCATAGTTGTATCATCATTGGAGTTAAGCTAATAGTTGTATCTAATAGTTAATTTAAAAGTTAATATAAAACTTAGACTAAGCCTTATGCACATTAACTCGACTCTCAATTGCCAGTTGGAGTTCAACTATCACATAAGTTGCACATTACCTAAGTGATTGTTCTTGGTGCATGGTTTCACTGCAATCAAGGTCAACTACTCATGCTAAGAGATGGAGTTAATCTAAATTTAATTTAATAGTTGTATCACTATTGGAATGAATCATTGGAGTTGAGCTAATACTTGTATCTAATAGTTAATCTAATATTTATCCAATATAAGCATGATTAGAGTTGAAGTTAAACTAATAATTGTAGAATCATTGGAGTTAAACAACAAGCTAATAGTTGTATCTAATAGTTAATTTAAAAGTTAATATATTAGTAATTGCATTTCAAGTAAAAGTCATGATTGGAGTTGAAGTTAAGCCAATAGTTGTATCATCAATGTATTTAAGCTAATAATTGAATAGTTGTATCTAATAATCGAATAGTTGAAGCTGAAGTTTGATTTTTTTAACTATCACAAATTGTACTTATCAGATGTTAACTAAGCTATTTTTGATTTTTTTGAAATTGTTACGTCGATAGACGTTTTTATTTGAGATTTGGGGTGGACTACGACCTATGTTTTTTCATCTACGGACGAGGATGAGACAAGTGTATTGTCGAGATTGATTCTATGGCAGTCGTTCAAAATTCGAAATAAACAATTATAAAAAAAGAAATATAAAAAATAACTGGTAGCTAGTTGATGAATGGATAACTGGTAGCAATGCATGGATAACTCATAGCTGATGAATGGATAACCAACAATTCATGGCAGATAACTAGAACAATGTCAGGTACAAAGAAAAATAATATAAAAAATAACTGATAGTTGATAAATGGATAACATGAAGAATGTCGGTGATAACATGTAGCTAGGAATGTATAACTCACAATTGAATTTGTTTAACTAGAAGAATACGAGGAATAAAAAAGAAAGTCCAAGCTGTGTTTCATTCTATAACTATCTCTTAACCATTTAATCCCTATTGACGTGATACACCCACAAACTATGTGGGTGTGCTAGTTAATTCCGAGTTAGAACTCCTTTAAAAAGAATAAAAAACCTAATGATATCTATATGGAAAACCTAAACATGTAATACTAACTGTATATTAGCTAGATGGCCAACTATGAGATGCAATAGTTTATTAGGAGTTTGGAGGAATTTATTAGGAGTTTGGATCAAATATGAAGCATGTCACCCTGAATATGTTCAATCATCCAATAAAGAGCCCGTAGTGCTTCATCCTACATGAAGTAACAAACTCCAACACGAATCACAAGACTATGTATTCCATAGACCTATGGAACAAAGAATAATCAAATGAAAATAAGTTCCCAGATCTATAACATCAAGTAAATTGCATCAATAAACTCTGTAATATAAAATTATTTGCATGCGATACTTGAAAATGGAATTAAGATATGCCAAATGAAAAAGGTGCTTGTGATTTTGTTTTTGCGGATTAGATTTAGTGAATTTGTGGAATGATGGGAAGCCTAGACTAGATATTTGGTGTCCACATCACAAGGGATGGACAAAAAAATATAAAAATCTAACTATGAAAAGTAAACCGGTTAGTGACTAATCTAGGAAAGTAAAAGGGATTAGTCCTATGCTAGATTATAAAAGAATAGTTAGAACCAGGTATTCTTGCTTCACAAGCAAGTTTAAGAAATGTTGATGACCAACAAGTATCAAGTTGTGGTTCAGTTAGATTCAAAAACTTTTATATCCAAGGTATACCTCTGCCATAGTGAGGGTGTGAAGCTTGGATCCCTAAGTGAGAAAGTTAATTTTATTAGAAGCCTAAGCTATCTTGTTAATTAAACTAGAAACAACCATATTACTAAGATTAATATGTTTGAAATACGCCGAGAGGTATACATTTGACATTTTGATAATGTTTTTTTTACTAGAGAATTTATCAATTACTTGTATCTAATAGTTAAGCTAATATAACAACTACTTAATTTATGGTTGTTAAGCTCATAGTTGAAGTTAGACTCATAGTTGTATCATCATTGGAGTTAAGCTAATAGTTGTATCTAATAGTTAATTTAAAAGTTAATATAAAACTTAGACTAAGCCTTATGCACATTAACTCGACTCTCAATTGTCAGTTGGAGTTCAACTATCACATAAGCTGCACATTACCTAAGTGATTGTTCTTGGTGCATGGTTTCACTGCAATCAAGGTCAACTTCTTATGCTAAGAGATGGAGTTAATCTAAATTTAATTTAATAGTTGTATCACTATTGAAATGAATCATTGGAGTTAAGCTAATACTTGTATCTAATAGTTAATCTAATATTAATCCAATATAACCGTGATTAGAGTTGAAGTTAAACTAATAATTGTAGAATCATTGGAGTTAAACAACAAACAAATAGATGTATCTAATAGTTAATTTAAAAGTTAATATATTGGTAGTTGCAATTCAAGTAAAAGTCATGATTGGAGTTGAAGTTAAGCTAATACTTGTATCATCAATGTATTTAAGCTAATAATTGAATAGTTGTATCTAATAATCAAATAGTTGAAGCTGAAGTTTGATTCTTTTAACTATCACAAATTGTACTTATCAGATGTTAACTAAGCTATTTTTGATTTTTTTGAAATTGTTACATCGATAGACGTTTTTATTTGAGATTTGGGGTGGACTATGACCTATGTTTTTTCATATATGGATGAGGATGATACAAGTGTATTGCCGAGATTGATTCTATGGCAGTCGTTCAAAATTCGAAATAAACAATTATAAAAAATAACTGGTAGCTAGTTGATGAATGGATAACTGGTAGCAATGCATGGATAACTCATAGCTGATAAATGGATAACCAACAGTTCATGGCAGATAACTAGAACAATGTCAGGTACAAAGAAAAATAATATAAAAAATAACTGATAGTTGATAAATGGATAACATGAAGAATGTCGTTGATAACATGTAGCTAGGAATCTATAACTCACAATTGAACTTGTTTAACTAGAAGAATACGACGAGTAAAAAAGAAAGTCCAAGCTATGTTTCATTCTATAACTATCTCTTAACCATTTAATCCCTATCGACGTGATCCACCCACAAACTATGTGGGTGTGCTAGTTAATTATGAGTTAGAACTCCTTTAAAAAGAATAAAAAACCTAATTATATCTATATGGAAAACCTAAACATGTAATACTAATTGTATATTATCTAGATGCCCAACTATGAGATGCAGGAGTTTGGATCAAATCTGAAGCATGTCATCCTAAAGATGTTCAGTCATCCAATAAAGAGCCTGTAGCGCTTCATCCTACATGAAGTAACAAACTCCAACACGAATCACAAGACTATGTATTCCATAGACCTATGGAACAAAGAATAATAAAATGAAAATAAGTTCCTATAACATCAAGTAAATTGCATCTATAAACTCTGCAATATAAAATCATTTGCATGCGATACTTGAAAATGGAATCAAGATATGCCAAATGAAAAAGGTACTTTGTGATTTTGTTTTTGCGGATTAGATTTAGTGAATTTGTGGAATGATGGGAAGCATAGACTAGATATTTGGTGTCCAGATCACAAGGGATGGACAAAAAAATATAAAAGTCTAACTATGAAAAGTAAACCGGTTAGTGACTAATCTAGGAAAGTAAAAGGGATTAGTCCTATGCTAGATTATAAAAGAATAGTTAGAACCAGGTATTCTTGCTTCACAAGCAAGTTTAAGAAATGTTGATGACCAACAAGTATCAAGTTGTGGTTCGGTTAGATTCAGAAACCTTTATGTCCAAGGTACACCTCTGCCATAGTGAGGGTGTGAAGCTTGGATCCCTAAGTGAGAAAGTTAATTTTATTAGAAGCCTAAGCTATTTTGTTAATTAAACTAGCAACAACCATATTACTAAGATTAATATGTTTGAAATACACTGAGAGGTATATATTTGACATTTTGATAATGTTTTTTTTTTACTAAATAATTTGTCAATTACTTGTATCTAATAGTTAAGCTAATATAACAACTACTTAATTTATGGTTGTTAAGCTCATAGTTGAAGTTAGACTCATAGTTGTATCATCATTCGAGTTAAGCTAATAGTTGTATCTAATAGTTAATTTAAAAGTTAATATAAAACTTAGACTAAGCCTTATGCACATTAACTCGACTCTTAATTGCTAGTTGGAGTTCAACTATCATATAAGCTGCACATTACCTAAGTGATTGTTCTTGGTGCATGGTTTCATTGCAATCAAGGTCAACTTCTCATGCTAAGAGATGGAGTTAATCTGAATTTAATTTAATAGTTGTATCACTATTGGAATGAATCATTGGAGTTAAGCTAATACTTGTATCTAATAGTTAATCTAATATTTATCCAATATAACCGTGATTAGAGTTGAAGTTAAACTAATAATTGTAGAATCATTGGAGTTAAACAACAAGCTAATAGTTGTATCTAATAGTTAATTTAAAAGTTAATATATTGGTAATTGAAATTCAAGTAAAAGTCATGATTGGAGTTGAAGTTAAGCTAATACTTGTATCATTAATGTATTTAAGCTAATAATTGAATAGTTGTATCTAATAATCGAATAGTTGAAGCTGAAGTTTGATTTTTTTAACTATCACAAATTGTACTTATCAGATGTTAACTAAGCTATTTTTGATTTTTTTGAAATTGTTACGTCGATAGACGTTTTTATTTGAGATTTGGGGTGGACTATGACCTATGTTTTTTCATCTACGGACGAGGATGGGACAAGTGTACTCGAGATTGATTCTATGGCAGTCGTTCAAAATTCGAAATAAACAAATATAAAAAAAGAAATATAAAAAATAACTGGTAGCTAGTTGATGAATTGATAACTGGTAGCAATGCATGGATAACTCATAGCTGATGAATGGATAACCAAAAGTTCATGGCAGATAACTAGAACAATGTCAGGTACAAAGAAAAAGAATATAAAAAATAATTGATGTTGATAAATGGATAACACGAAGAATGTCGGTGATAACATGTAGCTAGGAATGTATAACTCACAATTGAACTTGTTTAAGTAGAAGAATACGAGGAATAAAAAAGAAAGTCCAAACTGTGTTTCATTCTATAACTATCTCTTAACCATTTAATCCCTATCGACGTGATCCACCCACAAACTATGTGGGTGTGCTAGTTAATTATGAGTTAGAACTCCTTTAAAAAGAATAAAAAACCTAATTATATCTATATGGAAAACCTAAACATGTAATACTAACTGTATATTAGCTAGATGCCCAACTATGAGATGCAGCAGTTTATTAGGAGTTTGGAGGAATTTATTAGGAGTTTGGATCAGATCTGAAGCATGTCACCCTGAAGATGTTCAGTCATCCAATAAAGAGCCTGTAGTGCTTCATCCTACATGAAGTAACAAACTCCAACACGAATCACAAGACTATGTATTCCATAGACCTATGGAACAAAGAATAATAAAATGAAAATAAGTTCCCAGATCTATAACATCAAGTAAATTGCATCTATAAACTCTGTAATATAAAATCATTTGCATGCGATACTTGAAAATGGAATTAAGATATGCCAAATGAAAAAGGTGCTTTGTGATTTTGCTTTTGCGGATTAGATTTAGTGAGTTTGTGGAATGATGGGAAGCATATACTAGATATTTGGTGTCCACATCACAAGGGATGGACACAAAAATATAAAAATATAACTATGAAAAGTAAACTGGTTAGTGACTAATCTAGGAAAGTAAAAGGGACTAGTCCTATGCTAGATTATAAAAGAATAGTTAGAACCAGGTATTCTTGCTTCACAAGCAAGTTTAAGAAATGTTGATGACCAACAAGTATCAAGTTGTGGTTCGGTTAGATTCAGAAACCTTTATGTCCAAGGTACACCTCTGCCATAGTGAGGGTGTGAAGCTTGGATCCCTAAGTGAGAAAGTTAATTTTATTAGAAGCCTAAGCTATTTTGTTAATTAAACTAGAAACA
>LPNX011082022.1:434789-496881 GCA_001517045.1 Pseudotsuga menziesii | reverse complement strand
TATTCAAATTGGTAGCGCTTCCAGAGGATTGAAGGAATAAGTCAAGAGAGGGAAGAATATTTCTGGCTATTTGTGCAGAAGCAAAGCCCAAAAGAATGGTGTCGTCAGCAAAGAGGGCGTGGTTAATAGGAGGGACTCCAGATCTGAAAGAAATGCCAGGAAGAGTACCTTTAGCTTGAAGCCTGTTCAATAGCCTGCTGAAGGACTCTGCTACCAAGAGATAAATGAAGGGGGAGAGCGGGCATCCTTGCCTAACCCCACGAACAATTTTGAAGAAAGATGAAGGCCTTCCATTTATAAGAGGAGCTATCCAAGGGGAGGATATACAGGCTTGAACTTGCTTAATGAAGGCGTCTGGGAACCCAATTTTTTTGAAAACCAGGAAGATGAAGGCGTGTCTTAATCTGTCGAAAGCGTTGGCTAGGTCCAGTTTAATGGCCATTCCTGGCTCTCCTCTTTTGACACTAGAGTGGATGGCTTCTTGAACAAGGAGAATATTATCACTTATTTGCCTGCCTGAAATGAAGCCACCTTGATTTGGGGAGATAAGGCGGGGGATGATCTGCTTGAGTCTCATGGATAACACTTTGGAAAATATTTTATACGAGGAATTGCAAAGGGAAATTGGACGGAATTTCTTGATAGAGGTGGGATTACGTTCTTTCGGGATCAAGGCCAAGAAGGTAGAGTTGGTGGCCCCTCCCATGTTGCCTTTTGCCATCCAAGAAATGAGGCGCATCAGATCTTTCTTAATCAAATACCAAAAGATTCTATAAAAACATATAGGGAAACCGTCTGGGCCTGGGGCCTTGTCCGATTGAAGGCTCCATATAGCTTTCTTAACTTCTTCCTCCATTATGGGAGCTTCAAGCCTAATTCGATCCTCTTGATTTATGAGAAATGGAATATCCGAGACCATTGTCTCCATGACATGAAAAGGAACAGGTTCTTCATTCGTATATAAGTGCTCAAAGAAGGTTCTTACCTCATTGGTGATGGCCGCTTGCCCTTGGAAGACAGTGCCGTCTTCAGCTTTTAGTTCCCTCATGGTGTTCCATCTCTGTCTATATTTACATTGATTTTGAAAGTATTTAGTATTCTGATCTCCCCCTTTTAGCCAAAGAATGCGGGAACAAAGTCGCCACCCTTCCTCTTCCTGTCTAAGGATTTTCTGCAGAGTTGATTCCATCTCTATCTCCTTGGCAAAGTGTTCTTTGGTGATTTCACAGGTTTCCATTTCCATTTGAAGGGATTCCATGTCTTTGATTATTTGCTCCTTTCGTTGAGCTGGATCACAATAATGATTTTTTACCCACTATTTTAATGCCTCCTTCACCTTCTTTAGCTTTTGTTCCCATGCATACGTTGGGGAGCCTGGGATGAAGCAACGCCAAGCCTGAGAGATGATGTCAATAATGCCTTCCGTTTCCAGCCAGATGCGATTGAACTTGAAGGGCAGCGGCCCCAGATTTTCCACGGGGGGAAAGAAAAGACTAATAGGCTTATGATCAGAGACAGAGGAACACAAAAGCTTAGTCTCCGGGTAAGAACGAAGGAGGTGAGTGCTTACCAAAAAACGGTCCAACCTAGTAGCGATATGGCCTGGTCCCGTCCGTCTATTGCTCCATGTAAAAATGCCATTCTTTGGTATTATATCAGTGAGATTCCAAAGCGAAATTAGATCCTCCATCCTTTCCCCATAGGGGTCTCTGAATTTCGTTCCTCCTTTTCTCTCCTCGGGAGAGATAGTAACATTAAAGTCCCCAGCGATATAGCAAGGAAGAAGCTTTTTGTCATCAATTTGCTCCACCAGGGAGTCCCAAAATTGATCCTTTTGCGCATTCAGCGTTGGACCATACACATTTCCCAACTAGAATTTTTCCTGACTGTCGACGTTCTCCATTTTTATGAACATCCAGTTCCTATTTTCTATAGCAGAGAGCAATTTAAACTGATCCTTATTCCACCAGCAAAGAAGCCCCCCAGAGGCGCCGATGGCATCAATGGAAAGACCTGTTCCTTTTGGCCAGACTTTTTGTAATGTTTCCATACTATCTACAGCCGATTTTTTTGTCTCCTGGATAAGAAGAATGGAGGCATATTCCATTGATTTTATTCTCTTGATAACTTCTATCTTTTGATAACCCCCCAAGCCTCTACAATTCCACGAGACGATTTTCATTATTTCCTTTGTTGTTTAAGAGCCTTTTCTCTCTCTTTTTTCTCCTCTTCTTGACTTAGAAGGTATTTGCTTGCTTGCGAAGATTTAACCAAAAAATCTAAGTTGGACTGCTTTCCTGCCGCCTTTTCCCTAGCAGCCTCTTGCTCTCTAATGATTTTATTTGATTTCCTACCCTTCTTGGATGTCGGTTCCTGTTCTTCCATTGAGTTGTCTGTGGAGTCTTCTGAGTTAGCTTTTGCCCTTGATCTTGTTATTGAACCCTCAACTGATCCCTCGGAAATCTGAACTGGCTCTTTTTCCTCCGTTGGGCACCCATTGCCCTCTTCCACTACTTCTTTTTCCTGATGCTGCGCTGTTGAGCCCAAGGCATCTTTTTCCTTTGCCTGTGACAACCGACTTGATATCCTTTTCCTTTGTTATTAATGAACTTCTTTGACATCAATGACAATCATGCCCAACATTCTCCCCCTTTTCCATTGATTACAACCACTCTCCAATTTTCTCCCCCTTTGACATTATTGACAAGGGATCTCAAAACTCCCCTTGTCATCATTTTCCCTCCTGTCGAATGTATCCTCCTTTTGTGACAGGGTACAATTTCCAGTTTTATCCTAAGGAAGAGAGATAACTCCCAGCTTTTGTCTGATATAGGAAAAGGACCCTCGAGTTAGTGGTTTAGTAAATATGTCTGTGATTTGTTCCTTTGTATCAACATACTCCAATTTGACAACCTTTTGTGACACTTGTTATCTTAAAAAATGATATTTTATTGGAATGTGCTTGGTCTTGGAGTGCATAGCTATATTTTTGGATATGTTTATGGCACTCATGTTGTCACATCGTATCACAATTGGGTCCTCATATTTCAAAAGTATATATTCTAATGTTTGCTTCATCCAAATGACTTGAGTATAACATGATGCAACAACAATATACTCAACTTTTGTTGTTGAAAGTGAAATGGAGGACTGCTTTTTGCTCAACCATGATATTGAGCAATTTCCTCAGTAAAATGATGCTCCACTGGTGCTATTTCTATCATCAATACTTCCTTCCCAATATGAATCCGTAAATTCCTTCAGAGAGAAGTCATTTCCTTTTGGATACCATAAACCATACTCCATAGTTCCTTTCAGATATCTAAGGATTCTTTTTACTGTTGCCACATGTGTTTCTTTGGGGGATGATTGGAATCTGGTGATCGAGACTACATACGACATCACATCTAGTCTTGTAGCTGTTACATATAGTAAAATACCAATCATTGACCTATACATGGTATGATCTACTTCCAAAGACTCATCATCCTTGCTTAATTTATAGCCCGTGATTATAGGAGTACTAACTGGTTTTGAGTCTTCCATTTAAATTTTTTTTAACATGTCTTTGATATATTTGGTTTGAGTGATGAATATCCCTTTTTATTTTTGAGAGACTTGTAAGACAAGGAATAATGTCAGCTCACCCAACATTGACATTTCAAACTCCTTCATTTCTGAATCAAAATTTACATTGAGAACCTGTAGATCACTTCCAAATATGACATCATCTACGTAGATGACAACAATGATCATGTTTCTGTTTTCAAACTTTATGTAGAGATTACTATCCGTGGCCCCTATTTTATAACCTTGCTGCTTCAAGTACTTGTCTAGTCTTGAGTACCATGCTCTTGGAGCTTGTTTGAGGACATAGAGTGCATTTTTTAGTTTGCAAACATAATCTCTATTTTCCGATAATAGAAAACCTTCACGTTGTTCACCATAGACCTCTTCTTCAAGTTCCCCATTAAGGAATGCATATTTTACATCCATTTGGTATACTTTGAAGTTTTTATAGCATGCAAATTCCAAAAAACATTCTAAAGGCTTCAAGTATTGCCATAGGTGAAAAAGTTTCTTTAAAGTCAATATATTTTATTTGAGCATATCCCTTGCATACTAGCCTAGATTTTTTTCTTACGACTTGACCATCCTCATTAAACTTGTTTTTTAAGATCCATTTGGCCCTAATAATGTTCATTCCTTTTGGTCTTGTGACAAGTTCCCAAGTTTTTTTTTTCTCTATTTGGTCCAACTCATCATTCATGGTGCTGATCCAATCATTATTTTTGCTAGCCTCTGCAAAGGTTTTTGGCTCAACCAATGAGATTAATGGTTGTTCTTGAAACATTAGTCTTCTTTTACTAAATCCAACATCTTTCTCACCTATGATTAGAGTTTCAGGATGATTCTTTTGAATTCTTCTAGATGGAGTTTTGTATCAGATATAGGAGAGTCTCATCTTCACTGTCTTCCTTTTGTTCTAAAGCCTCCTACTTTTGAGAATATTAATCTTCCTCTTCTTCTTTAATATAATCCTTCTTTTGAGAATCTTCATCTTTCTCTTCCTTTAAAACTCCTCCTTTTTTGAATGATCATCTTTCTCTTCATCATCCTCATTTTTTTGAATTTTAGTTTTTCTTGGTTTAGTGTCATCAACAATTATGCTTGCGCTTTCTATGATCTTGCGTGATCTTAGATTGTAACATATGTATGAATTTTTTATGGGTGAATATCCAAGAAATATGCCTTCATCTGTCATGGAGTCAAATTCCCCAAGATTATCATCATCTCTCTTTATGCAGGACTTACTTCCAAAGATTTAAGACTCTAAAGTACATGACTGACGTTGGTTTACAAAACCACAACTCATAGGGCGTTTTGTCACTATTTAGCCTGAGATGTCCTCTGTTCTTTATATAAACAACTATGTATATTGTTTCTCTCCAATAGTTGTATGGAAGTTTAGCTTCATTAAACATGGTTCTAGACGCTTCTTGAACTGTTATGTTCTTTCTCTATACTACTCCATTTTTCTGAGGAGTTTTTGGAATGAAAACTGCCTTTTGATTACATGAGTTTTGCAAAACTCATTGAATTAATTTGCAGTAAACTCTCCACCATTGTCTGACCGTAGACATTTAATTTTGAGATTTGTTGCATTCTCAACTAGTGCTTTGTAGGCTTTAAACTTCATAAAGGCTTCTGATTTTTCTTTGAGAAATGCCACCCACGTCATTCTTGTATGATCATCAATGAATAACATAAAGTAATGCTCACCTTACATGCTTTTAGTCCTTGTAGGACCACTGAGGTCAGTGTGAATTATTTCCAATGGTTGTGATGTTGTATGCTCTTTGATATTGAAACTTGATTTTGTCCGTTTCCCATGAAGATGATGTCTACAAACATAGTTAGGAGGTTTTATGATCTTTGGTAAGTTTTTTACGACTCCCTTCTTACTTATTTTTACAATATTGTCAAAGTTCAAGTTCCCCATCCTTCTGTGCCACAACATAATTTCATCAATTTGACTCATGTTACACCGTTCTTCATTTTGTAGGATGTATACATTGCTTGGAATTCTCAGAGTAGTCCCAATACGTTTTCCTGAATTTTTCTTTCTGTTTTCACCCTTCTTGGAGTCAAATATGCAAATGTGCCTTTGATCACAAGTTTGAATCACACTTAGTAGATAAGGTTTTAAGTTTTCTACTAACAAAACATTTTTTGCTTTAACCTTATTTCCAAGAGCCACTGTAGCTTTCCCAATTATTTTAGACGAAAGATTATCTCCAAAAGTAACTTTTCCCTTTTGATCTTGTTTTAGGCTAATGAACTTTCGTGGGTCTCTTGTCATGTTCTTTGAACATCCACTATCCATATGCCCTAGATTTTGATTTTCTATGGCACATAAAGCTATTGAACATTTTTCTTTCACATCTTATATTCTTTTCCAAGCCTTTATTTGCTCCTTGTATCTAGTTGTGGCTCCTTTTTCAATAGGAGTCTATGGTTTACAATTTCTAGCTACATGTCCCAAGTCACCACATTTGTAACATTCTTTGTCATACCTTTGTAAAGGTGCAAAGGAATTCCGACTTCTGCCTTTTGGAGGATCACTAGAATTGTATTTCTTGTAGGGATATTTCTGATTATGTTTTTGGTTCATCCAACAATCAAATGCTTTATGCCCAAAATTGTTACAGACATAGCAATTACCCAAAAAGAGATGCATATTTCTGTTTGTCACTCGTCTCCTTGGCATTTTATTTGTCCTCCTTTGATTTTGAAAAGAATTATATTTTTTACTATCTCCATTTTTAACCGAGTATTTGAGTACATCATCATAACTCTTTTTGTTTCCATCTTGTATTGTGGGAGCGGATTGTTCGGACTTCATTCCTTTGTCATAATCCAATCCAATTTTATTACTAGATGATCTTTGGCAACTTAGGATGTCATATAGAGTTTTGGAGTTGCTCACAAATTTTGATTGAAAGGATTCATCAATATTTTTTCTAAGTAAGACTAATTCAGCCTCAAATTTCTCTAATTCTTGCTCTTTTTTCTTGAGATGTCGTTCTAGACTATTTTCAACCTTTTTAGCTCCTTGAAGTTGTTTTTTTAAGTCATCAATAATTCTTTTTCTTTTCAACCTCTTTTACTTTGGTTTTTAATTGTTTATACATCCTTTTATACTTCCTTAATTCTTCAAGAGAACTTATGAGTTATGCTTCAAGGTCTACTACTCCCTTTGATTCTTTTTTCAGGGATTTTTCTCTCTATTCCCATGAATAGAACTTCTGCTTCCAAATATTCACTAGACTCATCTGAGCAGCTATCATCCATGGAGTAAAATGTCTTCTTTTTGTTTTTCTTCCTATATTCCCATTTGTTCTTCTTTAAGTCTTCAGGGAATTCATCATTGTCTTCATGTTTGGGATAAGGGAATTTGGAAGCAAAGTGACCAATTCCCACACGGTTGAAGCATTTTAAGGGTAATTTCCGTTTGTACTTACCTGTACCTTTCTTAAGAGTTTTAACAAGAAGTTCTTCTTCATCATCAAAGTCTTATGATTTAATCTTTGTTTTGAATTTCTTGGCTACTTTAGATACCTTGAAAGTTGCTTCTTTCTTTTGAGAGTTATCTTTTCCAATCCTCATCTCACAATCTATGAGGATCCCATATAGTTCATTCATGGTAAGCTTGTCAATATTTTCTCTATCTTCTAGGGTGGAAATATTAGGATTGTAAATCATTGGAAGTGATCTTAGTACTTTTTCAACTATTTCAATTTATTCCAATTATGCTCCTAGCCCTTGAATTTCATTAACAATTTTGTCTATTCTCTCAAAGTATTCTGATATGTTCTCTTCTTCCTTCATTTTTAGACTTTCAAATTGAGCTTTAAATGTCTGGAGTTTGGCCCTTTTTACCTTGGTATCTCTTTCATAGATGGTTTGCAACTTTTCCCAAATATCCTTTGTTGTATTGCAATGCATTACTCTGACAAAAATTGTTTTGTTTAATCCAGCCAAGATTGCATTAATGGCTTTTGCATTGTACCCAAATCATTTTATTCCTTCAAAATCTATGGGAGAATATTTTGGATATATATACCCCGTTTCTATAGATAACCAATCTTCAAGTCCAATAGACATTAAATGACTTCTCATCCGAACACTCTAGAACACATAATCCTCACCATTGAATAGTGGAACCTTGGAGGTCATTTTTCCTTGTTGATCCATAGTGATAAACGATCTCTCTTCAAGTTGTTAAACTTTAGTGAAGTGTAACACCCCGGTTTTGACCCCGTTGCATTAGATGTACATGATGTATATACTGTAATGATCACGGTATGGAGCTAAAGGCCAAGGCCCCACCATTGATCGGTTATGCTATGTTTTGGATTTAAATTTGTCACCGATGGTATATCGGGGAATGCGGCATATATTATGTTTGTCCTCATGTAAATATGCATCTATAATTAATTAAATGAACCCGACCAACTACGATCGCGGAAACTAAAATGAGAAAGGGGCATGATTTTCACAAGGATAAGGATGTGGGGGAATTTGTCAAACCTTGGGCCAATGAGGGAAAATACCCATGTGTCTTCTTTCCTTGCCTTACCCAACCACCTTCATTAAGAATTTATGCTGGTAGCTGGGGGAAGTTATGGTAGTTATTGTTTTTGGGAGTGGGGTGGCCAGACTGTCAGTCCTAGCCTACGCACACACTCCACCCGCAGACAGACTATCCTCCCCATGCCTACGCTGAACCGCTCATGCCTTCATTCATTTTTGGTTCTCATCACTCCTGCGGACACATTCATCCTCTCCACCACGATAGTGCTGGAATGCTGGTGCACTCCAATTCGTGCCCTCTCCATTGTCTGTTCATCCATGCACAAGCTGGGAGCTGTTCATCCTTATGAAGGGACCGTTGTCTGCTCCTTATCCTCACGCACAGGTATTCTTCTGGTTTGGACTCACACAGCGAGCTGGGAGCTGCGTGTTTTCATCCACGTTTTGCTGTGTTGTTGTGGTATTCTTTATATTTTTGGACGGGTGTCTGCTCATTTCACTCACAGTTTGGAAGTCGGTATTCTTCTCTTCCTCTGCGTAGTCTATATATGTTTTCTCAGTGATTTCGTTGCCCAGGACAGGCTGTGTTCCCCATGTTTGTTGTGAGTTGTGCTCACTGATACATTTCGGGTTGCTGATTTTCCCCACGTTGTTGGTTGTGGTTGCTGTGATCTTCCTTACATTTTGGGGACTGTTGTAAATTCGCTTGAGAATCATTTTGGCCACGATAGGGCCAAGAATGACTCAGAATTTGTCTTCCCTGTCTTAAGCTGTATCAACTGATTGATTGCATACGTGCAATGGTTGGTCTTCGAACTGTGTAGGGAGTAGGGATGGGGGCTTAGTTTTGCTTGACAAACCTGGTGGCTAGAAACCACACAGACAGAGCTAGAGGGCTGGATTTCTTCTCCACAACCCTTGAATAGCACTGGAAGGGAATGTAGGGCCTGAGGGACTGTGTAGCAGAGAAGGGACTGATTCCTTGTGTTGGGTGTGTGTGGGTGTCTTAGAAGTCAGGCTAGTTCTGGTGTAGGTGTTCTTGGCTCTGTAATGAGATCACCAGCTTAGCATTGAGCCTTTCCCAACTCCTGGATGGCCTGATAAACCCAACTGAGTTGGCTTGGCTATGTTTTGTGTATCCTTGGCTACGTTTCAGCCTGCTAGTTCCCTTATTCCTTGGAGAATCATGCCCATCTCGGGGGTGGCAGCGCTGCTGAGAGATTAAGGAGCACGTTGGCCTATGGTTGGGTGGAACGTTGTAGCAACGTAGCTAGTTGTGGATCGAGTTCTTCATAAGATAAGTGATCTTGTGCATTTTACTTCTGCAACTATATTTTCGGTTAATGATTATGTTGAACATGTTGAATGAATTCTTGAATGAATGCATGTTAATTCCGCTGTGCAAGATACATAATTGTAGCTGTGTATGTTGAATAATTGCACCTGTGCATGATAAATATTCATGTGTGCATATTTTAGTTCAAGGTCTTTGTTTAAGCATTTTGTTTCAGCAATTTTGTGCATGCACATGTTCATGGGGCTCTTCGCCTGGGTGTTTAAAGCTTGGGTCGCGTCCTCTTCGTCGGTCGGAGGCATGGGGACGTGACAATTAGTGGTATCAGAGATCATGTTGCAAGCATGGGACTGCATGAGCCATGAGGTTACAGTGACCGAGGTTGTATTTCATTCTGCCCAGCAGAAATCATAATTTGAATGACTGTAAAATTTAAAAAAATGTCTAAGTGTTGAACAGTTGGATCATCGGAACGGATTAGAGGAATAGACTTCCGATGTAGGGGAAGAGTTAGTAGTTTCCAGTCCGTCGTTGCGGTTGTCGAAGGACTATTGACGCGGAAGTGCTTAGGGGATCAAGCGTCCGCCGTTGCAGAAGTCCAAATCGCTAAGTCTTCCGACAAGAAGAAAGGTTGCCGATATCGATTGGGTTGTGTCGCCGATTGGAGGAAGATCAAGGCTGAGGAGCCGCCGTTGCGGCTGCCGATGAATTATTTCACCGACGGATATAAGATGATGGAGCCGATTAAGCTGCGAGGAAGAAGGCAGAAAGAAAAAATTTATGAAAACTTTCTAAGTAATGAACATATCGACCATCAGAAGAAGATGGGGTTTCCTGTGCCACCGTTGCGGAAGCGAAAGGTGCTAGCCGGCTGATGGGAAAGATGGCCGACGCCGAAATTTTAAAATTTTTCTAAGGAAGATTAAGCGGCTATCGGAAGAAAATAGCTGCTTGTGCGTCTGCCATTGCAGAAGTCTAGAGTACTAGGCTTCCGATGTGAAAAGGCTACCGACGCTGTGAAAGTAAGTTTGAAAATTCTTCTAAGTAAGGAAAAACAGCCACCGATCGGAAGAAGTTCGTGTTTGGTGTGCCGCCGTTGCGGAAGCCAAAGTCGCTAGTCTTCCGATGTAAGAAGTCTATCGATGCCGAACAGGTTGTGCCGCTGATCGGAAGAAGATTGAAGATCATTTTCCGCCGTGCGGCTGCGGAAGGAACTACTTCACCGACGACGACGGGAGAGTGAAAATTGTTGAAAATTTCTATAAGGCAAGAAAACATCGAAGATCGGCGGGCTTTAGTGGTGAACATCGGAGATCGACGGGCTTTAGTGGTGAACATTTGAAAGATCTAGGAGATGATGCACCGCCGTTGTGGTAGTAGGTGGGACTAATTCGCCAACGAAGAAGAAGTCAAGGGGGGCCGATCAAGCGGCAAAGGAAGAAGAAAAATTTTGGGAAAATTTCTAAGGATAGAAAGCATCGGGAAACATTATAGGATCGGTCTGCCGATACCTCGCAAGCTTAGACGAATGAGAATCCGAAGTGTCGGATAAAGTTAGAGGATAAAGCTTTCGATAGCCGATGAGTATGGTCATCGGAACCCGCAGTGGAATGAACGACCGCCGTGGCGGCTGCCTAAAGAACTAACCTTCCGAAGGGTTAGAAGACCCGACTGCCAACGATAGTGCTTAGCAGATCCGACGAACGATGTGCAGTGGAAAAATTTAGTTGTTTCAACAGCCGATTTACAGCGGAGGAATTAGTCATTCTGACTGCCGAAACGTCGGGTCAATAGTTGAAATGAGATCCGATTCAATAGTTGAAATGGGATCCGATTCTACAAAGAGGAAATTTTGAGTTTTTAGTAGGATTTCTTAACGGATTTTGACCATTTTTTAGTGGTTTTTCAGTGAATTTTCAGGGCTAAAAATGAGAAAATAGCAGCGAAGATAGACATTCTTTGATGAAGAAAATCTAGTGTTTGGGAAAACTTGTAATTTATAATTTTCCAAGAGAAGGTAAGTAATGCTGGTTTATATTAATGTTATGTATCTAACAGTTATGTTACTAACATGTTTGCAGAGTCATAGTTACTTTCCAGGGAAGTATTCCAGGTGGTGCAGTTTGACAAGTAAGTGGTGGTTTAGTATGAGAACCCATGATGGGTATGATGCTCGGGATTCTCATGAGCAAGCAGAAGATGCCCTGGGAGATAATGCCCGTAATAGAAACGATGACATTGAGTCTAATGGAAGGAGATTCTAGGAGACATCGTCCGAATGTTGTAGCCACCATGAGAAGCTTGATCAAGGCCCAGGAAGAACAACATCAGTTAAATGCTGCTATGTTGCAGAGTTTGACAGACTTGCATAGAAAGATAGACTCTGGACGAGGTACAGCAAGACCAGAAGGAAGTAAGAGCAGTACTAGGAGAAGGAGAAGGACTTCTAGTGGGTCATCTGATTCTGAAGAATCGAGCGGGGATTCAAGTTCGTCTTCTCATAGAAGAAAAAGAAAGAGACACCATAGGGATCGCTCTCGAGATGAATTTAAGAAAGCTAAACCTCCTACGTTTGATGGTGAGGTAAAGACTGGACAAGAGGTTGAAGCTTGGATTCTTAGGATAAATAAGTACTTTCAAGTGCATGATTATTTAGGAAACATGAAGGCAAGAATTGCCATATTCAATTTGAATGGAAGAGCATCCATTTGGTGGGAACACTTCAAGCAAGTAAAAAGGATCAGCGAAAGGAGACTGAAGTGGAAGCAGTTCAAGAAGTATTTTAAGCAGAAATACCTCTCTGACAGGTATTATGATGACAAGATTAAGGAGTTCCATGAGCTAAGATTGGGCCAGCAGACCATGGAAGAGTATGCAAATAAGTTTTTGGAGCTGTTGAGGTATGTCCGGTACATCAGAGATGAAAAGGTGAAGGTCCATTGTTTTCTGAGTGGATTACCTCAGCCTTACAAAGATAGAATCGATTTTTATGAACCTAGAACTATTAAGGAAGCAATAAGGAATGCTAAGTACTGCTATGAGCAAAGAAAAGGTAAGCCAGACTACCATAGGGCATGGAAGGACAAGAAGAATGAAAAGTTTGACCAAAGGAAGAAAGGTTTCAAACCTTCTAGCTTCAGGAACCAATAGAAGCAGCCATCTCAAGCTGCGAGTAAACTAGTTGGAGTGGCAGGAGAAAAGCCTAAAGATCCACAACAGAATAGAGGGCCACTTCAATGTTGGAAATGTGGAGGACCTCACTTGCGTAGAAATTGTCCACTCGAGAATGAGAGTGCAAGGCCAGCTTACAATGTTCAAGAAGCAAGAATAGTGGGTCAAGTAGCAAGGGCGGTCCCTAGGATTTATGCAGCACTGGAGGATCGCTAGGCATATCACCAGTAGGTAAGATTGTTGAGCAATCTGTTTCTATTTTGATTGACCCTGGTTCTACTCACAGTTACATTACTCCTAGAGTAGTGGATATTTGTGCTTTTAAGAAAGTAAAGCATAGGAAGTCTTGGTTAGTTCAGCTAGCCACTGGAACTAAGAGAAAGGTCAGTGAAGTGGTAGAGAAATGTCCATTGGTCATGAATGGATTGGTCACTTGTGTAGATCTGAATGTTCTACCTACTTGAGGTAGTAGGTAAGATTGTTGAGCAATCTGTTTCTATTTTGATTGACCCTGGTTCTACTCACAGTTACATTACTCCTAGAGTAGTGGATATTTGTGCTTTTAAGAAAATAAAGAATAGGAAGTATTGGTTAGTTCAGCTAGCCACTGGAACTAAGAGAAAGGTCAGTGAAGTGGTAGAGAAATGTCCATTGGTCATGAATGGATTGGTCACTTGTGTAGATCTGAATGTTCTACCACTTGGTTCCTATGATGTTCTCATTGGAATGGATTGGTTAGAAGCTCACAGGGTGAAGCTTGACTGTTATAATAAGAATTTTGAATTTTGAATGAAGAAGGGAACCTAGTAGTTGTGAAAGGTATTCCAAAGGTGATTTCAGTACAGCAGGTTTCAGCAATGCAGTTAAAGAAGTTCTGTAGGAAGGGTTGCTAGTTGTATGCAGCTCAGATTTTGGAGACATCAAGAGATGAAACTCTGAGGTTGGAGGACTATCAAGTGTTACAGGAATTCAGGGATGTGTTTCCTGATGAGATTCCAGGGCTTCCTCCAAAGAGGGACATCGATTTCACTATTGAACTTGTTCCAGGAGCAACACTAGTGTCCAAGGTACCCTACAGGATGAGTACACCAGAGATGCTAGAGTTGAAAATGCAACTGCAAGAGTTGTTGGAAAAGAAGTATATTCAGCCAAGTGTGTCTCCTTGGGGAGCACCAATTCTGTTTGTAAAGAAGAAAGATGGTACACTTAGGTTGTGTATTGATTACAGACAGTTGAACAAGGTTACTGTGAAGAATAAATATCCTTTGCCTAGGATTGATGACCTCTTTGATCAAATGAGAGGAGCAAAGGTATTTTCCAAGATTGACTTGAGGTCTGGTTACAATCAGGTGAGAATCAAGGATGAAGACATTCATAAGACAACCTTCAGGACAAGGTATGGGCATTACAAGTTTGTAGTGGTACCATTTGGTCTCACAAATGCACCAGCTACATTTATGTGCCTTATGAATAGTGTCTTCAACAGATATTTGGACAAGTTTGTTCTTGTTTTCCTTGATGACATTCTTGTTTATTCTAAGAATGAGGAAGAACATGAAGAGCATTTGAGATTGACATTGCAATTGCTCAGGGAGCATCAGCTGTATGCGAAACTGAGCAAGTGTGACTTCTATAGAGATAGAATTCAGTATTTGGGTCACATTATCTCAGAGGAGGGTATATCTGTGGACCCTGAGAAGATTGAAGCCATTATGAATTGGTCTACTCCAAGAAATGTGACAGATGTAAGATCTTTTATGGGACTTGCAGGATATTACCGAAGATTCATTGAGGGATTCTCCAGGGTTGCACATGCCATCACTTCTTTGCAAAAGAAGGGGATGAATTTCGAATGGACATCGAGGTGTGAAGAAAGCTTCCAGCGGTTGAAGAGTCTTCTCACCAGTGCACCAGTATTGAAAGTTGCAGATCCAGAGAAAGATTTTGTGGTGTGTACTGATGCATGCGGAAAAGGGCTTGGAGGAGTCCTTATGCAAGACAACCACGTGATATGTTATGAGTCAAGAAAGCTGAAGGAGCATGACAAGAACTAAGCCACTCATGATCTAGAGCTTGCAGCCATAGTACATGCTCTCAAGATGTGGAGACATTACTTGATGGGTAGGAGATTTGAGCTCAGAACAGACCATTGTGGTTTGAAGTATCTATTTGATCAACCTAATCTGAATGCTAGGCAAGCAAGATGGCTGGAATTTTTATGTGAGTTTGATTTTGAAATCAAGCACATAAAAGGGAAAGAGAACAAGGTAGCTGATGCACTCAGCAGGAAGGTGCAAGAAATGCATGTGGCATCTCTTAGTGTTTGCCAATCAGATTTGAGGCAGCAGATTGTTAGTCATGCTATTGGAGATGGGTTGTATGAGCAGGTAAAAGACAAATTGCAATAGCAAAGTCTTGAGAAGAGGTATGAGGGATATAAATTGGAAGGAGATGGACTTCTCACTTTTAAAGGCATAATTTATATTCCGGATGTAGCAGATTTGAGGAGAGTTGTTATGGATGAAATCCATCAAGCTCCGTATTCTGGTCACCCAAGATATCAGAAGACAATTGCTACAGCTAGGAAGCAATACTTTTGGCCAGGAATGAAAAGGGACATGGCTGAGTACATTTCGAGGTGTATGAAATTTCAGCAGGTAAAGGTTGAGCATCAACATCCAGCAGGATTGTTGCAGCCCTTGCCAGTTCCGGAATGGAAATGGGAAGTTATTTCCATGGATTTTATTACAGGATTGCCAATGACTTGGAGACAACATGATTCCATCATGGTTGTGGTAGACAAGTTGACTAAGGCAGCACATTTTATACCGGTTAAGTCTACGCATTAGACGGATGACATTGCAAAGATCTTCATGAAGGATATTTTCAAATTGCACGGACTACCGAAGGAAATAGTATCTGACAGAGATGTCAAGTTCACTTCCAAATTTTGGAATTGTTTGTGGACTTGGGTACAACGCTAAACTTCAGCACTGCATACCATCCTCAGACAGATGGTCAGACAGAGAGAGTTAATCAGGTGCTTGAAGACATGCTTCGCATGTACATAATGGACAAACCAACCAAGTGGCAAGATTACTTACACTTGGTAGAGTTTGCTGACAACAATGGACAGCAGGCATCCTTGGGGATGAGTCCGTATGAAGCTTTGTATGGAAGAAGGTGTAGGACACCAGTGACTTGGGACAATCCAGTGAATAGGATTGTGCTTGGACCAGAATTGCTCAAGGAAATGGAGCAAGAGGTTGTAAAGATCAGGCAGAATCTTAAAGTAGCACAAGACAGATAGAAAAGCTATGTAGATAAGCATAGGGTGAACAGAGAGTTCAGGGTTGGAGATCATGTTTACCTCAGAGTGAGGGCAAGGAAGAGTTCCTTGAAGCTTGGAAGTTGTGCCAAGTTGTCACCAAGATACTGTGGGCCATTTTAAGTGCTTGAAAGAATAGGGCCAGTTGCATATAGACTTGCATTTCCTACTAGCACTAGAGCTCATAATGTTTTTCATGTTTCTTTGCTTAAGAGATATGTACATGATCCTAACCATGTGATAAATTGGGATGTGATTCAGGTGGAACCCGAGGGAGAGTTCCGAATCAAGCCAATGCGCATCCTCGACAGGAAGGTCACAATGCTCTGGAACCGGGACATAGGGCAGGTAAAGGTGCAATGGGAGCACTACGGACCTGAAGAGGCTACGTGAGAGTTGGAGGATGTCATGCGATTGGCACACCCATTTTTGTTCAATTTTGCGGAACATTGAGGCGATACTAGTGTGGCATTTTGTTCAATTTTGTAAAGCACTGAGGATAGTGCTATTGAAGGGGGAGGGGAATGTAACACCCTGGTTTTGACCCCATTGCATTAGATGTACATGATGTATATACTATAATGATCATGGTGTGGAGCTAAAGGCCAAGGCCCCACCATTGATCGGTTATGCTATGTTTTGGATTTAAATTTGTCACCGATGGTATGTCGGGGCATGCGGGATATATTATGTTTGTCCTCATGTAAATATGCATCTATAATTAATTAAATGAACCCGACCAACTACGATCGCGGCAAATAAAATGAAAAAGGGGCATGATTTTCACAAGGATAAGGATGTGTGGGAATTTGTCAAACCTTGGGCCAATGAGGGAAAATACCCATGTGTCTTCTTTCCTTGCCTTACCCAACCACCTTCATTAAGAATTTATGCTGGTAGTTGGGGGAAGTTATGGAAGTTATTATTTTTGGGAGTGGGGTGGCCGGACTGTCAGTCCTAGCCTACACACACAATCCACCCGTGGACAGACTATCCTCCCCACGCCTGCGCTGAACCGCTCACGCCTTCCTTCATTTTTGGTTCTCATCACTCTCGTGGACACATTCATCCTCTCCACCACGACAGTGCTGGAACGCTGGTGCACTCCAATTCGCGCCCTCTCCATTGTCTATTCATCCACGCACAAGCTGGGAGCTATTCGTCCTCACGCAGGGACCGTTGTCTGCTCCTTATCCTCATGCACAGGTATTCTTTTGGTTTGGACTCACACAACGAGCTGGGAGTTGTGTGTTTTCATCCATGTTTTGCTATGTTGTTGTGGTATTCTTTATATTTTGGGACGAGAGTCTTCTCATTTCATGCATAGTTTGGAAGTCAGTATTCTTCTCTTCCTCTGCGTGGTCTATATATGTTTTCTCGGTGATTTCGTTGCCCAGGACGGGCTGTGTTCCCCATGTTTGTTGTGAGCTGTGCTCACTGATACATTTCGGGCTGCTGATTTTCCCCACGTTGTTGGCTGTGGTTGCTGTGATCTTCCTTACATTTTGGGGACTGTTGTAAATTCGCTTGAGAGTCATTTTGGCCACGATAGGGCCAAGAATGACTCAGAATTTGTCTTCCCTATCTTAAGCTGTATCAACTGATTGATTGCATACGTGCAATGGTTGGTCTTCGGACTGTGTAGGGAGCAGGGATAGGGGATTAGTTTTGCTTGACAAACCTGGTGGTTGGAAACCACACAGACAAAGCTAGAGGGCTGGCTTTCTTCTCCACAACCCCTGAATAGCACTGGAAGGGAATGCAGGGCCTGAGGGACTGTGTAGCAGAGAAGGGACTGATTCCTTGTGTTGGGTGTGTGTGGGTGTCTTAGAAGTCAGGCTAGTTTTGGTGTAGGTGTTCTTGGCTCTGTAATGAGCTCACCAGCTTAGCATTGAGCCTTTCCGAACTCTTGGATGGCCTGATAAACCCAATTGAGTTGGCTTGGCTATGTTTTGTGTATCCTTGGCTACGTGTCAGCCTGCTAGTTCCCTTATTCCTTGGAGAATCATGCCCAGCTCGGGGGTGGCAGCGCTGCTGAGAGATTAAGGAGCACGCTAGCCTATGGTTGGGTGGAACGTTGCAGCAACGTAGTTGGTTGCGGATCGAGTTCTTCATAAGATAAGTGATCTTGTGCATTTTACTTCTGCAACTATATTTTCGGTTAATGATTATGTTGAACATGTTGAATGAATGCTTGAATGAATCCATGTTAATTCTGTTGTGCAAGATACATAATTGTAGCTATGTATGCTGAATAATTTCACCTGTGCATGATAAATATTCATGTGTGCATATTCTAGTTCAAGGTCTTTGTTTAAGCATTCTGTTTCAGCAATTTTGTGCATGCACATGTTCATGGGGCTCTTAGCCCGGATGGTTAAAGCTTGGGTCGTGTCCTCTTCGTCGGTCGGAGGCACAGGGACGTGACATGAAGAGACCTGATCTGATACCAATTGTTGGAAAGTTGAGTAATACTGAGTGGGGGGAGGGGTGAATCAATATTAGATACTTCTTTAATTTTTATCACCTTATTTAAAAACAAAAAAAAATAATAGAAACATAACACATTATTTTATCGTGGAAACCCAACTGGGAAAACCACAAACACTTTCTATTACTGCAAAATTATATTTACAAGTATTTTGCAAGCACCAACTTGCTGGATGCTACAACACCCAATATTTTCAGCTACAACTGAAGGATGCACTGACACTATGTTTACCAACAACGACTGGAAGGAAGCTCCGACTTCCTATAGGATTTTGTTTCCTGCCCTTGCATCTCCCAACCACCCTTAGACGATTACACGTTCTCTATTTTCTGTACACTTTGCAATTTGTGTGTACAAAGACACACTATTTGAATGACTAGATATTTGTTTATATACCCTCAATCGTGCCTCTTTACCTAATAGCCACAACTCTTTACCACAACCCTTAACAAATAAAACTAATTTAGAATTACCTTCCGATATTAATCCTGCAAGTTTAAACATATGAATATGAAATAATCGATTTCATAATCTCGACTTAGACATGTTACTTTCCGACTTATTTTATTCTTTGATTTACAATATGTCAATGTTTTCAATTCTGAGTCCGACTGATTGATTCCGATGTTCACAAATACATTACATATTCCAATATTTATGATTCCATCATTTCAACTTCGACTTTGTCAATTTTGATGTCGAACTAAACTCCGTCGATTCCGAATTATAGATTCTGATGTTGAACTAGACTCTGTCGATTCTGACTTATCGATTATGATTCTGACTTGCTGATTTAATGTCGAACTAGAATCCGTCGACTCTAACTTCGAATTGTCTGTGAATCCGACTCATGATTATGGTTCTGAGACTCTGTCGACTCCAACTTCGACTCAACTGACAATGGTCGACAAGCGGTCAACTTCGACTCACAATGGTAAACAATAGGTCGACTTCAACTAATAATGGTCGACGATAGGCTGACTAAGGCGACATCAACTGGCACTGGTCGACAATAGGTTGAATTCGATTAACAATGGTCGACAATAGGTTGACTTCGATTAAAAATGGTCGACAATATATTGACAATAATTTGAATTTGATGGATAATGGTCGACAATAGGTTGACTAGGTCGACTTCGACTATAATACAATGGGTCGACATCAATATTCGAAACTTTTGACTAAATATGGTAACGAACGACTTGATATCCTTTTCCTTTTTTATTAATGAACTTCTTTGACATCAATGAAAACCATGCCCAACATGTGGCTCATGCAAGCATATCCAAAAATTATTTAATTAGGGAAAATCTTTCATGAAATGGAGGAATTGGGACTGGATTGGGGACTTTGGTTTTTGATATTTGAAGGAAGGTCGGGTTTTTTTGTAGGGATTTTTGGGAGTGAACTGTGGAATTTGGAGGAGGGAGACTAAGTATGGTAGTGTTACGAGAATATTAATATAGTATTGTCTATTGGGGACTTAGGGGTCCTTGGATTTCAACTAAGGAAATCGGTTGGGAAGAGATTTGTTCCCCCACTTCAGTTGTTGTTGAGTAAAAAGGAAGGGATGAGCATCCAAGGGATGAATCTACTAGGTAAGTAGACCTTCTGCCTTATTCTTGTATAATTAACTATAGACGAGTGAGGCTATTAGTTGAATTAATTTAATAAATTATTATTACTATCAAGCTATGAATTTTAAAGAAATGTGTGAGACTACTAGTTGTAGAATTTAATAACAAATTCTTCTAAAACAATAATGTGAATTTAATTTCTATACTGGTTCAATACTTAATAGTTCCATTCATGTTTATCTACTTAAGCCTTTATACATGAAAACTTACACTATAAAGATTTTAAAATATTAAAATAACTTATGAAAACAAAATTTGAATACAATATTATGTACAAAGTCCTTTTAAAAAAACATGTTGTTTTGATATGATATTTATGATACCCTATATATAATTTTGAAAGCTATAGTTTTATTTTTGAAGGAGGTTAGTGATCTTCATGTACATACATAAATATGAATTTATTGTTTTATTTGTTTATTTTGAAATAAATGATTTTATTGGTGTAAAACATCATTAATTGCTAACAAAAGAGACCTGTACTCATGGCATTCTACTCAATTATAGTAATACTAAGCACAAAGTAAATAGTGAGTATGCCCTTGATGCATTCAGGCTTCACTTTTAATTTTGTTTATTTGTATTAGTTTTCAAAGGTACACTAAGTCACAAATTTTAAGTGGATGTTATTTTCAATGATAAGAGATATCTAGTATTAACATTCTGATGAGGACTTTCTAATGAAGACTTGTCAGCACAACAAGCTACATAATAATGCAATTATGTATTATTCATGCCTATGTTTTATGTCTTGATATTTGAGTGAGATGCAATTTTTATTGTTTCAACTGAATCCACAACTCAAATATACCAAGAAAAGTCACATCCATGCCTCAAATCTTGTGTGAGACGGTCTGCGATGGCCTGCAATTTTGCATTAAATTGTACAACAAATATGCCTTTCCACCATGAGGAATCATCACTCCACTTTGGGGTTTTGAAACATTAGTAGTTTTATGGGCTCGTGCTATTAAATAAACCCATTGAGTACCACAAATGGAAGCCACACCACCATCATCTATGGCTCCCAACTTCCCACCCACAAAATTATTTTATGCTACCAATAGACCTTGGATACTTCATTGTTATCCCCCACCAATTTTTTTCATGACCTCATGGGACCTGTCTTCCTCTTTGGTATTATATTCAATAATATCTGCACCCAATAGACCATGGACACTTCATTGTTTTTTTAGACAGAAATGGTTATGATTTATATATATAAGGTGGTATAACCACACAAACAGAGCCACAGATGTTCATAGGCGCCCTTAAGGAAGCGACAAATAGAGTTCAGAAAGTGCCAATCCTTTATGAGTTTGGATTGTTACATATATATTATGCATAGTATATCAAAGAGGACCAGAAGACTTCTAGCTACACACTAATTACTAATTACATCAAACACATAAACAAGCAAACCAAAAATGAATTCCTAACGGACTGAGAATCATTTAGATTTCTCGCCATGACGAGAGGATGAACCTGAGGACTTCATTGCTTCCAGATTCACCACCTTCAATTCCAGCTTCTCGAATTTGATTTCCAATTCTGTTAGCATCCCTGTCAAAGCATTTTCAGTTCAAGAGATCGACCGAGGAAATTCCTTCCTCAGGAAATCCATATCCGTGTCAATTGTTTCCAGCCGTCACCCTCCCTCTGAATCGACCTTGCCCAAATACCGATTCATTTTCTTAATCTTCTTATTTATTTCCCTGATGTCCGTTTCGATGAATTGAGAAGGCACAGATGAGGCCATGGACTCAGAGGATGACAAGGATGTGTCCATGGTGGAGATAACAGCGTGAACACTCAGTAATCCCATAAATTCCTTACTGATGCATACAAACCAGATCTTGAAATGACGACCATTTATCTTTCCCTGCATTATAAACTCACCACCCAAATCACTTTGAAAATCCATAATTTCTTGAGGGTCCTCGTCTGAATTCACATAAGGGTGATGAGACATAATTCCTGCTGCGAGTTGGGAACGGTCCTGCCCGATTGTATTGGATTTAATATAAGCCATCAAATTTCATGTACTATCACATGCATCCGATCTAGTATAGGGATTACGCCACAAACATATGACATGCGTCGCGTGGGAGGAGCGCCCATAGCTGTTGACATGGACAATGAGATGGTGTATTACCCTAGGGTCAAGACCCAAGGTCCTATGGTGGTTGGAAAAAGGTGCTAGCCCCATTTTTCAACAAATTTCCAATTCCAAGAGTGGTGCCGAAGTTTGCAACTAGGCATTCTTTATTGTTATACTTCCTTAGAATGTGGAAGAATTCGACTTTGCGAAAAGACTTGACCAGGGATTGAATTTTCCATATTAGATGACAAAGATGCATCTGGGAAGGAAAAGTATTTTCAGCGAGGGCTTGTATTATTATTGTTGAGTCTCCCAGCACTATAAGTTTGTTAATTCCCTGGCTCTTGGATATCAGAAGTGCTTGCCAGAGAGCTAATGCTTCCGCTACATTGTTTGTTTCCCTTTCAAGAAAGAGGGTTCTAAGTTTGCACACTCCATGATCCCTTTTCCCTCTAACTATAGCCACAACATTTTCTTCAATTTCAATGGCAAAGATCTAGAATTGCTCTTAAAACTCAACCCTTATTTTTAACTTGGAACGTCTTCTTGTCATTTCCACTTATTTATTTTAAAATAAACAAAGAAATAACATATAGAAATAGGGCATCTCAACTATTTAATACCACTTGTTATAGTCCTAAATACCAAGTAGGTTGGCACTTGCATCAACTAGAAATAACAAAACATAAACAATAAATTTATGGGCGTCGACACACCTAAGGGGAACTTGGATAATACCTACTAATTTAAATAAAGGAAGGAATAATTGATCTTGATAACGATTTCCAGCTAAATATAGTTTTATTATTATTCAATGGTTAAGATGGTGAACATGATTATACTATGCTTCATTTGGTGCATGCTATCCTTGTGATTATGTGATGTTGCTATGAGGTTGATACTTATTTTGATACTTATCAGGTTTGCTATTTCATATAATCCTTAGAACATTTTATTTTCTAAGTATATGATGCTGCTACTAGCACATATACTCAATATGGTTTCATTATCAACCTTTATGAGATGTTGTTATCATATGCTAGCATACATTGCATTGATTATTTCATAATTGTCAAAAATTATATTAAAATGATATCTAATGGATTCATCATAATAGGTTACATATAGATGATGCGATATTTCTATGTTATGCATAGTAATTGATGATGTGGCAGATGATATTACAATATTTATATTGGAATCATAGGTGCAATTGTGTATTAGACATTGATTTTTGATGAATATTATTTGACATGCCAAAAAATTCATATCTTAAATGATTAAAGAGTTACATCATACTTTTATATGAGAAATGTTTAGAAAAGAACTATATTGTCGATTTCAAATATGAGTACTAACCATTGTCTTGGTGGCGAGTGAAACTGTGTTGCAAATAACTATTATTTTTTGATGATTATGTTGAGGTCCATAACCATAAATGAAATTAGGTATACTATATACCTTTATGGGATGGAGGACAACCAATTAGACAATCTTATATCATATATGGTTCCGTTGGAAGTCCACAACTTTAGGTACATCATTTGTAGAGGGAGGCATATGAGGAAGGACGTTTGATGTCCGAGGTTGGTTTCCTTCGAGGGATACAGAGGAAGTTAGCGCCAACCTTTCGAGATGCATGGCTGACCAAAATCCAGTGTGGCCAATGAGGTGACTATATGAGACCAAATTACGATGCGATCGATGAGGTCAAAATAGATACCGAAAGTATGCTTGGTTGACCAAAATATGGTGTGACCGATGAGGTCACTAGATGAGACTAAAATTCGGTGCGACCAATGAGGTCAAAATCGATACCGAAAGTATGCTTGGTTGAACAAAATCCCGTGAAACTGATGAGGTGACCATATGAGACCAAAATTCTAATGTGATCGATGAGGTCAAAATAGATATTAGAAGTATGCTTTGTTGACCAAAATTCAATGCGATCGATGAGGTGACCAGATGATACCAAAATTCAGTGCAACTGATGAGGATGTAACAGATCGTCTTAGCCCTTAGGAAAAGTGTGAGGACTTCCAATTCCTATTGTTTTGTCCACATACATGCTACAATAGAGGGATTGTGCCATGGTGAGAAGGACTATTCGGAGTTGGAGTGGATGGTTATGGAGGCATATCATATGGTACGATTCTTAGGGAGAGGGGAAGTGAGGTGAGGGAGTGTTAGGGTGGCTTTTGGGTTGTTATATGTGATTGAGTCAATTTTGTGTTATTATCTATTTATTATCGTGGTTATGTCATGAAGAGTATGAGGAAGTTAATGCATAACTTCTATGAATGGTTACATATAATACCCTAAGTAATTAAACAAGAGCATGCTGCAAATTAGGGCATATTCTTGTATTAGTGAAGGGGGAAAATTCTTGTGTATTGGCCACATACATGAGTTTTCGTCTTCACAATAGTATTAAATATGTATAACTATACTAATTAATTAAGTATTGTATAATGTGTGATTCTACTCTATAATATACCTTATCTGTAATCAGATCAGAATATTATATGTGATGTAAATTTGACCAAAATTTTATATGAAAAATTGCACTTAATCAGACAACTCTTGAGACTAGGAAAACAAGGGGAAATAGCTGATATTTTTGCAAACAGGGCAGTGGGCTATTAGGAGAAATAAAGGAAATTTTAGGACTGATAAAGTATCTTCCTTAACACATTTAAATCAGGGACCATTTATGTTTCGGAATCAACTCCACTGAAACCTACTACCATGCTTATGGGTCACCCAACCGTGCAACTAGGAAGACTTTTTCAAATCCAACAACTAGAGGCTTGTGTAAATTGAATAAGGCTTCATTATAATTTTATGGTACGGTAATAAGTGGTTTATAAAGGTTTAAAAAATATCACAGGAAAATGAAATTATTTTGCAAGTTGTAAAGGTGAGACTAGTTCACAAGGCAACTCACTAGCTCTATCTTTAGGATTTTTAAAATAGGGTAAGGGTGATTAAAATTATTTGTTTTAGACTTGGAAGACTTATATGTTCATGTTAATGACTCATTAAAAAAATAATGGTGGTATTTGGAGTCATACAAGTTGAAATATGAAAGTTACAACAAAACTAGTCATTTTCCAAAGCAAATCTAGACTAAGTTGACTAAAACAAGGAAATCTCAGCCATTTTGAATCAGATTGGAATAAAATTTGAAGATTATTTTATGATATCATATTAAATCCAATAAAGTCTAAATTACTCTCATATATGAACTATAACACTCTCTTCAACACTATGCCATCGTTACAATGTATTTTAAAGACATAATTCAAGGAAGGACATGGAGGTTTGAACCCTTAAATACTAGAAACTTATGGACCTGTTAATGAAATATGATACAAAGTCATGGATGGATGGAGGATTCTAAAAAATCTGGAATCAACTTAGAGAGGCTTCTCCTTAGCTCCAGTATAACCTGCAATGAGAAGGGGAGAAGAGGGGAGGAGAAGAGAGGGAATGAGAATCTTGTGGCGCATCTCCCAAGAAACTAAGGTACAACGCTCAGAAAGGAATCCTTAAATTCATAAAAATAAAAATAATAAACATCCAAACTGAATAATGGAGCTCCAATTTTCTTTTTATAAACCTCTGGTGACTTGTTGGGAAAGTCAGTCACCTGATGAGCAAGTTTCCCTTGCTAAAACCCTAACCCTAGCCACATGGTGCACCCTCCTTGAGAAATTAGCATGTGTGCGACAAGAGGGATGTTTCCTTGTCATCTACCTTCATTCAATTTGGAAACTGCGCCCTCCTTTGGCCTAGATTTGCGGCTTTTCCTTATGATAACTTTTTCTACACTTAGGTTTTGTGACTGAGTCTCCAAAATGGAAACTGCGCCCTCCCTTGGCCCAACGTTGCAGCTTTTCCTTATGCCAACTTTTTTTGCACTTAGCTTTTGTGACTGAGTCTCCAAAATGGAAACTACGCCCTCCCTTGGCCCAGAGTTTCCTCTTTTGTGCCTGACTACTTTTTCTTGGCTTTTGTCAGTCCTATGCCAATTTCTATTATCTTCCTTGGCAAGTTGGATTTCCCAAGTGCATCCTCCTGACATGGCAAATTAATTTCCATATAATTAATTGCATAATAATTAAAGATGACAAGAAATCAAATTTGGTACAAGCCTCAATAATAATTACTTAACAAAATTCCCTAGGCTAATTAATTAATGTCACTTAGTCCCCCTAGGTGTTTGGAATGGTCCACACTTTTGGTGATCAATTAGGTGGGGATATGACAGTCCTATCCTCCCACTTTTGCTTGTCCTCAAGAAGAAGCAAACTAGGATGCTGCAAGATATTCTCACCCTTCCAAGTGGCATCTTGACTGGGTAACCCCTTCCACTGTATCATATACTGTTTGAAGGGTATGTTTCTCAGTTTCATTTCTTTTATTTACAACACTTTCTCAAGTACTAAGACCAAGTGGCCTTCATCATCCAAGGGAGGGAGTTATTCTGATGTCACTACCTGTTGGCCAACTTCTTTCTTCAAACATGATACATGGAAAACATTATGGATTTTACTTCCTGATGGCAGTTCCAACTCATAGGCCACTTCACCAATTTTTCTTAGAATCTTGTAAAGCCCATAGAATCTTGGCTGAAGTTTTTCAGCCCCCTTCTTCTTCAAAGAAGGCTTCCTATAAGGTTGCAACCTTAGGTAGACAAAGTCTTCTACTTGGAATACTCTATCAATTTAGTTTTTGTATGCATACACTTTATGCTAGTTCTACACCATCTGTAGGTTCTCTTTTAACACCCTTACAATGTATTGGTTTTCATGTAACCAATATTTAGCCTTTTGGGATTTGCAGTCTCCAAACATTAAATATGCAAATGATGGAGCCTCATACCCATACAAAGCCATAAATGGGGCCATTATGATAGAAATATGAAAGGTAGTATTATAACAGAACTCACCTAGGTGGAGCTAGGTTTCCCAAGCTCTTTCCTATCTCGCAACATAATTACAGAGGTACCCTTCAAGCCATTGATTCACCCTTTCCATTTGTCCATCTGTCTGGGGGTAATAGCTTGTCCTTATGTTCAAGTGTGTTCCAACCAACCCAAAAAATGTCTGCCAAAAGGGACTAGTGAACTTGCTATCCCCGTCATTGATTATAGTTCTGGGAAATCCATGCAACCTAAAAATATCCTTGAAAAATAGAGGAGAAACCTCACTAGCTGAAATAGTGGACGTGACTGCAAAAGAGTGTGAAAATTTTGTCAATTTGTCAACCACCACATAAATGATTTCTTTTCCTTGAGCCTTTGGAATGCTAGTGATTAATTCCATGTAGATACACTCCCATTTCTGTTCAGGAATAGGAAGAGGCTGGAGGAGTCCAGCGGGGTGTGTGTGCTCCACCTTGTTCTCTTGGCATACATAAAATTTCCTCACATGCATGAGAACATCATTTTTGAGACCCTTCTAGGTGAATCTCTCTCTTACCTTCTGGTAGGTCTTCAAGAAACCAGGGTGGAAAACCACTGGTGCATCATGTTCTTCTTTAGTGAAGTCCGGGCACTAATAATATTCTATTCTTGTAGTATATGAGGTCATCATGTACCTTGTACTCTTCATTTTGTCTTACCCCATCCAAAACTTTACAAGCAAACTAATTTTTGGAATATTCGGTGCCCAACTGTATCTTCCACTCAGTTATCATCTGCAACAAAGAGAGTGTGGGATTACGGGAGAGTGCATCAACCACAACATTCATCTTCCCCTTTTTATATTCTATATCAAAATCATATGACTAAACTTTGATCGCCCATTTCTGCTGCCTGTCATTGAGTTCTTTTTGGGTTAGGAAGTATCTAAGACTGTTGTGATCATTCTTCACTATGAATTTTCCTCCCACCAAATACTGTCAGAATTTGGCCAATACATGCATAATGGCCAACATCTCCTTGTCATAGATTGAATACAAAATTTCATGAGACTGTAATTTTCTGCTCACGAATGCAATAGGGTGCCTATATTGCATTAGAACAACTCCAATGCCTTCTCCAAAAGCATCACATTCCAGCACAAAAGGTTTGGAGAAATCAGGTAAAGAAAGTACCGGACAACTGCTCATTATCTCCTTCATCTTTTGGAAATGTTTTTCAGCCTCCCTATTCCAACTAAATGCACCCTTCATAGTCAGATTCGTCAAAGGTGCAGTGAACTGGGAGTATCCTCTAACAAATTTACGATAGTAATTACAAATGCCAATGAATCATCTTAGTTCGATGAGGTTCCTTAGGCTTGGAAAACTCAATATGGTTTCTATATTTTCCTGGTACACTTTGACCCCTTCTTGGCTGATAACAAAGCTGAGATATAACAATTTGGTCATGCCAAACTCACACTTGGAAAACTTATCATAGAAGGACTGATATGCAAGTATAGTGAGCACCATATCCTAGTGGAGTAGGTGCTCCTCCCATGTCCTGCTATAAATCAGAATGTCATCAAAGAAGACAAGGACATACTTACATAGCTACTCACTGAACACCTTGTTCATGCATGATTGCAAGGTTTCCGGAGCATTAGTCAATCCAAATGGCATGACCAAAAACTAAAAATGACCAAAATGAAAACGAAAGGATATCTTATGTATGTATTCATCCCTCATTCTAATTTGGTGGTATCCAGACCAGAACTCTATCTTTGAGAAAAAAATTGCTCCATTCAGTCATCTATCAATTCATCAATTCGGGGAATTGGGTACTGGTTCTTTATTGTTTTCTAGTTCAAGACCTGGTAGTCTAGGCACATTCCGAGTGTCCCATCCTTCTTCTTCACCAGAAACACTGAAGAATAAAAAGGATTGGAGCTTGGTATAATGAGGCCCAAATCAAGGAGCTCTTTAATGGCCTTCTCAATCTCATTAGGGGTGGATTTTTATTGGAAGTGTACCAATTTCTATCTTGATGATGTGTTCAATGCCACGGTCAGGTGGCCTAGCACGTGGAAGGTTTTAAAAAACTCCCTTGTGCTTGCTCATCATCTTTTTTTATCTCTTTGGGTTGGGAGGAAACCTTGACAGTAGTTCCCTTAGTTATAATTTGGCATTCAACAACCCATTCGATGTCCCCATGCCTCAGATTGGATTTCATGCTGTTGGAAGAAATTAATTGGCTTGGGTAAGTATTCATACCCTTCAGAACTATAGGTTTCCCTTCAACATATTTGAAACTTATTTGGGGTATTTTGTAATTCATGGAGTGTTCTCCAATGGATTACAACCATTGAAATCCCAATACTGTGTTGGTGTCTGCCACATTGATAACATAAAATTTGTCTTTCACTGTGTAGTCTCCTAGATTCACTTGCAGGTTTGGAATCCACCAATTGCATTCCATGGTATGGTTTACCAGGATGACCATAGTGAATCCTTCAAAGGGCTCAGTTGGTATATTTATTTTCTCCACCAAGGTTGCATCAATAATATTGTGGGTGGAACCCCCATCAACAAGGACTGTGATTCTATGGCCTTGCAATACTCCTTTCAACCTCAATGTATGGAACCAGGGTACTCCATTTAGAACTACAATTTTGCTGCTAGTTTGAGGGAGCTGCTCCTCATCTTCAACTATTTCATACTCTCCATATTCCATCTCAGCATCTTCCACCATATCCTCATCACTTTCAAAGAACACTTCAATGTAGTGTGCCTTCCCCTTCATACACTTGTGTCTCGGAACCCAAGGTGCTTGGCAGGAAAAACAAAGTTTTTTGCTCCTTAGCTCATCCCGATCCTTGTAGGAGTAATCTTTCTTAACAGGGGAAGGAAAGTTCCTCACTGGAGGTTGTTAATTCTGTAATTTAAGTGGAATAGAGGGTCTGGGGGGATACTTGGTCCTCGTAATTGCATCTTGCAGGTCTCTAGTTCTGCTTATCGCTTCTTGCAGAGTTGTGGGTCAGTAAGCTTTCTGTAATAACCCAAAAATTCGTAAAAATTTAAAAATTTTCATGTAACATAAAATGTTAAGGATGTCATTGTCAAAGAAGCAATAACTGTTAGTGGTTATTCAAACAATAATAATTAACAATGAGCATTTCTTTTCTTTAGTTCTGTATAATCTAATATTTTATCTTAAAGTACTATGTTAAGAAAGTTAAACACAACAGTTTATGTTTTTCAAAAGGCGAGAAAGGAAATTGTATCTTAAACCGACGCTAAGTGTGTTATTATTTTCTTTTGTCAAGTAGGGAAGAATCTTAGGTGAGATCGAGGCTTACTTATCTTACAACGATTGCAGTGGAATCATGTTTCTTTTTATAGGTTCTAAACAGGTAAACAGTTTGTTCCAGTAAAACTATCCAGATCGAGTATAATATCCAACTAGCATAGGATAAATGCTAGTAAAATGTTTGTTTGCATATTGACCCTGAATAAGGTATTGTTGGTATTTCTAATGTTATCAAACTGCATAAATGATGATAAAATCAATACTATGAAAGGATGGGCTAAGTGCAGTCAAGTTTACCACTATAGTACTTGATCCAAATAATCTCCCTTCTTGTATTTTCAATTAAATGATTATATTTCATTTTAGGATGTTATAGGTTAAGAACAGTTCTACTTCTGCCAAAAAGAGCATAGAGGCCTAACAATCTTATTAAAGAGAAGATATGTTGCACGTACTTGTATCCCTAACTACACATTGTTGTGCAGAGACTGGACTATGGTACTGTTCATATCTATTTGAGTTCTTTTAAATCTTTAAAACTCTACATTAGTAAACCTTCTAAACCATGTATTCTTATTTAGTTCTCTAGTATATAAACCTTGCTTTATATGAGCTTTTGATTACAATGGATATATATTGTAATTTCTAAATGTATTATTATCCTAGTAGGTGTTAGAGGAAAACTTATAAATGCTTAAGCTATAGTTAAAATACACATAAAACCTTTTGCACCATGATCATCTTACAAAATCCAATAGCTATGGTTAAGTACTTTTATGGAGGGCTATTCTATCTCCATTATTATGATCTTATTACTATCAAATATAGACATTATTTAATAGCAAGATGAATATAGATATTGTATAATTAACCATTTGTCCCTTAGTATAAATGGATAATTTCCCATAATGAAAAGACTATGGTCTAAGAACAAGGAAACGATACGAGGGTAAAGATTCTTATATAATGATATTATATGGTTTTTGACTTAAATCCAATGATTTGTGCAGATTAACAATCAGGATTTTGACTATAGCTCCATACCCATGATTGTGAAATATTTGTTGAGACACGTGGTTGGTGATGGCTGAAAAGGTTTGTTGACTTTGTATTTCCATAAAACCCTATCTAAACCCTAAAATCACATTGGTAAAAGGTTTTTCTGTTGATGGGTAGTCGAGCTATGAGCTCGTGGCCGCCATGGTCGCTTTCAAACCTCCATTAAACATTTGAGCCTCTGCAAGCCTTCTGAAATGATGCAAAGGGGTGAGTAAGAAGTCTTTTACCACCATCATTAGAGGAAATTTGGGGTCTAAAACGGGCCTTATAAGAAAACACGGNGGAATTCAAGAACCAATATAATTTCAATAAAATGAGTCAACCATAATGGTTGAATTGACATATTTGTCATAAAAGAAAACTACTTTTTTTTGTTCGTATTTTCGACATATTGCCCTATGTTTTTACTCAAATTTCAAGTGGGAGAACTCATTGGATGCATATTTAAATACACATCCCACGAGTACCCACATTGCATACTTTTGACGGACCCTGCTACCCCAAAAACAAGAAATACCTGAAAAAATGTGATGATGACATCATCATCACATTTTTAGGTATTTCTTGTTTTTGGGGTAGTGGGGTCCATCAAAAGTATGCAGTGTGGGTACTCATTGGATGTGTAATTAAATTCCACATCCAATGAGCTCTCATGCTCAAAATTTGCTTAAAAACACAGGGATATATGTCGAAAATATGAATACAAAAAGTAGTTTTTTTCATTCTTCCTCCAAAATTAATAACTATTATTTTATTATTTTCCTGAGGAGGCCCATTTTAGACCTCAAATTTCCTCTAATGCATGAGGTGGTTTGACTGTGTAGAGAAAAATATGAGGGTTTGGGCTGTCTTCGCCTTCGTTTTACTGTAAGAGTTGGAATTCTGTGTGAGTGTTAATGACTGTAACCAACGTTGAAGAAATTGTTGAGTGAAGAGTACAAGGTTCTTGTTTACTACTGGTTTTTGTGTCGTGGGTTTGAAGTTTCCTTGTCGTGGCTGAGGATTTTCATTTGAACGCTGTAACTGCACTTTCCGTCTTTGCAGTGCTCCATTTTAACTTGTGTGCAAGCAAAAGAGTTCGGTTTGGCTTTTCATGACTTCCCGGTTGCTCGACTCCAAAAGGTAAGAACGCAAATGTTTTTCCTTACAGTTTATTGGCATAGTTTCAATTATTATTTTGTAAAAATAAAAGTAACTAACATAACTAGGTTTCTTTTCTCCCTGTGCAGGCTCTCCAGGCCCAAGCTTGAAGCTGAAGAGCTCTATCCACAGGCTTCCTTGAGGGCATCCACCCTGGTAAGCCTTAGTTTCACCTGGGGTTTCTCCTGTGCAAACTGTATGGTGGAAAGTGATGGCACTAGCATGTGTTTTGGTTGTAGACTCGTCCATGGTCATTTTTTACTTTGTTTGTTCTTTTAATTTTTAGTTTTAAAATCCCTAGTGGCTGTTTATGATGGAAGAACTCGGGATCTCTCAGCGGAGACTCAAGGAAATAGTTTTAAGTTTGTTCGACCATGATTAACTTATTACAGTAATGTTTGGAACTAGTTTGAAACCGCGACTCTTACTATCAGGCCAAAGGGTCCCTAGATGCGGATACGTTAGGGTTTTTAAAGAAAATTTACTGGTTGTTCATACAACGCTTCTCATTTTTGTGAAGGGATTTTATAGCAGAAACATATGGTTGTTTTTCGATTTTGAGTACTTTGTTTATATTAGGATACTTTTGCTCAATATTTAAGCCTTGACAGAGAATGTAAAAGGCCATAGGCCAACTGAGACTGTTCAGTTTGTTTTTAATATTAAAGGGGTTTTTCACCGCTTGAGTGGAATTTGCAGAAATTCTGTTTAATTTAATATTATGTATATTTTATTTATTTTAGTGAATATTATTGTTACTTATATTTTGATGGTTAGGGTTACAATAGATCAACAAGGAAACTATTTCTTATTTAAAGGAATAAGATTTGAGACTTTAGGTAAATAATATTTTACTAGTAGTAAAATTAATAATACTGCAATGAAATCTGCAAATAGGACTGAGAATGTTATTCAATGAAGAAATGTATTTATTTTCTATGATTTCTAGATTATACTGTTAGGTTTTTGGTATTAAGTTTTTACTTTATTCAGTTGTGAAAAACAGATATTTTGTAAGCCCTAATTATTCTTAATGTTTTACAGAATTAGTGGTTTTATTTTTAGTAAACATAGTTTACATGCTTTTGTTATAAATAAATTAACTAGGTAATTATTTATTTAATTTACTGTTTTTAAATAGTTATCCTAGTTTAAAATAATTACTGATCCTATATTATTTATTTAAGTTTAACTATTGGATTTATAAAATGTACTTTACTAGTTTTGACTGTGTAATTATTATGCATACTTAGTATGTATTAATTTAAATTTGTTCTTCTACATGTAATTAGATAATTTAGGTACTTTAAATAGATAATACAAATACAGCTAAAATTCTGCAATTAGATTACACAAAATCCTGTAGAAGCAATCATTTGCATCTGCATTCAAGTTTATTTGAATCTACTTATCTGAATTAAAATATACCTGCTGTACTAGAGTACTGCCTTGCAAAAGGCGTGGAAAAATACAGTTTAGGTAATTTTTCCTATCTTATCAATTTACTCAGAAACCTTTTACTGGTTTACCCTAATCTAGTTAATTACTAGTTATCACAACATATATAATTTTATTAATTATTCCTTAGCAGAAATAAAACAACAATATACCATATTAATAAAAACTCTTAAGCTTTCCAGATGCAGTAAATAAACAAAATAATTGAACTAGGAAAAAAATGGAAGTATAGATGAGGTGACAACAGCTTAAGGAGGCTGTTCCTCCCAACCATCTCCTGGAGAAGAGCTAGACTGCAATTCTCAAGATCCCTGAGCTTGTTTCCTCATCCTCCTAGTAGAGTACTGGGTGAGAGATGTAATCTTGAGATCCTCTGCAACTCCACTTAGTGTTCAACAGTAACTCAACTATGCTTACAACAGTTTGAACTCAGTTTAGAATAGCTGCCCTAGTTCAGTATTCAACACTTATCCCCTCAAACTTACTTTAGCTAGTCCCCTCCATTGAATTCACATGTGCACTACATTCCCTCAGAATGATCACAAATCCAGAATGAGCAGCCTCAGCTGTCTTTAATGGGAAGTTTTATTAGCATGCCTAGGTATTTTGGGTCAGTTTTTACTTAATGAGCCACCTGCTCCTGTTCCACTTTCTTGGGGAATCATGACCACAAAAATAGGGAAGTTTCCACTTGCAACAGCTAAAAGAAGTTTGAGGATGCTGCCACTTGTCAATCTGCTCTCAACCCAGTCTTCTCCACCAAGTGACCAGTAAACACCCATTTAACAGCTTCCCTAAGTTGTTGTCTCCTCTTTTATTTATTTATTAATAAAATATTATGCAATACATTAAATTATCCTTGACCCCACTTGGTCATTAATTACAAACTTTAACATAAAATATAACATAATGTTTCTTTAAAACATAAAACTGTTTTGAAAATTGGGGCATCTGACATACACACCCCCTTAATTTATAACATCGTCCTCGATGTTATTTATTCTTCGTCCTCAAAATTTCCCCGAAATAGAATTGGATATGCATCCCACATATGCCTTTCCAATTCCCAGGTGGCTTCTTCTGGACTAAGGTGCTTCCATTGCACCTTCACCTGACCAATGGTGCGATTCCAAAGCGAGATCTCCCTCCTTTCGAGGATACAATCCGGTTCCACCAGAAAATATCCTTCGGGCTCCACCTGCACATGATTCTAGTTAACAACATTAGTAGCATCATGTGTATATCTTTTTAATACTGAAATATGAAAAACATTGTGAACCCTTAAGTTTGGTGGTAAAGCTAACTGATATGCTACCTGTCCTATCCTGGACAATATTTCAAAAGGTTCACAATATCTGGGTGCTAATTTAGCACAACTACCTAACCTTAGAGAACTCTTTTTAGGTCCCACCTTAATAAATACATGTTCACCTACCTGGAACTCCTTTGGAGTTCATTTAAGATCTGCTTGACTTTTTTGTTGATCTTGCGCAACTTTCAAGTTACCTTGTACCTATTTTACAATTAACTCCATCTCTTTTAATAATTCAGGTCCTAATACTAGCCTGCCAACTGGATTATTCCATGAGATGGGGGTATTGCACTTCCTTCCATACAAAATTTCAAAAGGACTATATCTTGCCGAGGCTTGATAGTGATTGTTGTAAGCAAATTCTACTAGGTGCAAGTAATCTTCCCATTTACTTGGCTATTCCTTTACATACATTCTAAGCAGATCCTTCAATACCTGATTTACTCTTTCAGTCTGTCCATTTATATGAGGATGGAAAGAGGTACTAAAGTTTAATGTAGTAAACTTAGGGTCTCTGTCTGAAATTATTACTTTTGGTATTCCATGTAACTGAAAAATTTGTTTTAAGAAAATATCAGCAATATTTGCAGCTTTATAAGTAGTTTTTATATGTGTAAAATGAGTTGCCTTGCTCAATTTATCAACAACTACCATTATTGAGTCATTTAAGTTTTGATTTCTAGGTAGTCCTATGATAAAATCAAGGCTAATTATCTCCCATTTCCAGCTAGGAATAGGTAATGGATGAAGTAACCCAAGTGGATGCTGATGCTCGATTTTTACTTGCTGACATTCAAAGCACTTAGCAATGTATTCTGCCAATTCATTTTTCATGTTTGGCCAAAAATAATCCTTTCTTAGCATAGTTATAGTTTTCTGATACCCTGGATGCCCTGAATAAGGAGTTTTATGAATTTTGTTTAAAATCAACAACTTAATCTTAGGTACATTAGGTACTTATAGTCTATCTTTATATAATAATAATCCTTTTTCATTTAAACTATACCCGGTACTTAGATTTTCAATTGAATTTTCTCTTACCTTTGCTTGTAATTTCCGATAATTTTCATCTTGTTCTATTCCTTCTTCTACCTGTTCTTCTAAATCTGTTTTATAGGTGCTAATTGCTACTGTAAAATTTAGTTTTTCATTTCTGCTTGACGCATCAGCAACCTTATTTTCTTTTCCTTTAATATGTTGGATTTCAAAATCGTATTCGCTAAGGAAAGCTAGCCATCTAGTTTGCCTAGCATTTAAGTTAGGTTGATCCAACATATATTTTAACCCTTTATTATCCGTCATTAATATAAACTTTCTTCTGATTAAATGATGACGCCACATTTTTATGGCATGTATGACAACAACCAATTCTAAGTCATAGGTCGTATAATTTTTCTCATGAATCTTCAACTTCCTAGACTCATAAGTTATGACGTATCCTTCCTGAGTTAAAAATCCACCTAAACTGTCATTGCATGCATCAGTACATACTATAAAATGTTTAATAGGGTCAGCAATTCTTAAGATTGGTGCAATAGTTAATAATGTTTTTAACTTTTTAAAACTGTCTTCACGCTTTTGACTCCATTCGAATTTCTTCCCTTTCTTCTGTAAAGAAGTTATGGGATTTGCAATTCTTGAAAACCCTTCGATAAATCTTCGATAATAGCCAGTAATCCCCATGAATGATCATACGTCAGTTACATCTTTTGGGATTGGCCATTCTTTGATTTCCTTTATCTTTTCAGGGTCAACAAAAATTCCTTGTTTAGTTACTACATGACCCAAATACTGTATTTTATCCTTAAAGAAATCACATTTACTAAATTTTGCATAGAGTTGATGTTCTCGTAACTCTTGTAAGACAATTTTTAAATGTTGTTTAAGTTCTTCTTCAGACTTTGAGTAAATTAAGATGTCGTCAATAAATATGACCACAAATTTATTAAGGTATTTATGCATTACATTATTCATTAGACACATAAAAACAACTGGGGCATTAGTAAGCCCAAATGGCATAACAACAAACTTGTAATGACCATACCAGGTCCTAAAAGTTGTTTTAAAGATGTCTTCATCTTTGATTTAGACCTGGTGGTAACCAGATCGTAAATCAATATTCAAGAATACCATTGCTCCATGTAGCTGATCAAACAGATCATCTATGCGGGGTAACGATTATCTATTCTTGATAGTCATTTTATTTAGTTGACAGTAATCTATACATAGTCGTAGAGTTCTGTCCTTCTTCTTAACAAAAATAATAGGTGCTCCCTAGGGAGACACACTAGGTCTAATATAATTCTTATCAATGAGTTCTTTTAACTACGAATTTAGTTCATTTAATTCCAGTATATTCATCCGATAAGGGGCTCTTGAGCTGGGCACTGCAGCAGGTGCCGGCTCAATAGTAAAGTATAACTCCCGCTTCGGAGGCAGTCCCAGAAATTCTTCCGGAAATACATCCGAATACTCCCTTAAGATCGGAATGTCTTCCATTTTTAATTTATCTTGGTTATTAGTATTTTCTTCATTAATTACTATTACAACAAAGGCTTTACAACCCTTCCGAACAACTCTCTTAAGGTACAAGGAAGAAATATGTCTTATGGCTATTTTCCTAGGAATTCCTTTTACAGTTACTGTTTCTCCGTCCTAATTTACACAAGTAAAGGTTTTATCAAAACAGTTCAAGACTACCCTATCCTATTCTAGCCAATCCATACCAATTAACATATCATATGAACCTAAAGGTAAAACATTAAGCTTAACATAGGTTTCAAATTGATCCATTTTTACTGTACAATTCTTAACAAAGCTAATTACCTTTCTCTTTGCACCAGTAGCTAGTTAAACTAACCATGACTTTGCAAAATTATCTACTGATAGCTTACACTTTTCTACTAAATCAGGAGAGATATAGCTTAAACTATCCCCTAGATCAATTAAAATAGATATAGGTATTTGATTTAACTTACCTTCCACTTCCACCATGGAAGTTTGATAATCCACTTTTCTATTCTCCAGTGCTGCATTGATCCTGGGCATTGTCCTTGCTAGATCACCGACAACCATCTCCTCCTGTATCGTGTGTATGTTGCTAACAATCTTCTTTCGGTTGGGACAAACTGATGCATAATGAGGACCATTACATTCCCAACACTTTATGGGTTCCTTTCATTCAAAATTCTTGGTATAGTTACTGTGATTATTAACAGATTCTTTATTTCTTTGACCATTTGGATTTGTCTGTGAATTACTTTTGTTCCCTTGGAAATTTTTACTAGCAAAATTTCGTGTGTTATTATTCTTAAAATTTTGGTTAGGTACAAAACCTTTCTTCTTCTGTTCAAAATTATTGTCATACTCAATTCTGTCTTTTATATGATAGGGTAAACAACTGAGAAACTATTGTACCTTAGGCTTCTCGTCCACTATATACGACACATACCTGAGCAGACTTAGAAATTTACTATTTAGTTCTTTCATATTCATTGTTCCCAGTTTTAGTTCGTAAAATTCCTTAGCCTGCTCCTCATAGTACTGTTCAGACAAAAATTTCTTCTTAAAATATTTCTTAAACTTACTCCAATTAATGTTTTTCTCCCTAATGCCTTTTACTCTTTTTAGGTCCTGCCACGAAATATCTGCTTTCCCAGTGAGGTTATAAATAGCCATTTTGGCTTTTAGTTGATTAGAGTAGTTATAAATTTGAAAATATTTCTTCAACCCGGACAGCCATGATTCCACCTCTTCTCCCTTCTCAGTTTTACCATTAAAGGTTGTTGGCTTGATTTTCTTGAATTCTCCAGAGATTTCTTCATAAGGTTTAAACTTTCTCTTTCTGGTATGATGATTATCTTCGCTACTATCACTAGTATATTGATAATTCTTTTTATGTGGATCTCCATAAACCTCAAAATATGAGCTACTTTCAATTTTAAACTTTTTAGACTTTTTATCTTTATGTTGATATGTCATATCTTCAGACTCTGTTCGTTTATCTTTCTCCTCATTCTGAAATCTTTCCATTAAAACCTGATTTAACTCCTCTCGAGTTCTCAGAATTCTCTCATTTTCCTTTTTGACCGTTTCCATCTCTGTTCTTAATTCCTTTATTGTTTGTAGTAATTCAGATGAGTTGTTAGTTATTTCTTCTTGTATAGGTTCTCTTTTAGAATTACTTCGTTCAGTATAGGGGGACTCCTCATCCACATATTCCTCCAATCTTTTCATACTTGCAGTTAACTAAAAAAAAATTCTCTGGAAGTATGATTCAAAAAGAAAAGTAACATCAGTATACTTTTTTAAATCTACTGTTCTATTTATGCAACTTGAGCCATGTTCAGGCCTAGTGTGTGAACCTTGTGCTCTGATACCACATGTAATAACCCAAAAATTCGTAAAAATTTAAAAATTTTCATGTAACATAAACTGTTAAGGATGTCATTGTCAAAGAACCAATAACTGTTAGTGGTTATTCAAACAGTGATAATTAACAATGAGCATTTATTTTCTTTAGTTCTGTATAATTTAATGGTTTATCTTAAAGTGCTATGTTAAGAAATTTAAACACAACAGTTTATGTTTTTCAAAAGGTGAGAAAGGAATTTTTATCTTAAATCGATGCTAAGTGTGTGATTATTTTCTTTTGCCAAGTAGAAAAGAATCTTAGGTGAGATCGGGGCTTACTTAGCTTACAGCTAATGCAGTGGAATGAGGTTCTTTTTAGAGGTTCTAAATAGGTAAATAGTTTGTTCCAGTAAAAATATCCAGATCGAGTATAATATCCAACTAGCATAGGATAAATGCTATTAAAATGTTTTTTGCAGCTTGACCCCGAAGAAGGTATTGTTGGTATTTCTAATGTTATCAAACTGCATAAATGATGATAAAATCAATACTGTGAAAGGATGGGCTAAGTGCAATCAAGTTTACCACTATAGTACTTGATCCAAATAATCTCCCTTCTTGTATTTTCAATTAAATGCTTATATTTCATTTTAGGATGTTATAGGTTAAGAACAATTCTACTTCTGCCAAAAAGAGCATAGAGGACTAACAATCTTATAAAAGAGAAGATATGTTGCACGTACTTGTATCCCTAACTACACATTGTTGTGTAGAGACTGGACTGTGGTATTGTTCATATCTATTGGAGTTCTTTTAAATCTTTAAAACTCTACATTAGTAAACCTTCTAAACCATGTATTCTTATCTAGTTCTCTAGTATATAGACCTTGCTTTATATGAGATTTTGATTACAATGGATATATATTGTAATTTCTAAATGTATTATTATCGTAGTAGGTGTTAGAGGAAAACTTATAAATGCTTAAGCTCTAGTTAAAATACACATAAAACCCTTTTGTAACATGATCATCTTACAAAATCCAATAGCTATGGTTAAGTACTTTTATGGAGGGCTATTCTATCTCCATTATTATGATCTTATTACTATCAAATATATAAATTATTTAATAGCAAGATGAATATATATATTGTATAGTTAACCATTGGTCCCATAGTATAAATGGATTATTTCTCATAATGCAAAGACTATGGTCTAAGAACAAGGAAACAATACGAGGGTAAAGATTCTTATATAATGATATTATATGGTTTTTGACTTAAATCCAATGATTTGTGCAGATTAACAATCAGGATTTCGACTATAGCTCCATACCCATTATTGTGAAATATTTGTTGAGACACGTGGTTGGTGATGGATGAAAAGGTTTGTTGACTTTGTATTTCCATAAAACCCTGTCCAAACCCTAAAATCACGTTGGTAAAAGGTTTTTCTGTTGATGGGTAGTCGAGCTATGAGCTCATGGCCGCCATGGTCGCTGTCAAACCTCCATTAAACATGCGAGCCTCTGCAAGCCTTGTGAATTGATGTAAAGGGGTGAGTAAGAAGTCTTTTACCACCATCGTGAGGTGGTTTGACTGTGTAGAGAAAAATATGAGGGTTTGGGCTGTCTTCGCCTTCGTTTTACTGTAAGAGTTGGAATTCTGTGTGAGTGTTAATGACTGTTGGTTTGAGTGTTAATGACTGTAACCAACGTTGAATTTTTTTTTGAGTGAAGAGTACAAGGTTCTTCTTTACTACTGGTTTTTGTGTCGTGGGTTTGAAGTTTCCTCGTCGTGGCTGAGTATTTTCATTTGAACGCTGTAACTACACTTTCCCTCTTTGCAGTGCTCCATTTTAACTTGTGTGCAAGAAAAAGAGCTTGGTTTGGCTTTCCACGACTTCCCGGTTGCTCGACTCCACAAGGTAAGAATGCAAATGTTTTTCCTTATAGTTTATTGGCACAGTTTCAATTATTATTTTATGAAAATAAAATTAACTAACACAACTAGGTTTCTTTTCTCCCTATGCAGGCTCTCCAGGCCCAAGCTTGAAGTTGAAGAGCTCTATCCACAGGCTTCCTTGAGGGTGTCCACCCTGGTAAGCCTCGGTTTCACCTGGGGTTTCTCTTGTGCAAACTGTATGGTGGAAAGTGATGGAACTACCATGTGTTTTGGTTGTAGACTAAGCCGTGGTCATTGTTTACTCTGTTTGTTCTTTTAATTTTTAGTTTTAAAAGCCCTAGTGGTTGTTTGTGATGGAAGAGTTCGGGCTCTCTCAGCCGAGACTCAAGGAAATAGTTTTAAGTTTGTTCGACCATGATTAACTTATTACAATAATGTTTGGAACTGGTTTGAAGCTGTGACTCTTACTGTCATGCCAAAGGGTCACTAGATGCAGATACATTAGAGTTTTTAAAGAAAATTTACTGGCTGTTCATACAATGCTTGTCATTTTTGTGAAGGGATTTTATAGCCGAAACAGATGGTTGTTTTTTGATTTTGAGTACTTTGTTTATATTAGGATAGTTTTTCTCAAGCTTTAAGCATTGCCAGAGAATGTAAAATTCCATAGGCCAACTGAGACTGTTCAGTTTATTTTTAATATTAAAGGGGTTTTTCACCGCTTGAGTGGAATTAGCAGAAATTCTGTTTAATTTAATATTATGTATATTTTATTTATTTTAGTGAATATTATTGTTATTTATATTTTGATGGTTAGGGTTACAATAGATCAACAAGGAATCCGTTTCTTACTTAAAGGAATAAGATTTGAGACTTTAGGTAAAGAATATTTTACTAGTAGTAGAATTAATAATACTGCAATGAAATCTGCAAATAGGACTGAGAATGTTATTCAATGAAGAAATGTATTTATTTTCTATGATTTCTGGATTATACTGTTAGGTTTTTGGTATTAAGTTTTTACTTTATTATGTTTTGAAAAGCAGATCTTTTGTAAACTCTAATTATTCTTAATGTTTTACAGAATTAGTGGTTTTATTTTTAGTAAACCTAGTTTACATGCTTTTGTTATAAATAAATTAACTAGGCAATTATTTATTTAATTTACTGTTTTTAAATAGTTATCCTAGTTTAAAATATTTAGTGATCATATATTATTTATTTAAGTTTAACTATTGGATTTATAAAATGTACTTTACTAGTTTTGACTGTGTAAATATTATGCATACTTAGCATGTAGTATTTAAATTTGTTCTTCTACCTGTAATTAGATAATTTAGGTACTTTCAATAGATATTACAAATACAGCTAAAATTATGCAATTAGATTACACAAAATCCCATAGAAGTAATAATTTGCATCTGCATTCAAGTTTATTTGAATCTACTTATCTGAATTAAAATATACCTGCTGTACCAGAGTACTGCCTTGCAAAAGGCATGGAAAAATACAGTTTAGATATTTTTTCCTATCTTATGAATTTACTCAGAAACCTTTTATTGGTTTACCCTAATCTAGTTAATTACTAGTTATCATAGCATATATAATTTTCCTAATTATTCCTTAGCAGAAATAAAACAACAATATACCAATTTAATAAAAACTCTTAAACTTTCCAGATGCAGTAAATAAACAAAATAATTGAACTAGGCAAAACCTGGAAGTATAGATGAGGTGACAACATCATAAGGAGGCTTTTCCTCCCAACCAACTCCTGGAGAAGAGCTAGACTGCAATTCTCAGGACCTCCGAGCTTGTCTCCTGGTCCTCCTGGTAGAGTACTGGGTGAGAGATGTAATCTTGAGACCCTTTGCAACTCCACTGAGTGTTCAGTAGTAACTCGGCTCTGCTAACACAGTTTGAACTCAACTTAGAATAACTACACTAGTTCAATCTTCAACACTTATCGCCTCAAACTTACTTCAGCTAGTCCCCTCCATCGAATTCACATGTGCACTACATTCCCTCAGAATGATCACAAATCCAGAATGAGTAGCCTCAGCTGTCTTCAATGGGAAGTTTTATAAGCATGCCTAGGTATTTTGGGTCAGTTTTTACTTAATGAGCCACCTGCTCTTGTTCCACTTTCTTGGGGAATCATGACCACAAAAATAGGGAAGTTGCCACCTGCAACATCTAAAAGTAGTTTGAGGATGCTGCCACTTGTCAATCTGCTCTCAACTGCGTCTCCTCCACCAAGTGACCAGTAAACACTCATTTAACAACTTCCCTAAGCTGTTGTCTCATCTTTTATTTATTTATTAATAAAATATTCTACAATACATTAAATTATCCTTGACCCCAGTAGGTCATTAATTACAAAATTTAACATAAAATATAACATAATGTTTCTCAAAAACATAAAATTGTTTTGTAAATTGGGGCATGTGACACTTTCACCAACCCTCTCAAAGGTTCATCCAGTCCTTCTGTAAACAAAAAGATCAGCCTTGATTTTGATATATCAGTGACCATTACAACCACCTTTTGGAATTCTGATATGTAATCTTCAGGAGTTCCCACTTTTCTAATATGTGACAAATCACAGAAAGAGATGTCAGGATCTCTCTGGTCAAACCTTTCTGTGAATCTCCGGGTGAAATCGTCATAGGTAACTACTTGATCATGGACCAAGGTCTTCATGCCATGCAACCACTAGTCAATGGCCTCCCCATCAAGATGTAATGCTGCCAACTTGATGGCATACCTCTTTGCCATAGGATTCAGTTGGAAATAGGTGTCCAATTTACAAATCCAAGAGCTCACTATGCACTTGGAAGTGCCATCAAAGTATGGTAAGGTGATTATGCTAATGACATTCTTCAACTAAAATTTCCGATATGGAAGCCTTTGAACTCCTCTTGGTTCCCCCCTCTACCAATTTTCACAAAAATATCTGAATGCCAGAACCCTTCTTCACTCTTCACTCAAGTTTTGATATGTAGCAAATTTCTCCTCCCATGAAGCAACTGTTTCAGTCTGCACTTCAGGGTATTCCTTCGAGCATTCCATGAACTTGGGCATGGTGGGTTGGGGCTGCAACTTATGTTAATATTTATATTCCAGAGGCCTATTCTGAGCTGCGGTTCTGGAGAATATAGATCCCCCTATGATCTTTCTCTCTTCACACTGGGAGGCAATGCTACTCCCTTCTCCATCTTTAAGACCCAGCTACTTAGCTAGGAACTCTCTGGTTTCTTGACCAGAATGAATGATGTTGGCTGTAATTTCATGCATCCCTTTTCACATATTCTTAACAAAATTTTGAAACGCATCCTACTCATCCATGTCTTCGTGGAATCTCCCTTCCACATAGTCAATTTCAAAGGCCTTCCTTTTTTAATCAGAATTAAATTTTGGACCCATAAATAAATATCAAGAGAATGTATGGAGGTCCATGCTCTGATACCACTGTAATATCCCTGATCTGTAATTAGATCATAATATTACCTCTGATGTAAATTTAACCAAAATTTTATATGAAAATTTGCACTTAATCAGACAACTCTTGAGACTAGGCAAACAAGGGGAAGTGGCTGATATTTTTGCAAAAAGGGAAGAGGGATGTTGGGAGAAATAAAGGAAAATTTAGGACTGATAATATATCTTCCCTAACACATTTAATCAAGGACCATTTAGGTTTCAGAATCATCTCCACTGAAACCTACTCCCATGCCTATGGGTCACCCAACCGTGCAACTAGGAATACTTTTTCAAATCCAACAACCAGAGGCTTGTGTAAACTGAATAAGGATATATTATAATGTTATGGGACAATAATTATAGGTTTATGAAGGTTTATAACATATCATAGGAAAAGGAAATGATTATGTAAGTTGTAAAGGTGAGACTAGCTCACCGATCATCTCACTAGCTCCATCTTCAGGATTTTCCAAACAGTGTAAGGGTGATTTGAATTCTCTGTTTTGGACTTGTGGGACTTAGATATGTCTGTTAATGTCTCATCAGAAAAATAATGGTGGTATTTTGAGTCATACAAGTCAAAATATGAAATTTACAACAAAACTAGTCATTTTCCAAAGAAAAGCTAGACTAGGTTGACTAAAACAAGGAAATATCAGCCAATAAAGTCTAAATTACTCTCATAAATGAACTATAACACTCTCTTCAACACTATTCCATCATTACATTGTATTTTAAATACAAAATTCAACGAGGGACATGGAGGTTTGAACCCTTAGATACTGAAAACTTATGGACATGTTAATGACATCTGATACATAGTCATGGGTGACTGGAGGCTACTAACAAATACCGAATCATCTCAGAGAGGCCACTCCTTAGCTCTAGTATAACTTGCAATGAGAAGGGCATAATAGGGGAGGAGATGCGAGGGAATGAGAACCTTGGGGCACATCTCCCAAGTAATTGAGGCACAACACTCAGCAAGGAAGCCTTAGCTTCATCAATATCAAAATAATAAACATCCAAAATGAATAATGGAGCTCCAATTGTCTTTTTATAAACCTCTTGTGACTTGTTGGGAAAGTCAATCACCTGCTGAGCAATTTTCCCTTGATAAAACCCTAACCCTAGCCACATGGTGCGCCCTCCTTGAGAAATTAGCATGTGTGAGACAAGAGGGATGTTTCCCTTTCATCTACCTTCATTCAATTTGGAAACTGCGCCCTCCTTTTGCCAAAAGTTGTTGATTTTCCTTATGACAATTTTTTTCTGCACTTAGCTTTTGTGATTGAGTCTCCAAAATGGAAACTACACCCTCCCTTGGCCCATAGTTGCTACTTTTCCTTATGACATATTTTTCTGCACTTAGCTTTTGTGACCGAGTCTCCAAAATGAAAACTGTGCCCTCCCTTGGCCCAAAGTTGCCTCTTTTGTGTCTGATTGCTTTTTCTTGGCTTTTGTCAGTCCTATGACAGTTTCTGTTATCCTGCTTGGCAAGTTGGCTTTCCCAAGTGCGCTCTTCTGACATGGAAACTTAATTTCCACATAATTAATTGCACAATAATTAAAAATGACAAGAAATCAAACTTAGTACAAGCCTCAGTAATAATTACTTAACATAATTCCCGAGGATAATTAATTAATGTCACTTAGTCCCCCTAGGTGTTTGGCATGGTCCACACTTTTGGTGATCAATTAGGTGGGGATATTACTATTTAGTGTTGTGAATCTATCTTTGTGGGGGATATAACTTTAGGGTGAAGTTTCTCGAAGGGGGAGAGTATGTAACACCCCTAAAATCAAATTGGTGATTAGTATTGCTAAACTAGGGATTACATTATGTTAAACTAAATTAAATCTATTTAGGGATTAAAACTATTAAACTAGGTTAGCTATTAGGTGGTAATAACATAATAACTAATATTTATTGTGAAAACAAAATGAAAATATACATAAAAGAATCCCATGCCAGTTAATAAAGTTTACAAAGTTTAGGCATTAATAAAAAGGAGTTAGGATTAATTAATCAATTTTTCTTAAATAATGGTGGATGCATGAGGGGTATTTGAATCTCATGCAAAAATACAAAATTTAATTAATCAAGGAAAATATTTCATAAAATAGGGGAACTGGGACTGAATTGGGGGCTTTGTTTTTTGTATTTGGGGGAAGGTCAGGATATCTTGCAGGTATTTTTGGGGAGTGAATTGTGGATTTTGAAGGAGGGAGGATGAATAGGGAAGTGTTCACAAAAGTTGATATAGTAGTGTCTGCTAGGGGATTGTGGGTACTTGGATTTCAACTAATAAATTGGTTGGGAGAAGAGTTCCCCACCACTTTAGTTGATGTTGAGTGTTGTTGTTGAGGAAAACATAAGGGCCGAGCATCTGAGAGTTGCATCTACCAGGTAAGTAGACCCTTCTGCCTTATTTTTGTAAAATTAACTATAGTAGAGTGAGGTTATTGGTTGAGTTAATTTAAAAAATTATTATTACAGTGAAGTTATGAATTTTAAAGAAATGTGTGGGACTGTTAGCTGTATAATTTAATAAAAAAGTCTTCTAAAAAATAATGTGAATTTAATTTCTGTACTGGATCAATTCTTGATAGTTCCATTCCTGTTTGTTTGGCCAAGCCTTTACAAGTGATATGTATCTCATCCAATCATTAACTCTTATTTTGTTGTTGGAGTTTCCTATAAAATAATGTAGTAAATTCTAGAATTATACTACTAGCTTGAAAAGATTGCTAACAAACCCATGAAACATAAACAATGAAAATGATGTAATTAGTAACAACATGAATTTCAAAAAGTGTGAAAGTTAGTGCAAATCATTGAAGAGGACAAGTAGCTATTGCAGATTAAATTACAGATTTCATAATGTATTAGTTACTTGGTTATGCTATTAACATGTAAATGAATTATGTTAGCATGCCAATAAGATATAGTAGTTTTCAAATATGAAAAATGAAGTAGATTGTAAAAGTAAAACATTCAAGATATAAAAAACTATATTCATAAATAATTGTTTCAAAGAACTTAAGATGATTATATTGTAGACAACTTATTCAACAATTAGAATTTATCCCAACTAAAATATTAGAGAAGTGAATCAAGAGAGAGCTGAACTTGGATCTGTTTCCTTTTATGCCACAATATTTCTGTTATAAACAACAAGCAACTGGTCTTTTCAAATGCATGGGAATCGTCAATAAAACATAATTAAATTGGTGAAGTGAAGTGATGCCTTTAATGTGGTTGTCTTTTGTAGAAATTTATGCATGAGATTTTAAGTTAAATTGTAGATTTAAAACTTAAAATGAAAATTTGAAATATAGATTTAAATGGTTGGATTTTGAGGAAATCAACACCCTTGATTAATGCCTATGTGTTTTAATAAGGGAATGTGGTCATGAGGAGACAAGAGATGTTCTTGAGGAACATGTTGCAAAATCTATCAATCTTTTGATTGCAAGGAAATCAATTTCCAAGACTAGAAAAACTCGGACACCAACCTTAAGTGTCACACGGGAATACCTCTCTCGCTTAAGGTCTCCTAGAAATCCTAGACTAACCCTGGGAGGTGTCCCCACCTAAACCTTTCTAAATAGTAACTAGGGTTTCCCTAAATCAGGTGCTCAAAGAACACAAAACTAAGTACTAGCTTTCTCTAGAACTAGCTTAATTGATTTATGAAATAACTAAGGACTGAGATTGTATGCATGTAAATGGTGCACAATTTTCTTAGTTGAGATAGTTCATGGGCGTAAATAATGTGATTAATGGACTAGGATAAGCAAATATTCATCAACAATGTTATTTAAGACATTGATAATTTAAAATGCTCCTTAAACCAAGATAACATTAACACATGAAACAAATACTTGGGATCAATTCTGATCATATGCTAAGAAATGAAGATAACAATAACATGTGATATTTATGCTTGGACATGAGATACAATCAATTGAAATATAAAACTACTAGTTAACCATATGAACTTATTCAAGCATGTAAACTAGTAGTGCAAATAACAAAGCAATGGTACAACTAAAAATTAGAGTGTAAGTCCAACAAATAATACTTAGGTTGACATTGAATTAGGTTCAAGAAGAATCTCCTAAGAGTGTGTTCAAATGAGTTCTTACCAAAAGAAAAGTGTTAGCCTTGAGCAAAAGAAATTTATGCTCAAGGTCAATACTAAGCCCATATTAGATCTAAAATATTATGTGTTAATTGTTTGAATGACAAGCAACAGTAAGCATGGAATGTGTTACCATGCAACTAGAACCTATAGGTAAATCCCCGAAAATTTCTACTTGTTCACAGTAATCTGAGAGGTGTAACCCACTGTCTCCATGATAACTATGTCTATGCACTTTTGATTGGATCTTATCCAACTCGAGGGGGCATTCCTAGATAGGATTTATAGGCTATTATGGAAATGAGGGCACACAATAATTTGGAAGAGATAGACTTAGCAAAATGAGGTTGTAGATTTTAGGGTTTTTTGAATAGGTGATGGAGAGACCAGAGATTAGTGTCAATATCCAACTAAGGAAATGGATTCAAGGTGAATAAAATGAAAAATGAGACCAATAATAATCATCCTTCAAGAATTGATCAATTTCCTTCAAAGGTTAGGGGTCAGGACACACTAGTCACATCACCCAATTGAGGATAAACAATGGAATTCAAGTTCTACAAGAGGGAGATCCAACTAGGGGAAGTTTCTAGCCACCCAAGATAAACTAAAAAATAGATAAATACCTAGAAACCCTTGCTAAGGATAAAAAACACATATACAAACAAGGTCTAAAATACTCATCCAAACCAACAAAGGAGAATGTGCAAGACAATAGCCTAGGACACCCTCCTTCCATCTATTCTTTTATCAATCATGAGAGGTTTGTAGAAGACTCGAACATTCCATCATTAATCCTTAAACACAATAATAGAACTAAGAAAAATAAGCTTTAAGAATTGAGAAATTTTTTCACTGCATAGAAAGTACCCTTAACACCATAAATTACATAAAAGAAAGATAAATCGATGAATCTCCAAACGAGAGAGAACTCTCAAAGTCCAATCATGAAAATAAATGAGGAAGTTCCTCTCTATTTATAGAAGAGGCTAAACATTCCTATTATCTAGGCTAGTGTGGGGTACAATAATGCGAAACCCACACTTCACAATCAACTCCTAGCAAGTTACAATAAAATAATGTGGTCAAATCAACTTGTACAATGATTAGATACATGGGGCCCTTAACAAATGGGAATGTATCCAATAAGTAAGGAATCAACCCATAAGATGATTCCACGTATCCTCCAAAGGACCTTTCAAGGAACTTATTCATAAGACAAGTCCATAACTTAAAGAATTCCTTCATGAAATGATGCCCACATTATCTTTTAAATCCCATTCAAATGGTAACTTCTTCAACAAGTATTCCACACCTAGAAGTTGAACCAACCAATGTTCCCACATGGTGTCCACATAGAAGATTCCAAAAATTTCTACAAAACAGGACCTAGCTTCTATTAGGTCACTTCACCATAAGAACAAAAAAATTAAAAATTTTCCATAAAGATACCAAATCCCACCCTATAGTGGGTCAAAATGGCCTTATGTCATAAAGTAACTTTTAAAACAACATAAATCCAAATGTGAAGAAATATTCCAAACTATCCCATATGTTGATATAATATGATTAAAATAAATCCATGGTCCTCCTATGCATTCAACAAAGTGACAAGATCCCTTGTCCAAGTTCCTTCGACCAAGGCCACAACGTCATATTATCAAGAAAACGTCGTGGATATAAAGTGCGCAATGATACCAACGTTGATCATCATGGAATTTTTCTCTAAGTGTACACTTTTATGGCCACATCATGCCTTAGATGTTGAAATTGAAAGCTATAATATGCATGAGATTGATCACAAGGATGATTGGTGCATGATTATGACCACCATCAGATGAAATGCTGAGATATAGGGATGGGATAAATCCTTCCTCTTTTGGTTTCTTCCTGAATGATTGATGTTCTAGGTCTCATGTCTTCACAATGAAATTTAGTTGTAGAAGTATTCTATATTTTCCTAAATCACAACTTATATTCCTCCATGTTCCCGCTGAAGCTCGACCAGGCCTACCTGGAATGATCAATCCTCAAAGTTGAGATATCCTCTCAAGTGATGGAAAATACTTCTCAAGGGAAACAATTCATTAGCTTATGGGCCTCTTCCATAAATCATTTTTTATATATCACATCATAAATCATACAAACAAATTTAAGATGGGAGATGGTCCACTTAAAATACTTTTGAGGTTGGGCCTTCCACATATCCTAAGTATTATTAGATCTAAACATATAATTCCCTTTTCTCAGAAATATTCCACGCAACTCCAAACAATATGTCAGAAACCTAGATTGGAATGACCTCATCTTGTGCCGAGAGAACCTAAAAATAATGGTGTAAACCATGAATGTTTACCCCAATGTTGTTACTTCTTTACTGCTGAGTAGCCCATATTGATCCCTACTGATCTAAACTAGTTCCTTTCCTGAAACTAGGGTAGGGATATCCTCCGTCCAACAATGTGACACTTCTTCAATTGGAAAAGCTTCACTAGCTAAGAGAAAAATGAAGCATGGCTCATAAGATTGTAGATAATCCCTGTATAGGATGAAGGGATCCACCTAACAACATAGATTGTCTCCTCAAAGATGATATTTGATCGCAATTTCAACTTTGTTTTACTGTCCTTATGCCTTGCAGTGTTAAAACATGTATTGCACACATGATTTGATTAGCCTATAGGACTGTTCCAATGCAACACCCTATACATATTTCCTAGTGGGATAGGTTCAAAGCAAACGAGATATTATCATTCCATTAAGCTAATAGACACAAAATTACTATTATAACCACACTTTGCTTACCTTTGTCATCTTCAATATTGACACCTGCCTTCATCATCTTAATTGTTTATCCTTGGATCAGTCGCAGAATGGATGGAAATGCAACCAGACAAAAAAAATTTTTTTTTATCCATTTTTAAGACCTATCAATCCATACATATTCCCTCTTCAAAACTTGTTAGACATTACATGAGGAGTATTTGATGAATCATACATGAAAATGCGCATTGAGGTTGACTACATACTGTTATAATTGTCTCAATACTGTTGTCGAAATTGTTCAAGACTGCCTAGAATTGGTGAGCATTGTAGGACCCCTCTCATGCTACATGATTTCTATCTGCCCTTTTATATCACCATTCAAATGGTTGTAAGTGTCTTGTATTTGAACTATTATGAACCCTGCACTTCAACAAAGTGGCTGAAAATGCATTAGGGTACCATCATTGAAAATGAAGGTAAGATCCAGCTCCAATTATGGGACACATACTTGATCTTGCCAAGGAGATCCTGAGAGAACCCCAAAATATCAATGCTGCACTTGTTAGTTCAACCACTAAAAAAAATAAAAATTCACAACAACACATAATTCTATTACGACACAAGAAATCAAGTGTTATTTCATGAGGTTATTCATCCTACCTACTTACTATAATCATGATTAAATCAACCAATCAATTAAAATCATACAACCAGTGAAGCCACCTTAGCATAAAATCCATGTTAGGGATTCTCTCTTTGTCTTTGGCAATGATTCGAAATAAAATCACATCCTCAATAAACCAAGTACATGCCATTATCTTCATTGGAATGAGGTTGGAACAATATAAGAGACCATGAACCTAGATTCCTACTTAACATTGCCAAGGATAAGGACTTCTTTCACAATCCTCCTCTATCCAAGCTTGGATAGGGCTCAAGTACAAGCTGCCATGATTATGTATATGCTTTTTGAACTCTATATGTTGTCCCAAATCATCATCAAAACCAAAAACAAGCCTTGAAAAATATGACTAGAAATTAGGCCCCAAATTTTCCTAGGAGAGGGTACACTTTATTCATTTAACTCTACAATAAAGATACCTTCTTGTTGTCTAAATCATGCATTAATTCCCGAGACATGCAACTGAGAATGAAGGTTGAAATCCACCCTAGGAGAGGGTAAACTTGGTTGTTCTAGATCTGCAATATAATCCTTGATATGCAACCCTATATTATCATCAATGGTGAAAATGCATGGCTGAATCGATTTATAAGGATCCTCATCAAAATTTACACTTCCCTCATTAGAAGATTCATATATGGGCTCTCTAACAAATTTTTAATAACCCATATCATGATCATCATGAGAAAAATGCATGTCATCATGTCCATGACAACCATCCTCAATAGCAAGGAGGTCCTCAAACATATCATCTTCAAAATATTGATCATTAATAGAAAAGGAGAGAGGAAGGATCACTAAACCCCCATCGTTATGAGGACAAGGAGAAGAATCAACCATATCTTCATCAATCATAGGCTTCAATGTCTTCTTCAATGAGCAATGGATGCTCAACAAGAAATTCTTCATCTTCTTGTTGATCTTCAACAATTTTCGGATGGAAACCATCAAGGGTTTCTTCTTGGACATGTTTATCTTGCTTGACTTGATTATCTTCACCATGGACCTCTCCAATATTTTTGTCAAGGGCTTGGTCTTAAACATGGTATTCTAGCATCAAATATACATCCTCAAAGGTTTCCTCTTTTTCTTTCAAAGGGGAAATCATGGCTTCCATAATTTTTCATTAAGATCAGGATCCCATTTTGTGCCAAATTCCTTAACTAAATGTACAAGTGAAGGTATCCCTTTATAACCAAGATCACCATACCATTGTTCCACATATTTGTTATTGCACACAATCAAGAGACATTATGAACAACTTCATTTTAACATCCTCATACACCACATCCAATACTGCAAGAAACCCCCGAAATAACATAATATGCATTGCATCGATATCCCATATTTACACAATTTTGGGATGGAATCCTTCCAATCATCATTATCAAACCAATTTAATTATCTTGGGATACCTGCAAAATTCAACCGATCAAAACAATCGAGGAGTCATTGACGCTCAAGAAACTCCGTATCACTTTCCATTCTTCAAACTTGACAATGCATGATCATACCTCAATATGAAATCAAAATGGTCAAGTCGCTAGGTGAACCTGGAATCCCTTCAAATGTTGCTTGCTTCACCGTACAAACACCAAATCTTTAATTTTGTAAGGACAAGTGTTTTTTCTCTTCATAGAGTCATCATGTAAGAAGAAAAAATATGCAATAGTAAGCTCCCACAAAATGCCAAGAAGCATACATCTTCAAATTTTTGGGGTGAAGGGATTTGTCTTCGACAATGGTGCTAAAATGTTACTACACAAACTAGCACCTATAGTTAAAGCCCCAAAACCTGCTACTAGTTCATGGTAACTTGTGAGGTGTTATCCATCGTCACCATGGTAACTACCTCTATGCACTTTTGATTGGATCTTATCTAACTTCAAGGGGCGTCCATAGACAGTATTTCTAGGCTATGGAAATGAGGGAACAAGGTGATTTGGAAGAGACAACTTTAGCAAAACAGGGTTGTAGTTTTTAGGGTTTTTTGAATAGGTGATGGAGAGACTAGAGATTAGTGCCAATATTCATCTAGGGATATAGAATCAAGGTGAATCAAATGGAAAGTGAGGCCAAGAAGAATGGTCCTTCAAGAATTGGTATATTTAATTCAAAGGTTAGGGGATGGAACACATTAATCACATCACCCAATTGAGGATAAAAAATGGAATTCAAGGTCTACAAGAGGGAGTTCCATTGGGGGAACGTCACTAGCCACCCAAGATTAACAACGGAGAAGATAAATACTTAGAAACTCTTTCCAATGAGCCAAAATTCATATCTAGACAAGGTCTAAAAGACTCACCCAAACCAACAAAGGAGAATGTGCAAGCCAAAATCCTAAGATGCCCTCCTTCCAACTATTATTTGGTTCAATCATGAGACGTTTGTAGAAGACTCGAACATTCCAACATTAATTCTTAAGAAGGGAAAGTTTTAGCGGTGAAATTTAGCCTATGGGATAATTTTTGAGTTTTTTTTCCAAAAAATATATTCGCCATTTCCCATTTTTTTCCAATACGATTCGCCTAAATTCCATAGGATTAACAAATTTTACTCTCAAAATCGCCAAAATTGTCCAAAACTTTATAAAAACCCTTAGAAATTGAAATATTTTAAAAAATATATCGTGCAAACATTTTATGGTTGGAAATTTGATAATTAGTAAGATTCACCAAGGTTTCTACACTTTAATATAAATATGGGTCCTTAAATTTTCCATGTCCTTAAGCACAATAATAGAAACAAGAAGAATAAGCTTCAAGAATTGACAACATGTTTCACACATAAAAAGAACCCTTAACACCATAAATTGTGCAAAAGAAAGATATATTGATCAAGCTCCAAAAGAGAAAGAAATCTCAAAGTCCAACCATGGAAATGGAATGAGGAGCTGCCTCTCTATTTATAGGAGAGGCTAAAACTTCCTTTACAATAAAATATCAAGATTTTCCTAAGATCTAGGCTAGGGTGGGATAAAATAATACAGAACCCCCACGTTACAACCAACTCCTAGCAAGTTACAATAAAATAAGGTGGTCAATGCCACTTGTACAATGATGATATACATGAGGCCCTTAACAATGTGAATGTATCCAACAAGTAAGGAATAAAATCATAAGAATATTCTATGTGGAATCCAAAGGCCCTTTTAGGAAACTTCTTCATAATATAAGTCCACAGCTTTGAAAATTATTTTATGAAATGATTCCCACATAATCTTTTAAAGCCCCTTCAAATGGTAACTTCTTCAACAAGTAAGCCACACCTAGAATTTGAACCAACCAATGTACCCACATGGTGTCCACATGGAAGCTTCCAAAATTTTCTTCAAAATAAGACTTAGCTTCCATAAGGGTTGATTCACCAAAAAATAAACAATTTACGATATATCCATAAAGCTACCAAATCCCACACTAAAGTGGTTCGAAGCGAATTTATGGCATAAAGTAACTTTTAAAACAAGATAAATACAAATGGTGAATGACTCTTCCAAACTGTCCCACGACAATGAAACACAATGGAAAGATCTGAGTGATCTTTCCTCTCACGATAAGCTAGGGTGGATTAGTTTCACCACCAAAGGCAATATTTCTTATGGTTTTCATCCCAAGAGACAAAAGCCACAAGATCTCTTCAAATTCCTCTTTCGAAAATAAAATGTCATGAATGAATGAGAGAATGGGTCGATTTTCTATTTAATCCCCCTTTTTACCTTTTTCCGCCCTTTTTACATTTTTACGCACTTAATTAACAAAGGTGACTTTTATAAAATCCATTTTTATTTAATTACTCAATGTCATTTTTAATGTTGTATTTTTCCCCAAAGGACATTAAATAATTAATTAATTCCCTTTTTCACCTACTATAACCCACAGGAATTAAATAAGATAATAAGTTGTCCACCTAGAGTGATCATTTGGAAAGGGACATTGCATATGATCTGAACAATTCAATGGAAGCAATGAGTAGATGGTAGAGAATAGGCCTTTCCATCAATGTCAAGGGTAAAGAAAAGTGAACAAAGGAAGTGGACAAAGGAGAAATGGCATGGAAATGGTGAGGATGCAACCAAGTGTGTGAATAACATCATATGGAATTACTATGGAAATAGGGGCCACATGAAGAAGCACTATAGAAAGAGGTTGGTTGTTTAGAAACCAACAAGGGAGGGCTTTAGCACAAGGGTCATGTTGCAAATCATATAGAGGAAGAGTCAAGTTTCTATGCATCCATGGCCAAGAGAGAAGCAAATCATTCCATGTCATCTTATTGGTAGATAGATTCAAGAGCATCACAACATTTCACCAACAAGCATGACTAGTTCACATAGTACACTACTTGTGATTCCTCTAAGCATCCAATGATATTTGGTGGTGTGGAGTTGTTCACGGTAGTAGGAAAAGGGAATGCACAGATTTTTTTTGGAGAGAACATGTTGATTTTTCTTAATGTGTACTATGTGTCAGGAATGGAACATAATATACTCTCAGATAGTCAATTTATGAGGAATGTCCCCCATATAGATGTCATCTTTAATAATCACAAATGCTACACAGATGACAAAGAGACTAAGAAGACTATTGCTCTTGGTGTGGAAGATCATGGACTATTCATACTAGTTGACATTAGATAGGTCAAGGAGCATATTTGGTATCTAGGTCAAACATTAATACAATTTGGAATCAATAATATGGGCACCTAAACTAGACTTTCATCTCTCAATTGGATCAAGAGATTTGGTAGATAGAACTCCTAACATCAAACGACAAATACATGAGTTTTTGCAAATTGCTAGGTAGGGAAGCAACACAAAGTTCATCTAGATGCTTACGGACCAAGTATTTCCTTATTTTTGTTGATGACTATAGTAGGAAAATGTGGGTGTACAGTTTCTCAAATTGAAATTTGATGTGTTTAATGAACTCCAAAGTTCAAAGTATTAGTAGAAAGAGAGCCAAGTTGTTACATTAATAATATTGAATCTAATTATGGTTGAGAATTGAGTTAAAAAAGAATTCAATAACTTTTGAGTTAAACATGGGTTAAAAATACAATTCAGTATACCTTACACTCCACAACAAAATGGAGTGGTTGAGGTGGAGCCACACTATTATAGAGATGGACATGTGTATGATGGAGAATAGGTGTGTTCTAAACAAGTTTTGAGATAAAGTAGTGTTTACAACAACATATTTGCTTAAGGTATCTCCAACAAAGGTGGTGAAGCAGAAGACCCCAGAGGAAGCATGGTTTGGGAGGAACCCCAAAGTTAATCATCTTAAGGTATTCAGATGTATTTCCTATGCCTAGATCCCAAATGAGAGAATAACTAAATTATACCTTAAGGGAAAGAAAATGATGATCACAGGTAAAAAAATAGTCACAAAGATTATAGGTTGGTTGATGTTAACACCAACCAATTGATATTCAACAGAGATGTTGTAGTTGATGAAGAAGTAGAGCCCTTCAAGACTTCTTCAAAGATCAAAATTAATGGAGAGAAGCCCATTATGGATGAGGATTCAAATGTCAATCTTTAGGAAACTCAACCTGAAAGGGGTAATATTCTGAGCATGAGTCTCGTAGGCCAATATTGTTTCCATACTTTGATGTAGATAACTCAAATAAACATTATGACCTAGGTATAGAAAGCCTCAATCATGGTGATAACACTGAATTGGGTGAGGAATATCCCAACAAGAGGCCAAAGTGGTGGCAAAACACCATTGGAGATGTACAAGTGCATGAAATGATTGAGGGACAATCATCAAGAAAAAGCAAAAATCTCACACAATCAACTTTTCTTAGGAAAAATGGAAAATTGATTGGTAGAAGCCCATGGAAACCAAACATGAGAGTATAATAAAAAATTTAACGTGGGATCTCATATATGTTTCCATAGAGAATAAACACATTGTGTAATGCCCATCCTTACAAAATTTTATTTGACATAGAATAAAAAGCTTAACTTTAGAATTTGTTAATGTCATTATGGGTTTTATCGTCATAGTCTGGGTGGATATTTGCATTGTGACATGTGGAATGTTTTCTAAGAATGTTTCATGTATTCTATGTTATTGAGTAGGTACTTGTGTAGCGTGATGATGAGATGACTGTTTAATATGGTGGAATAATGAATGATAACTTGGATTCTTGATTGTTATAATTTGATCATATGTTGATCAATGCTTACTAATAATAGAAAGCAAGTATGAATTGTGGCCGGACAATAGGATATGTGTTAGTTTTTCATCATATAAGCTAGCATTATGATCTTAGGATCTTTTCACTGAGAGAATAACAAGCACATCAATAAAACATAAGCACATCACAAGAGACAAGAGACACAAAGAGTTTTCCTCGGGGAAACCATAAAGGAGAAAACCCCGCAACTTCCTCAAAGATAGAATCAGCACCAAAATGGTAAAACTATAAAACAGTAAGATGCACTCCCGACAGCAGTAGTCTTCTTCTTCTGTCTAGTCCCAGTATTTCCTTCCTCACTAATGCGCCACACTTGAGTGAGTGAGTGATGTGTGTTACGAGTGATAAATAGAGAGGCTCTCACTCTCTATTTATATTCTTCCGTTCACTTGAAGTGCACTTAATCACGTAGGCTCAACTTACAATTACTTACTCGAGCCTACACCTTAATTAGTGTATAATAACTCAAGTGCCCCGAAACTGTGGGGACTTACCTAATGACTTGACAAGACTTGTTTACATTATTAATCCTCCCGATCGGAACATTGGGGTATGACAACATGACTCAAATACATAATAGAAACATCCCGGAATAAACATCGGGTTACAATATGTAAGATACATAGAAGAATACATTCCGAAGTTACAAATACATCAACACTCCCTCTTAACTAGGAAGGTATTCTTTCAACACGATTTTCAGCACTGGTCTTCTTCTCTGTATCAACTGGAACATCTTCGTCTTCAAGTCATCTTCATCTTCAAGTCATCTTCAACTTCAAGTCATCTGGATCTGGATCATCTCTCGATCTGGATCATCATAGAACTGGATCTGGATCATCACTCGATTTGGATCATCATAGAACACCATCACTGGATCTGGATCATCATCACTGGATCTGGATCATCACTGCTGGATCTGGATCATCACTCGATCTAGATCATCATCACTGGACTGAATCTGGATCATCACTGCTGGATCTAGATCATCACTCGATCTGGATCTCTCGGAGTCATCATAACTGGATCTGGATCATAGCTCGATCTGGATCATCTCTGGTCATCATCATGTGTGTACTATCTCATCATAGGAAGTTCTACAGAGCCAGCCCTTTTTCATGCTGGTTGTAGGCCTAGCCACCAGGTAGGTCTTCGCCCAGCACTTACATCTGACCTGCTCATCAGAAAGGCACACCCAGCACTCGCATCTGATCATGTAGTAAACTACAATCACATCAGAAAGGCCCATCACTCACATTCACCAGCATGGTAGGAACATCAACTACCATCTGTGAAATGGCTTTGCACTTACATCTGACCTACTCGTCAGAAGGGCATCACATCCATCCAGGATGGAACCACATCTGCCACAATGATGAAAGAACCTTGTTCTTTTCACCCAGGCTGGAACCACATCCGCCACAATGATGGAAGACTTTCAACCAGGATGGAACCACATCTGCCACAATGATGAAATAACTCTGTTCTTTTCACCCAGGATGGAACCACATCCACCACAATGATGGAAGAATTTCAACCAGGCTGGAACCACATCTGCCACAATGATGAAAGAACTCTGTTCTTTTCACCCAGGCTGGAACCACATCCGCCACAATGAAGAAAGATTTTGTGCACTCACATCTGACGTGGTAGGAACTGAATCCTACACCCTCGTCAGAATGGCCCCCAGTCCCAAACTGAGCTACCTGGTAACTGACCAGGTGTCTCCACTCTCCCGGAGAGTGTCAGTTGCCCTTACATCTGTCCTACTCGATAGAATGACCAGCACTCATATCTGACATGGGAGGAACTTAATCCTTTAGCCATGAACAGAATGGCTTAGCCCTTACATCTGACCTGCTCATCAGAATGGCTCTCTCAGTCCCTGATTGAGTGTTCCTGGTAACTGACCAGGTGCCTCCATTCCTAGAATGGCAGTCAGCACTCATATCTGACATGGAAGGAACCAAATCCTCTCACCATGACAGAATGGCTCAGCCCTTACATCTGACCTGCTCGTCAGAATGGATTTGGATCTCTAGCACTCATATCTGACATGGAAGGAACTAAATCCTCTCACCATGACCGAATGGCTCAGCCCTTACATCTGACCATGGAAGGAACCAATCCTCTCACCATGTCAGAATGGCTATGGGTCTCATCACTTTCTCTTGGAAGGAACCTCGATCTGGAGAACACCAAGTCTCTCTCTGAAGTACTTGAACTTCACTCTAACTAATGGCTTCATCAATACATCAGCTATCTGTTCCTCCGTCGCAACATACTAGAGCTTCACTACTCCTCTCTGCACCATATCCCTGATATAGTGATACTTGATCTCGATATGCTTCGACTTGTCATGGAACACTGGATTCTCTGACAACTTCACGCAACTCTGGTTGTCACAATGTATACAAGTAGCATCCAACTGGAGATCAAATATATCAGACAGTATCTTCCGCAGCCATACTGCCTCACAAATAGCTGAACAAGCTGCGGCATACTCTGCTTCAGCTGTACTCAGTGTCACACAGGATTTCTTCCTGCTAAACCAAGAGATCACACCTGATCCCACACTGAAGCAACACCCTAAAGTACTCTTTCTGTCAATGGCACTGCCTGCCCAATCTGAATCAACATAACCCTCCAGGTTGATCTTCTGATTCGCATCATACTTGAGACCATAATCAACTATACCCTTCAGGTACCTTAGAATATGCTTTGCAGCAGTCAAGTGAACACTTCTCGGATCTGTCAGGTACTGGCTCAAGGTGTTCACAGCAAAGCAAATGTCTGGTCTCGTGTTCGTCAGGTACATTAATGACCCAATCATCTGACGACACATCGTAGCATCAACCGTCTCTGATGAAGCATCACTTAACAACTTCATGTTCGATGCCATAGGTGTGGCCATAGTTTTGCAGTCCATCATCCCAAACCTCTTCAGGATCTCTACTGCATACTTCCCTTGTCTAAGGAAGATTCCATCCACACTCTGCCACACCTCCATACCTAGAATAATAGTGCATCGACACATAACAGAAGCATCACTGGTCTTCCGTCTTCAACCTTGAAGCAAAGGTTGGAATTCGCTTTACTCTCAGTAAATCCTAGAGTCATCAGTAATCTGCCCATCCTGTCATATCATGTTGAACCTCAATATATTCTGCAGTCACTCCCTCTAAAGTGAAGCATCATACTCCCTCTGTCTTCCGTACTTTATGCACTGAAAACATTCTATA
>LPNX011082022.1:391514-434749 GCA_001517045.1 Pseudotsuga menziesii | reverse complement strand
ATTCTATGTATCCATCTAGTGTATAGACTTGCATCTTCAACCTTGTAGCAAAGGTTAAGATCTTCATCAGGCTCATCATGTATGTGTTTAGACTCTTACTAGCTACAAATGTCTCTTCGTAGTCTAGGCCTTCTTTTCGTGAGAATCCTCGTGCTACAAATCTTTGCTTTGTATCCCACGACGTTTCCATCTACTGCATGATGGAACTATGAACTTCTCTTTAGGTCTCGATACTGCGCCCTGACATCATTCTTCTTTGAACTGGTCTTCCCTTTCTTCTTGGTGGCTCGAAGGTTCTGTATCAATGATGTCACTGCACTCGTCATATTATTCTTCATTTTGAAATGTTGTCACTTGCTCTTCGGAACAAGTCTTCATTCTTCTTTGCTTGTAGGAGATTATGTATGCGGTCTTTCCTACAAGTCAAATGTATTTGTATGGTTAGAAACATTTCATAAGGAATATTTATATTGGCAAATACTTATGCTTAAATATATGATCATGCAACTACTTTAGCCAATACAACATTCATCCATATCTCACTGAAACTTTCTAGGTTCCTTCCATCTCTACCAGGACAACATTGAGATTGTGCACTAATCCAATATGTCAGCAAAGAGGTTTCATTCTAGATAAGTAGCAATGGAGAATTTGTATAGCACCATGAGCTACTTACCCATCACATGCATATTAGTAGTATACTGTCGTTAATGCAAAAATCCTATCATGCATGATACAATAACTGAATATAAACAAATGCATAACAAAACAATGAAATGACAATTGAATACTTATCTTTATTTGTTTCGTGGGTATACTCCTTCTTGAGTCTTCAGCTTCATCATCTTCTTCATTCATAATAGCATCATTTCTTATCCAAATGCTAAGGTGGATAAGAAGTTCTTCAAGATTTTAGTTCTTCATATTCCTCATTGCTTGAGGTATCTTCTTTTGAGAGCTTGATCTTCATTTGCTTCCATCTTCTCTTCTCTTCTTATGATTCGAGCTTCTTCTTCTTCCTAGAGTCTGCTGAAAGTAATCACTTCCTTCTGGAACACATTCCTTGAATGAATGAATTCCATGATCCTGGGAGGCCATTCAAGGTGGCCATTACCACTTCTGCATTCTTCACTTCTACTTCAAGTTGTTCTTGATTTGAGAGACTCTTATGACTGCATGGTCTCTGCATTCTAGATCTTCACATTCTTCAACTGGTTTCTTTAGGTCATATTCTGATTTTTGTTCTTCCCTTCAAATAGCTTGAAATTCTGGAAGACCTTCAACAGCTTTGCTTGCAATAGGTATTGCTCTGTAATGCACATGTGTAAGCCTTCTATGCCAAAGCTCATTTGGCTCTACTGTGTCATGGATCAAGGCTTGTTTTGGATGGCCCTTCAATTTGTACAAGCCTCCTTCTTGTTCTCCAATCACTACCGCATCATTGATAGTCTTTCCTTTTTGGCCACATGATGACTTGACCATCTATGAATGCAACCCGCATTCCTTTTGCATCAATGCTGAAATGGAGAGAAGGTTCTTCTTGAGTCCTGGAACAAACAATACTTCTTTCATTGTTAGAGACTTACCAGAGTCTAGCTTGTATGAAGATTCCCCACTACCTTTTATTGGATATTGGTAGTCATCTCCTAGTTTCACCTTGTGAGGTGATTCATGTTCTGACAGTCTTACAAAGGATTCCTTGAATCTCGTCATATGTTTGAAAGCCCCACTGTCTATAAGCCAATCATCACTTCCGTGAGTAATGTTACCTGTGAGAGATGATATCAGAACATATTCATCCTCGCTTGAAGAATCTTCACTTTCATATCTGGATCTCTTTCTGGATGGTTCATCATCCTATGCAGCATGAGCATGATGTCTTCTTTGGCCTTGACCAAGTTCTTCTTGTGAAAGGATTCTATCCTCGTCTCCCTCTGAAACTGGAACCTCTATACTCATGTAGGTGTCCAATCCATTTTATTCAGAGAGATCAAATACTTCTATGCTTGGAAGTTGTCAACTTCACCAAGCTTATCATCAAGCTGATGTGATAGATCACTTTGAAATGAGAACCTCAAATGAAAATAGCAAAGGATTAGATCTTACCGATTTGAGGTGTCCGTCTTCATTCCGGAGCTGGCTGATCTAGGGTTTGTCATAGAAACCCTAATTTTAAAAACTTGGAATATTTCAGATATGATTGGATAAAAAGATATATCTCTTCAAATGGAGTTGTCCAATGTACTCCTTTTCTGAAAACAGTGGAGGAAGGCTCCCGGAACATGAAGCCCTAATTTTCAATTTCTTCTGCAGAAATGCATGTTACTGTTTCTGTGATATATCTGAAATTACTATTCCTATGTGTCTGAAATTTTGTAGTGAGGTAAAATTTCATGTCCCTGATCCAACACTGTAGGTTTCATTAGAATTAGTTTCACCATTTGGGATTTATGATCCGTTTCCCAAGGTGACCTGTTACAGGACTGTTCAGAACAACGAAGTTGTACGACATGCCACGTGTCACTAGTTCATCTTCTGAGTCTGATATTTGGACCACTAAAATTAAAGTCCGTTCCCTTTATGGAACATCTTCAGTAATTCCATTTGGACCTCTGTAGCCCAATATATTGCAGATCTCCCCATATGTCCTGTTTAGGGATGAATTCTGGAAGAGGCTGGAACCCTAACTTGGAGAGATCATATCTCCTGGAATACAGCGAATATGAGGTGGATTTTTGGATACAATGTTCATCAGGATTTTATATTTATCCCCTGAAATTTTCAGCTTCTGAGACTTCGTTAACCTCGGAATATAGCGACTATACCAAAACTTAGCAGTTTTAATATTTAGGGTTTCTCTAGCTCAGGGTCAAACTAGGGTTTGACTTTCCCGGAGATTTAGCCAACCAAATTTCTTGATCCAGGTCTCTAAAATTCGGTTTTGATGAGGAGAATAATCCTATGCTAGTATCACTCAAAAATTCCTCTTCTGTAGAAAGCCCTAATTTCCACATCAAAAACTGAAAATGCTCAAGATCGAATTCCGTTTCGACAGAAAGATGCACCCTTCAATGGAGAGTCATCCTAGCATACTTTTGCTGAAAATATGTGGAGGGAGACCCAAAAAGTAATAATACCTAGCTTCTGTAGCTGCACAATGTCTTCTTCTCAGGTTAGCTCTGATACCATGTTAGTTTTTCATCATATAAGCTAGCATTATGATCTTAGGATCTTTTCATTGAGAGAATAACAAGCACAACAATAAAACATAAGCACATCACAAGAGACAAGAGACACAAAGAGTTTTCCTCAGGGAAACCATAAAGGAGAAAACCCCGCAACTTCCTCAAAGATAGAATCAGCACCAAAATGGTAAAACCAGAAAACAGTAAGATGCACTCCCGACAGCAGTAGTCTTCTTCTTCTGTCTAGTCCCGGTATTTCCTTCCTCACTAATGAACCACACTTGAGTGAGTGAGTGATGTGTGTTACGAGTGATAAATAGAGAGGCTCTCACTCTCTATTTATATTCTTCCATTCACTTGAAGTGCACTTAATCATGTAGGCTCAACTTACAATTACTTACTCGAGCCTACACCTTAATTAGTGTATAATAACTCAAGTGCCCTGAAACTGTGGGGACTTACCTAATGAATTGACAAGACTTGTTTACATTATTAATCCTCCCGATCGAAACATCGGGGTATGACAACATGACTCAAATACATAATAGAAACATCCCGGAATAAACATCGGGTTACAATATGTAAGATACATAGAAGAATACATTCCAAAGTTACAAATACATCAACAATATGAAGGACTCCTAGGCGGGGTTGACTGAATAAAATGAAGGTCGTGGAAGCCAAACCAAATGTTGTGGAGGATTAATGGAATAAGTAGTACTTCAACATTTGACATTCTCTTTGAGTACCCAGTATTTATGCATTATTCCGACTATATATTGAGGGACTATGGAAGTCTACTTGAAAACTATAGACTTGTTAAGGGTAACATGTCATTATAAATTGATTCAATTATATTATACTTTGAGATATTTGATATGCGTGGGTGCATACTTATGCAGGGTACAGGGAAAAACATTTCCAACTTTCCAACATATTGGTGTGGTCCATAAGCAATGAATTTTTAATAGGGGCGTGGAGTGTCAATAGAGGTGTTGAGTCTCTCTTTCTAGAATATACGGGATGGTCATGATTTGGGGGCACACAATAAGATAAGATGATCTTACTCCCCAATAGCCTATCCTTCCAGATCAAAACTAAACTAAGGTAATCTAAAAAGAACCATGGATGAATTAAGAAAATGAACTGTAACATGTTTCCTGCTATTAGTAAATTTGTTATGAAAGCTTTAATAGGGTAGTTGAATGATGCAGTTAAACCATGCCTTAGTCATTTTCTAAAATGGATAAGTTTTAAACCATTAATCATATGAATAATTTTGTATTCAATTGTTTATATACCAAAGTGACAAGGTTCTAATGCCGAGATTCTGACGTCAGAATCGACATATTATTTGATGAGTGGATCCTCATAGCGGTGCTGATTCCAAGGTTCCAAGATCGAGGTGCCGACATTGGAATCAACATTGTTGCTAAGAAGAAAATTCTGTTTTGTGTAGACTTTTGAATTTTGAGTCAGAGGGTGATAACACTTGGTGCTTGAGGATTTCCCATGGTTCTAATGCTGAGGTGGTAGTGTCGACATTGGAATTGGAATGGTCTATGGTAAATTCACCCAGAGTTTAGTTAGTGCCGACCTTCAAAGTCTGACATTACCGATATTGTCAAGAAAATTGGGATCTTGATGTCGGGGTGGGCATGTTAGATTTTTTTTGTTTGTAACCCATTGAGCGGTGTCGACTCTTGACTTTCGATGTTGAAAATGTTGGAAAGGCATGGTCAAGTCATGAAGGCGAAAATAATCCATCAATACCATTATGAACCATTATGCAGTTCCGAAATCTAACTCCTGATGTTGGAAATATCGAAAAGGAATGGTTTAGTGTAAGACCCAAGTACAATATAAGACCCAACAAATAAGACTAGACAACTTCCTCCTCCTCATATGGATTGTTTCTCCTCTTTATAGCGAACTTGCGTGAGTGCTTACCATGTCCAAATGAGGCATACACATCTCTTATTTATACTAATCAGTTGAGAGGCCTAATAACCCAATAGGGTCGAATTCTCCTTTCTTCCAGAGCCGACTTTCCTTGGGAGACTCAAAAATACATTTTAATAATACTTTTTTGGGTACCACTGACCTGGATTACAACAGAGGTTTTACCTCAATACTTTACATGACCAAGTACAACAATAAAATCCCTAATTGAAGGAACAACATCTTTGGAAGGGGTAATAATAATAATAATACAAAATATAATATCTTCCATAGTTACATTTCTTTAACACTCCCTCTTAACAAGGAAGGTATTCTTACAACAACAATACATCTATACAACTGACTCATGAGTCTATATGTCATAGGAATTTTTGAACAACTATCTCATCATCATCATCATCCATGGAATGCAATCATCACATATATCATCTTGACCATCATCATATATGGCATCATCTCGAGGATCATCATCTTTGAACTCATCTCGAGCATCATCATCTCTGGCATCATCTCAAGCATCATCATCTCTAGCATCATCTCAAGCATCACCTGCAATATAACTAGTCTACAAATATTGGTATGAATCACCCACAACATAAACAATGTTGGAACATCATCATCTGCAATTGAATACAAGGTCTTTTCCACAAATGAATGAAGGACCACTCTCATCAAGTGAGTACTATGTGCTAGGACCACTCTCAATAAGAGAGTGTTCTTGTCCATAGGACCATCCTCAACAAGGATACTATCGTCCACAAATAAATGAAGGATCTCATCCACAAATGAATGCATGACCACTCTCATCAAGAGAGTATTATCATCCGCAAGACCTCAACTGACAAGTTCTAGGACCATTCTCAACAAGAGAGTGTTCTTGTCCACAGGACCATCCTAAAAAAGGATACTATCATCGGTAAATGAATGTATTATCTCATTTACAAATGAATGCATGACCACTCTCATCAAGAGAGTAATATCATTTGAAATACCATCCTAATCCAGTAAGTGCTAGGACCACTCTCAACAAGAGAGTGTTCTTGTCCTTAGGACCATCCTTAATAAGGATACTGTCATCCGCAAATGAATGCAGGATACCGTCCACAAATGAATGCAAGACCACTCTCATCAAGAGAGTACTATCGTCCGCAAGACCATCCTCAATCGATAAGTGCTAGGACTACTCTCAACAAGAGAGTGTTCTTGTCTGCAGGACCGTCCTCAACATGTGAATGCTAGGATACACTTGTCTGCAAATGAATGTTGGACCTCATCATCATCTGTAGGCATGCTGATAAACTCGACTAGCCTTCTATGCACTGACATACCATTTCCATCTCATCATCACTTTCTCTTTCTAGGGAGGTCCTTTCGGACTACACCAGGCTTGTCTCAAAAGTGCTCAAACTTTACTTGGAACAAAGTCTTAGTCAACACATCAACAACTTGTTCCTCTATAGGAACATATTGGAGCTTCAAAGCTCCTCTCTGCACCATATCCTTGATGTATTGATACTTGATATCTATATTATTTGACTTACCATGAAACACTAGGTTCTCTGCCATCTTGATGCAAATATGTTTATCACAATAATTATTAGTTGCATCCATCTCATCATCAAACAATCCCTCCAATAAATTGCGAATCCATATTGCTTCACTACAGGATAAACTTGTTGCAATGTACTTATCCTCAACTGTAATGAGGGAAACATTTGTTTTCTTTCTGCTGAGCCATGAGACCACACCTGATCCCAGACTAAAACAATATCATGAAGTGCTCTTTCTATCTTCAACACTTCCTCCCCAATTTGAATTAGCATAACCACACAATTTGAACTCACTATCGGTTGCATATTTCAGGACATAATCTAATGTACACTTAGGTACATCATCACATGTTTTGTTGCAACTTTATGAACATGTCGAGGATCCAGCACATACTGACTCAAGGTGTTCATAACAAAACATATATCTAGTCTTGTATTTGTCAAATACATCAGTGAGATAATAATCTATATATATAAGGTGAAATCTACTCTTTCTGAAGAGTCATCATTTAGGAGCTTCAGGTTTGTCACCATCGGAGTGTTAATTTCCATGCAATCCAACATCACAAATATTTTTAGGATCTCAACTGTATATTTTCCTTGGTTTAGCACAATATCATTTGGAAGCTTCCATACTTAGAGACCTAGGAAGTAATGCATCATGCCAAGGTCTTTCATCTCAAATTCTGCCACAAGCTTCTTCTTACATTTGCTGATGAGATTCTCCTCTCATGTAAAAAATAGATCATCTACATATAACATTAATATCATGATCCCATCATATGCAACCTTATAGTAAAGGTTGGAATCAACCTTAATTTTGGTAAATCCCAACCTCACCAGGAATCCATCAATTCTTCCATACCATGCTCTAGGTGCTTGCTTAAACCCATATAGAGATTTCTCCAGTTTGCACATGTGTCCGTTTGTCATGAATTTCAAATACAGAAGGTTGCTCAATATATACTTCTTCTTCTATTACACCATTTAGGAAAGTTGTTTTTACGTCCATTTCATCTTAGCTTCCAATGAAAGGATAGTTTTGATGCAAGTGTATCTTTCTACTTGTGCAAAGGTTTCTTCATAATCAATTCCTTCCTTCTGTGAAAATCCTAGTGCGACAAATCTTGCTTTGAACTTTTCAATACTATAGCATGCTTAATGTTTTGTCTTGAAAATCCATTTTGAAGAAACTATTGACTTGTTGTTCGGTCTTGGCACCACATCCCAAACATCATTATTTATTATAGATTGGTATTCTTTGATCTTGGCATCCATCCATTCCTTCTTCTTTGAGGCTTCTTCAAAACATGTTTGTTCTTCATCAACAAGGTTGCACATTAATGCCACATAGTTGGAGTAGATTCTTTGTCTGTTGCTTCATTCTGGTGCACCATACTATTCTACTTCTCTGATTATATCACAAGCCCAAGATGGTCTTCATTTTGTTGAAATCATCTCATGGGGTGTTTCCATGGGTCCTTGGGGTTATTCCATGTCATGATATTCTTAAACATATCTAATTGGTGGTCTGGTAGATTCTATGGTTCTAGGAGCCTCCTGCTCTTCTTCATGATCTACATATGCATAGATATTTCTAGATTTGGTGAAGGATGCATCTTCATCAAATGTGACATCTCTGTTGATCTCGATTTGACAGAAACCTAGAATGTAGATTCTATAGGCTTTTGAATGGTCACTATATCAAACAAATATTCTCTTCTTTCCTGAAGAGTCCAATTTTGATCTTTTATCGTTTGGAATATGTAAGTACATGAGACAACCGAATATCTTCCGATGGATGAATTCGGGCCTTTCACCATTGAACATATCTTCTAGGGTTTTGTTTCCAAGAGAACCATGGGATATTATATTCTATTCATAAATTGTGGTCTTCACTGCTTCGGCCCATAAGTGCATAGGTATATATTTCATGGATCATTGCTTTGACTACTTCCATGATGGATCTTTTTTTTCCCACTCCATTACGTTGGGGATTATAGGGTGTGGTAAGCTCCCTCTTAATACCATATTCCTTACAAAATTCCTTGAATTCATTTGAAGTGAATTCTCCCCCATTCTCTGATCTCAAGGGCTTGATATTCTTTTCATATAAATTTTCCACAAGAGCCTTAAATTCCTTGAAATTTTCAAATACTTCATCTTTTCCTTTCAAGAAATATATCCAAGTCTTACGAGAGTAGTCATCAATAAAAGAGACATAGTACACATACCCGCTAAAGGAAGTAGTTGACATTGGTCTACATACATTGAGTGGACAATATCCAAGATCCTCTTTGGTTTTCCATTACTGCTTGGGAATGGAGTCTTGGTGTTCTTTCCTTGAGCACATCCTTTTCATACCCCTTCATGATTGATCTGGATCTTTGGTAGACCTATTACTACCTTGTTCACAATTGGAAATGCTTCGTAGTTCACATGAGAAATTATTCTATGCCAAATTTCACATGGAATGATGGTACTTAGTGTAAGAGTTGAATCTATGTGCCCCTTCAATTTGTAGAGTCCTCCTTCTTCAAAACCGATCACAATAGCATCATCTATTGTCTTTCCTTTCAGCTACATAAGAACTTCACCATCTACAAAGGAAACTTTAAAGCTTTCTTATCTAAAGCTGAAATAGAAAGAAGATTATTCTTTTAACCTGGAACATATTGGAATTATTTCATTTTCACGGACTTTCCGAATTTTAGTTTATAAGAGGATTATCCCATTCCCTTGATGGGGTACTGATAATCATCTCCAAGTTGTACCTTGTGTAAATAGTCTTTTTGGGTAAGGCATGAGAGAGAATATTTGTGACTTGTCATATGTTTGGAAACAACACTATATATAAGCCAAGTGTCACTTCCATGGGATACTGATTCCGTGAGAGCTGGAATTAGGACATACTCTTTACTAGAGTCTTCATTTTCTCTAGCCCTTTCTTCATCTGATTAATTTTGTTCAGCTGCATGGGCATTGTATTTTAATCTATTCTCTTGAATTGATCTTGCTTAAGAGTACAATTTATTGCAATGTGTCCCATAATATGACACGAATAACATTCAAAGGATGAGAAATTATTTCTAGGTCTCTTACCTCTTTTGAAGTATGGTGGTCTTCTGGGAGACGATCCTTGATTCTTTATTTTGTTTCTTCTGTTCTTTGCATGAGTAGATAGAGCTTGGTATTCGTTATCATTTAGCTTTTCTTTCTCTATTTTCTATTCTTCCTTATTCTTGTACACATTCTTCCCATATTTTGCTGAACTTGGTTAAATTTCTTCTAACACATATTCCTCTGATGAAGGTGTTAGCACCGGGATTGAGCCCAAAGGTTGTGGAAGGCCCACTCTCGGGTAACAGCAGAACCACTTTCAAAGAGAGAACTAGCCTTCTGCTCTTCCGAGAGGGATATCTCACCAAATGTTAACAATGCTAGATATATACAAGTGAAACTATAAATTGTTTTTAAAATTGGTTGAAACAAAACACAGAACCATTGGGCGATGGAGTCAAGATATGTAACAAAAATAAACAGAACTTATGCAAGCGTTTTCAACACAGGGGCAAGATAGCCAGTCGATCACAGTTGATTTATAATTGTTTGGTGGAAGAGAAGAACATGAACATACCATCAACACAGAGCATTGAAAAATGAATTCTGTATTAACTTTAGAAGAAAACTTTGGTGAATATCTGAAACAATAGATGGAGCATAGCAAGTATGAATTCCAAACTGTTATACACTACGTTTAGATATGAAAGAAAACAAAATGGGAGAGATAAAATGGAAAAACATTCACATAAGAAAGGAAGCAACGGACTGCAAATACGAACAACACATGAATCCCTGTGTAAAACATTGACCTCAGCTCTGCAATTTTATTAAAATACTCTTGAAAGCATACACAACAAAAATACATTGGTTTCAACCCTTTCTCCTTCTTATAGAATTTTGGACTTCCTAAACCGACATTTGGTAATCAAAATTTGTTACAACTGAAGAACATCTTCCAACAAACTTCGGACATGGCCTACACACCACGATTCACATAAGACAAAAATAAAATGAGGACTACTAGAAAAATAGGCTTAAATCCCCTCCTGCATATCCCAGATGGTGATAGTTGTGCAAAAACGGAAAGAGGTTTTTGTAATTGGTCATGTTACCAACAAAACCCATTTCTTCTTTTCCTTTGATTCATATCAAGATCCTCAGGATATAATTTTGAAACTGATGACTCAGACAGTAAACCTATAAATTTCTAGAAAAATACCCTGTGAAGATATTTTAAATTCTCTCAACATGTGATACCTGTGTAAAATATGAAGTATTTTTTTGTATATAGGTCTGTGATGAAGAAAAACCTCTCTTAGTTTCCTGAAATTCAACTCCATTTGGCTAAAACAATTCTTTGAATGTGATGTCTGAAACAGTCATTTGGAAAAATTAAAACATAGCCTGTAAAAATCACTTTGTTTCTCCTAAACCATAGGACCTGGGTAAACAATGAGAGACGTTATTGAACATGATCCTGTTCTTAAGAGAAAATTCATTCAATTTTGGAAAATTCTTTCTGGTTTTCCGGAAACAATTGATTGAAATAACTGACTAAAACAATCATTTAAAAATCTGGAAATTAGCTCTCTGAATATGACTTCGATTCTCTCAATCCATAGCACCTGGGTGAAAAATGAGAGAGGTTATTGTAGATAGGTGTGTTATGAAGAAAAAAATCTCTCAGTTTCTGAAAAATGATCTTGGTTCGGTGGGAACAATTGATTTAAAATAATGACCAAAACAACCATTTTCGTAAAAAAAAACCATGCTCTACTGCTTTAATTCAGATACTGTGTTTGTGTAGATGTTCTTAATGCTGAATCCTTCATTTGTAGATTCAACTTTTTGGAATTTCTGCACCATTCTAGACTGTAGTGTAAGCTTCATTGGCTCAACATCTTACAGTATAAAATTCCTTTCCATCCATGCAATTTTAAACAAGCAATACTTCTCCCAACCGAAAACATTTTTACACTATTGATTTGTTGGGTGAGTTGATGCTGCAACAACACGTGTTTTAACTTGATCCCAATACAAAATTTTTCTGACTGAAAATTTGACTTACCCAATGCAAGTTCACAATGCGAAATGATAGTACACCGTGGATTGAGATTTTGGTAAAACTCAAGCCGTCAAATTATTTTTCCCATACCCAATTTCGCGAATTGTAAAACTTCATTTCTCCTTGCTAGTTGACAATGCGAAATACATTCACGCCGTTCATCCTTTCCCAGCCATATCATGGCCATTGAAATATGCGGGCTTTTTAATGATTTCACAAATTGAAAAAGTTCATTATCTCGTGCATCTTCATAATGCAAAATTTATTTGAGCCGTGGATTTTCCTCACCTGCCAATCTGACCGTCAAAACCTATCAACCATTTAACATCCTTTCACAAATTGAAAAATTTAATTGCTCTGTGCAACTTCACAATGCGAAATTTCTTTTGGCCGTTGGATGTAAATGAGTTTGATATGAGCCATTGATCTGTGTTTAATTTTTCTACAAAAGTGGCAGGTTGGTGTCAAGGATAATTTTAGGGGCGAATTTTAGCCCAGTGGGTTATTTTTCCATGTTTTTCTCCCAAAAAAGATTCGCCATTTTGCATTTTTTGAAGCCCTGTTTCGCCCAATTTTGATGGGGTAAAATTTTTTCACACTAAAAATTGCCAAATTATTATATAAACGATATAAAATCCTTGGAAATTAAAACATTTTTTGAAAAATATCACCAATCATTTTATAGTTGGCATTTTAAGAATTGGTAATATTCGCAAACATTTATACACTTTTAAATAAGTATGGTTCCTTAAAATCATCCTTGGTTGGTGTGCGAGCCCAATTTGACTTTATGCCAAGAAACAAAGTGACATCATAATTTCTTTAGTGCTTGGGCTTTGGCTAAAATACCTCTTGGTAAAATATCCCATTTAATTTTTCCATAAAATATCCAAATTGTTTTTGGATTTATAAAAATAAATTTCATTTATTTTTATAAAACATAACCTTTAGCCTCCTTTTACAAAATATATTTCATGAATTTTTGTAAACATTATTCACAATGAATAATTTGTCTCTATAAAATATCTCCTTCTTAACCAAAAGCCTTTAACTTTTTCTCGCGCCACCTCATAATTTTTATAAATTGTTTTAATGAGGAATGTTTGAAAACCATTTGATCCTCAAGAAAAACTCAAAGTTTTCAGGCAATGAGGCTTACTGCGGCAAAACTAAAATGGTGCTAATAGAAGGAATCCCATTCACTTGGGAGACCATTTAGGGTGGTCATCACAACTTCCGGTTCTTCCACCATGTCACCAATGGCTTTTAAATATTATTTGATCTGATATACTATTTATAAATATGATTGCATAGATTCTACCTTTTGTATCTTCACACCTTTGAGTTGGTTTCTCAAGTTCATTCTTCTTTTGATGTTCTTTCCTTCAAATAGACTGTTAGTGCATCAAACATTTACTTTGGAGTATTCTTTGAAGATACTTGGGGCATTAAACAATCATTGATAGAATCATACATGATTCTCTTGGCTTCGATCATATCCTTCTTGTTCTTGGCCTTTGCTTCATCTCCCTCAATATCCTTGACCTCATCTTTGATCTAACCTTCTAGGTCATGTTCTTCAAGGATGGGCATGAATATATACTTCCATGCTCTAAAGTTCTCTGCTCCCTCAATATTTTTATCAATCTTGGTACTGTTTGTCATTTTAATGAATGAGAACCTCAAATGGAAATATAGGAGATAAAACTTACCAATTTGAGGACTGCTTCTGGAATTTGCTTCAGGATGACCTAGGGTTTGACTAAAAGACCCTGATTTTCCAACCGAGATTGCTTATGGTGCTTATTAAAGGAAAAGATGCGCCTCCCCAAGGAGAGATAGAATGTATCTTTCTTTTCTGGAATATGTGGATGGAACCATGAAAAATATGATGCCCTAGTTTCTCCTGACAGTAGTGGTAGGTCAAAAAATGAAAATACACAGAATTGAAAAGTGTTTCGACTGAAAGATGTGCCCTCCTAGGGTGAGTTGATTGGTCCTTGTTTTTTGACTTAATTATGAAGGGAGGTGTCGAGAATACTAATCCCTATCTTGTTGTACTATGGAAAAAACTGCTAAACAATGTCTTCTTTCAGGTTGGATCTGATACCATGTTAATATTTTAAGAGTTGTTTATGACAAAATAAAAGGATCACTGAAAGAATAAGAAGCACAATAGAACAAAAGAGAACACAAATATTTATATTGGGAAACCCTCATGGGGAAGAAAACCCAGCAAAATTTCCTCTATATAGACCTCAACCAAGTACATTGTAAGACCCAAGAAATAAGACTAGACAACTTCTACTCCTCAGATGGAATATTTATCCTATCGATAGCGAAGTTGCTTGAGTGATCACGATGTCCAAATGAGGGAGACACCTCTTCTATTTATAGTTATCAATTGAGAGGCCTAATAACCCAATAGGGCTGACTTCTCCTTGCTGCCAGGGCCAACTTGCCTTGGGAGACTCAAAAATACATTTTAATAATACTTTTGTGGGTACTACTGACTCGACTTACAATGGAGGTTTTGCGTCAAGACTTTACATGACCAAGTACAAAAATAACATCCCTAATAGGAAAAACAACATCTCCGAAAGGGGTAATAATAATAATAATACACAATAGAATATCTTATGCAGTTACATTTCGTTAACAATTAGGTGGGTTGAAGTTCACTTTAGGATGAAGTGAAATAAAGGTTCATTGTATGAATATGTGTAAGAGCCACATTTTTTGTTAAAATCTTGTATAATATTGAATTTGTATATGTCCAAATAAATAATGAGGTTAATCTTGAATTTTGAAAGAATCCATTTAAACATTATTATTATTAACCTTATTGTGACAAATTAATTTGAGATACATAATATATATATATATAAAGTAAGCCTTAAATTACTGAAAGCTCATGTAATTTTTATGAAGTTTTTTCATGAATATCATATTAGAGGAAATTTCAACTCAAAATGGGCATCCTAAGGAAAATTAATAGAATAATAGTTAAAATAATAAAATAATATTTATTAATTTTGGAGGAAGAAAAGAAAAACTATTTTTTTGTTCATATTTTTGACATATCTCCCTGTGTTTTTACTCAAATTTCGACTGGGAGAGCTTGTTGGATGTGGAATTTAATTATGCATCCAACGAGCTCTCTTGATCAAAATTTGAGTAAAAACACAGGGAGATATGTCAAAAATACGAACAAAAAAAGTAGTTTTTTTTTATGATACCTATCCCCAAATTTATATTAAAAATTTGTTTAAGAGGTGCTCCCTTTTTGAATTTTAAAGCATTTTAATTGGATAATACATGATGACATGGAATTTGTATTATTTTTGGAAGGCCCATTTTAAATTGAAATTTCCTCTAATCTGATAGGTGACAAAGCTACCCCTCGAATGAAAAAAGATAACCATTTGTGGAAGGATTTAAAATAGAAAATGTAATTAAACAAAAAAAAATGTCAGTTTCAGATTGATGATTAATTATACATTATGTCATGTCATTCTCAAAATTACAAAAACATTTATCATAATGTGGTTACGTTTGTTTTGAGGTTCTTAGGAAAAGATGCTTTGAGGTAATTGGTAAATCAACTTAGTAGTTGCTAAAGTGTAATAAGCTTGATAAAAACATAAAAGTTGAATTATTTTTATTTGTATCTTAGTCATCGTAGAAAATTTGGAGTGAATGCGCTTACTAAAATGACATTAAGTAAGATGACTAAGGGATTGATGATTAATTTTAAAGAGTTATACTTTAGTTAGAAATACTTAATGCTATGATCAAGCTAGATGCAACTTCTGCATGTTAAGGATAACCTTAGTCTTACCTTTGACAACTTAGTAATTGGAGTGAGTTGCTTGAGAATAACCTTGGTTGATTTATCTTTTATTAGATCAATGAATTGATTCTAGGATTATGTAAATATATGCATGCATGTATGCATATTTAAGGAATAATATTCTAGCAATATTTGTGTGAATGTGGGTAATTCGTTGATATAGGATGGCCTAATATAGTTGCACCTACAATTATGTTGTCTTAATGACTAAGAATGATTGTTGGATCCTACAATAATATTCATAAGTGGATTTTTCATAGGATTGGTGTCCATGTAGATCATATGCATATATTGGTTGTTTATAATTCTATCCATAAAAATTTTAAATGATATGATGGAACAACAATCAAGGATTTTATGAGACTTAAGTAACAAATTTATGATAACCAAGGTTGTGTAGATTATATGCTGATATCATAATCTGATAGGACATGGTAATTATGTGTGTACTTTTGATCCAACATGTTATGTGGGTTGTATGACTGAAATGTCTTTAGATCTTGGAAGTATTATGACATAACAACTATGCTTTTGCATATTTTCCATGAGTATATACGCATGGATCTAGATGTATGGTAGGACATGATAATGATGATGTTTCCTTGTGGTGATCAACTATTTTGAAATATTAACCTACTTGATATTTTTGGATGTCTGAGATTGAGTCCTTCCTATTACACAACAAAAGAGGATAACTCTATCTTTTGCTTTATGAAAACTTGGGGCCAAGTTTTGTTTTGCGGGGGGGAAGTATATAATGTCCCTCACAAAAAATTATTTGACATAGAATAAGAAGCGTAACTTTAGAATTTATTAATGTCATTATGGGTTTTATTGTTATAGATAGCATGGATATTTGTATTTGTGACATGTGGAATGTTTTCATGTATCCTGGGTTATTGAGTAGGTAGTTGTGTAGCATGATGATGATACGATTGTTAAATATGATGGAATAATTAATGATAACTTGGATTCTTAGTTGTTATAATTTAATTATATGTTGATCAATGATTACTAATAATAGAAAGCAAGTATGAATTATGATAGGATGATAGGATCTACAACACTCCTAGGAGGGGTTGACTAAATAAAAGGAAGGTTGTGGAATCCAAACCAAATGTTGTGGAGGATTAATGAAATCAATAGTATTTCATTCGACAATCTCTTTGAGTAGCCAGTACTTATGGATTGTTCCCACTATACATTGAGGGACTATGGAATTCTACTTAAAAATATAGACTTGTTAAGGGTGACATGTCATTAGAACTTGATTCAATTATGTTATGCTTTGAGGTATTTGATATACGTGGTTGCATACTTGTACAGGGTATAGGGAAAAGCCTTTCCAACTTCCCAACATATGGGTGTGGGCCATAAGCAGTGAATTTTTAACATAGACGTGGAGTCTCTTTTTGTAGAATATATGAGATGGCCATGATTGGGGGGCACACAGTAAGATAGGATGATATTACTCCCCAATACCCTATCCTTCCAAATATAGAACTAAACTAAGGTAGTCTTAAAAGAACCATGGTTGAATTAAGAAAATGAATTGTAACATGTTTCCTTTTGTTAATCAATTTGTTATGGAAGTTTTAATAGGATAGTTGAATGATGCAATTAAACCATTCTGTAGTCATTTCCCAAAACGGATAAGTGTTAAACCTTTAATCAGATGAAGAATTCTGAATTCCATTGCTAATATACCAAAGTGTCAAAGTTCCAATGCATAGATTCCGACGTTAGAATTGGCATATTATCTGATGAGTAGATCATCATACCAGTGCTGATGCCGAGGTGTCGACATCAAAATCGACATGACTGTTGCGAAGAAATTTTAGTTTGGAGTAGTCTAACGAGTCGACAATTTCGCCCGGCGTTAGACTACTCCGTCTACCGACTCCGTTAACTATCCCGTCCTCCGGAGTCCGGCAAATCCATCCAGCCAAGGGTCCCACATGAATCTTTTTCTGAAAGCTATGGATCTATTCCTGCAAAATCAAGAAAATCAAAGTTCTATTTTCTACATTCTTCAATCATTTCAACTCTGTCGAAACCTTAACGGAAACGAAAGAAGGGGGTATGGATTGCAGTATGGAGCTCGCATTAGGTTTGAGTATTGGTACTGGACTTTTCTTCTTCAAAGTCATAAGTTAAGGCAAGTGGGCTGCCTTCCTAGGTCAATGGACAAATCAATTGTATTCATACCTGGACAATCTTACACTACTTTGAAAACATTTTCCATGGAATTTGGTGAATTTAACTTGGCGAATTTGTAATTTTGGGTCAGTATAATGAATTTGAATTGAATAGAATTTCGGAACCATAAATTGGCATTTTCGTTGCATATAACAATCGTGAGTGAAGGAAAGGTTTTGTAGGATATATTGTAATACACGAGCCTCTGCAATATTGTCGAACGACCATGAAGACATTACTCACGAAGATCGACTTTGATACTGGAAAGGATTCATGGCCTTTGATTTGGAAAATTATTGTTCTTTTGTTAATGATCATCGATTCATGGCCTTTGATTTGGAAAATTATTGTTCTTTTGTTAATGATCATCACTTTTCACTTTTTCAGGCAGCGATTTGCAACGCAAAAGAAAAGGACATGCAAATCGAGTTATGAAATCTGAGCGGAATAAGCGTTTTCTTGTGCCAGGCAGAATTAATCTTCAATATAATATTTTGAAACTTTATACATTATAATACAATAGATCACCGATATATGTCGATTGATCCACAAAATAATTGACCCTGCTATACTAGTCAGCCGTTATCGTATTATATAGATCACTCAATTCCGTTCAGAATCGATATACTCCTATGTTGTTTTCGGCATCGAAAGTATTCATCCAATTTGATTCAAGAAAGACGTGTGAATTATCATTCCCTACTATCACTGCAGGTGGGTTTTCTTGTTTTATTTGATTCTCCGGGCGCCTTGCATACATGAGTAAAGAGGCTGATGTCTCATGGGAAACATGGGTTGAGGTATATTGATTATGAGCGGTGGAATGCGATATTTGTGAGGCGTTAATACAGTTGGATGGCTCTATTGGAGAGCTGGTACTGATCATACTCATGTCTTTGTTCCAGTGATGATCAAACACACTGCCTTCATGAAGACTTTGGAGCAGCTTCCTGAGCCAAGAATTATGGTCAGACAATTCCTGATCAATCTGGAATTGTTTAAATCTTTGTCCTGGGATCGACGGTGAGTTATTTGATCTTTAGGATATGCTGTACTGCCACCTGTAATTGTGATCCCATATTAAAATCTTGTACTACGACGCTGATTCTTAGTTGTTTGATCTTTATCCTCTCTGTGTACCACAACCAAATTGTACAAAACCATGAATATTGATCTTTTTCATGACTTTGTATCAATACCAAATTGTACCAAATTCATAAATAAATATTAATTTTAAGAAGAAAGATCTCTATAAGTAGGATGTTACCATTATGATTGTGTGGCTAGTATAGCGAAAGTCTTTACCAGTGGCTTTCACTCTCAACTTCTTTCTAAGAAATTTGAATTCTCAATAAATGGAGATTAATCCAGACAAACCAATTTAACTAAACCTCATATTTGGTTTTGGCAATATATATTTATAAACACAAAATGATAAAGAATTATTAATTTCTAACCATTTAAATTACTAAAAAATCAACTGTGTACTCTAAACTTGCTGAGTTATTTTATGGAATTACCACTGTTCATTTTCATTATGTATATTTTTTTTCTCATGGAAGTGCCAAATCTTCAACTTATTTGTGTGTCAAAGCAGGCCGAAATACAAATTGTGTCGAAATACAATCTACACCGAGAATCGAACTGCGGGCTATCCAGAGTCATCTGTCCCAGCTAACCAATGCACTGTCCCCTTCTGGACTCTCTCTCTCTCTCTATATATATATATAAAAAGAATGACAAGTACTATGCATCAAAATAGATATATATTATATATATCCGTAGTATGAAGCCAATGTGTGTATATCTTAACATAACATGGATTACATTTTTTTGCTGCATTGCTATATACTTATTCTCCATTTCCAAATAATTTTGAAGAACTGTATCAACATGGCATGGAAACAATATAATTCCCTTCCTACTTTGTTCTGCGTAGCTTGAAAAACAACAATGATTCATATTTTTATGATACTCATCTTCACAAACATACATGCAGAGTGGTATGGTATTCATAGAACTAAATGCTGTGTTGTGCTGTGCTTAAAAGTGAAACAACTATTTTGATTCGGTACGTTGGTTATGCTCAACAACAGTGAAGTCCACAAATTCTTTGTTGAGTAATTTATGGAATTTCCTCCGTGATATGAAAACCTTCATGCTCTGGCAATTTTTACAGACCTCTGCATTCAATTAATACAACAAGACAAAACAGTGACGTGTTTTATCCAAACTATAACAAGACAAAACCTTCGAACTCTGGCAGGAAATTACATGTACATAAGATATTACAGACCTCTGCATGGTATGAATACCACTTATACCATACAACAAGCCCCACACTGACGTGTTTGATCCCAACAATAATAATAAGACAATTTCCTAAAATGTCAACTACCACTCCTGAATCCATAAGAATTCCAGATTGATCAGGAATTGTCTGACCATAATTCCTAGCTCAGGAAGCTGCTCCAAAGTCTTCATGAAGGCAGTGTGTTTGATCATCACTCGAACAAAGACATGAGTATGATTAGTACTAGCTCTCCAATAGAGACATCCAACTATATTAACGCCTCACAAATACCGCATTCCACCACTCATAATCAATATACCTCAACCCATGTTTCCCATGAGACATCAGCCTCTTTACTCATGTATGCAAGGCGCCCGGAGAATCAAATAAAACAAGAAAACCCACCTGCAGTGATAGTAGGGAGTGATAATTCACACGTCTTTCTTGAATCAAATTGGATGAATACTTTTGATGCCAAAAACAACATAGGAGTATATCGATTCTGAACGGAATTGAGTGATCTATATAATACATAACGACTGACTAGTACAACAGGGTCAATTATTTTGTGGATCAATCGACATATATCGGTGATCTATTGTATTATAATGCATAAAGTTTCAAAATATTATATTGAAGATTAATTCTGCCTGGCACAAGAAAACGCTTATTCTGCTCAGATTTCATAACTCGATTTGCACGTCCTTTTCTTCTGCATTGCAAATCGCTGCCTGAAAAGTGAAAAGGGATGATCATTAACAGAAGAACAATAATTTTCCAGATCAAAGGCCATGAATCCTTTCCTGTAGCAAAGTCGATCTTCGTGAGTAATGTATTCATGGTCGTTCGACAATATTGCAGAGGCTCGTGTATTACAATATATCCTGCAAAACCTTTCCTTCACTCATGATTGTTATATGCAACGGAAATGCCAATTTATGGTTCTAAAATTCTATTCAATTCAAATTCATTATATTGACCCAAAATTACAGATTCACTAAGTTAAATTTACCAAATTCCATGGAAAATGTTTTCAAAGTAGTGTAAGATTGTCCGGGTATGAATACAATTGATTTGTCCATTGACCTAGGAAGGCAGCCCACTTGCCTTAACTTATGACTTTGAAGAATAAAAGTCCAATACCAATACTCAAACCTAATGTGAGCTCCATACTGCAATCCATACCTCCTTCTTTCGTTTCCGTTAAGGTTTCGACAGAGTTGAAATGATTGAAGAATGTAGAAAATAGAACTTTGATTTTCTTGATTTTGCAGGAATAGATTGATAGCTTTCAGAAAAAGATTCATGTGGGACCCTTGGCTGGATGGATTTTCCAGACTCCGGAGGACGGGATAGTTAATGGAGTGGGTAGACGGAGTAGTCTAACGCCGAGCGAAATCGTCGACTCATTAGACTACTCCTTTTAGTTTCGTGTCGAATTCTGACTTTCGAGTCAGAGGGTGATAAGGCCTAGTGCATGATGATTGCCCAAGGTTCCAATTCCCATCAGGATGCGCCGACATCAATATCTGAAAGGTCTATGGTAAATTCAACTGGACTTTATCCAATACTGACCTATGAAGTCTGACGTGCCAATGTCGGGAGAATTGGGATCTCAATGTCGAGGCGGGAATGTCAGAGTTGTTTTGTTTGTAACCCATCGAGTAGTGTCGACTCTCGACTTCCAATGTTGGAAATTCCAGAAAGGCATGGTTAATTCGAGAAGGCATAAATAATATGTCGGTACCATTATAAACCATGATATCCAACTCCTGATGTCAAAAACGTTGGAAAGGAATTGGTTAGTTGGGGAGGTGGAAATAATCCATCTAGATCGTTATAATTATTAATTTAGTGAATTAAAATAAAATTATAATAATTATTTATTTCTAAGTGACACATCAGGGTGATTATTTACATATTTAATAAATTCAATTAAAAAGAAAATAAAGGGAATTGACACTTAAGGAAGGGTGATGCATATTAAGTAATTTTAATTAAGAAAATTAACTAAAGTTTGAATGGAGGGGTGAGGTGGCTAGCATCACTTGGCCTTCAAAAAAGTGAGTTGTATGTGGGTTAGAGGGAGGAAAAACATAGAAAAGAAGGGAAATGCTACTGAAAATTTCATAGAAATTAAGAAACCTAACTATTTTCTAGTGGATGGCATAGATGTTTCTAGTGGTCGATGGAATAGATGTTTGTCAGTGTATGGAAAATATCTATCTATAGTGTATTTTTCATATAAAATTGGTTATCATCCCACATAACTCAACAGTCTCAGGGAAATAAGTTTTCCCTAGGTATGGTTGGGAGGAAACCGGTTGGCACCAGATGAGTTGGCCATGACAATGAGCTGTTGGGTGGAATTCTGTTGGAACCATGGGGACAACATTGGACAAGTATAATGATCAAGTATTAAGTATTTCCTTAATAAGTATATTTTTTGTTTCGACTACTTGAGTTAATTTAATATTTATGCATATAATTTTGTACATGAATCTAATGTTACTGACATGGGTATGTATGAGAAATCCACGTGTATGTGTTTAACTATTGTTAGCCACGAGAAAAATAAGAGACTTGGATGTTGCTTGAAATATGGTCAAGGTAGATATATGACAGTAAAATATATAAAATATGATGAAAAAAAACATTAAACTGGTAATGAGGTAAATATGTAATTTATGTCATATTTTATTTATAAACAACACCTTGATTTCATTTGAATGAATTTGGTGAATATAAGTAATTTCCCCATAGTCGAGACATTAATTGTTGCAAACTATTGGAATTAACTTCTTAATGAGTGTAGCCTTTATGCTTGTTCTTTTGCGCATGAGTAATGGAATAAATAGTATGTTTTCATTTTATTTCGTCATGATTGTTTAAAAGTTTAAGCATAGATATAACCACTAATAGTTTCAAAATGAATTCAAAATTACATCTTATAATTCATGATCCTTGATTGGTATTTAATTTGAGGGTGTAAGTTTAGTGGATATAAATAGTAGTGTTAGATCGTAGAGACCGTTTCCCTGTTTTATTTTGGTATGATGCTTTACATTGTACAATATAAGCATATTTAGTAGTTGTTGATTTCAAGAAATAAGAAATTTTTTATTTGGTTTGTCTCTTTAATCATATACTAATCTCTGATAATGGGATTAATATTGTAATTGAGGAAGTTGATCCTGTAAATTCATAATTAGAGTTAATTAGGTTTTATGTTAGTTGGTTGGGCAAGTCATTACACATTGTTTGTAAATGGGTGTACAAGGAAGATGGCACACTCAACAAGCACAAAGCATTATTGGTTGCAAAATGGTTCTCATAATGAGAAGGAATCAACTACAAGGATACATTTTATCCTACAACAAATATGAGAACCATTCAATTAGTTCTATCCATGGAAACATAGTTTGGATGGAAGGTCCATCAAATGGATGTGAAGAGTGCTTTCTGTTACCTCCCAAACTAGAATGTGTGTTTAAAGTCCCAAATATGCATTATATCTTGAGATGAACAAAGGAAATATGCCAATGTCACCACAACTATCCCCTCTCACTTTAGGTTGGATATTCTCCAACTCATGGGGGATTGTTATCNTATATATATATATATATACAATGGGGTGATGGGAGGATAATGGAAACCACTTCAAATTAGGACCAGTGCCAATCCAACCCAGGGAAAATAGAGTCAACAGGTCACTAAATTAGAGGGCCTTGATTCAAATATAACCTAGAAAGAGTAAGTGTTATAGGCCTCCAACCTTTCATAAGTGTATTGGAGGATTCAGAATGCAATCACGAGGATAAGGAAAAGTTCCTCGGTTACCTCCATCCTTGAGTTAAACCCTACACTATAAGGGGTTAGATTTGCAGAATATTTATTAGGATTAGTACATAGAAAAATCTCACTCCATGCAAGAAATTCAAGTGAATCCAACATAAAACCTTATACAAGATCCAATCCAATGTGATAATTGCGCTCTTCCAATGGATCACGAGAAGTAACCTAGTAAATGCTAACAAATATGATATCCAATACGATAGCAAGATAAATGCCACACATTCACAAGAGAGAAACCCTTAGAAGAAATTTTCTCCAAAGAAATATATATCAATTGAGATCTAAAAGAGAGAGAGATTCAAAAATCCAACCATAAAATGAAATGAGGAAGAATCTTTCTCTTTATAGAAGAGACTAAAAATCCATTTATAATAAAATATTAGTTGTTTCCTTAGGTTTATCCTAGGCTGTGGTAAAATAATACAAAATCCCCACTTTAAGCAACTAAATCCTAAAAAATACAATAAGAATGGTTACCAAATCCACTTCTACATTACAAAAATACATGCCCCCCCTAAATGAGGGAAATGTCTCCAATAAGCAATGGAGAAGTAACATGGACGATGCTAGAAAACAAATATCATTTATATAAGAATGATAGAAAGATAAATGATACACATTCACAAGAGAGAGACGCTTAGAAAAAAAATTGTTCCAAAGAAATATATATCAATTAAGATCCAAGAGAGAGAGAGATCCAAAAATCCAACCATGAATTGAAATGAGGAAGTAGCTCTCTATTTATAGCAGAGGCTAAAACTTCATTTACAAGAAAATATCAATCATTTCCTTAGATTTATCCTAGGGTTGGGTATAATAATAAAAAATCCTCAATTCAAGAAACTAAATCCTAAAAAATACAATTATAATAATGGTAAAAGATACTTGTACATTACAGAAATACATGGGGCCTGAAATGTCTCCATTAATCAAGGGAACAAATGTTGGTGATGACACCACATGGACTCCAAAGGCCCCTCTAAGAAGTATTCTCCAAAGGAATGCCCACAAGAGCACCTCAAAGCCCCTCTTCAATGGGGTATCCAACAAATTATGTCCACCTAGAAACCATATGATGTTCACATTAGTCTCCAAAGGTTTATTCAAAGATTACTTGTTCATCAAGAAATGCCCACATTGGGTTTTGAGTCATCAATGTGTCCACTTGTCCACTTTAAAACCTTATAAAACCTCGAAGAAACAAATAATTCCCACTTAATTCCCCCTTGTAGTCCACAAGATAACTAACCTCAACTTCCATGTGCCTCTAAGATAGGTGCTCCAACAGGGTCTATCCACAAACTTCAATATTCAAAGATGTCAAAGAGGGGCGCTCCAAAGGATGTGTACACAGAATACCTAACCTAAAATCCAAAGGGATTTCACCAAGCAATGCTCACAAGAATCGATCCCAAGGGATTCAAAGGAGGGGGCGTCCTATCATTGTGACTTTCCATGGGCCTCTAAGATAGGTGCTCCAATAGGGTGTGTCCACAAACTTCAATCTTTAAAGTAGTAAGAGAGGGGTGCCCTAGAGGATGTGAACAAGGAAGCTTATTCTAACCTATAAAGGGATTTCACTAAGCAATGTGTTGAAAGATAAATTTGAAGGTCCTCACTCATATTTTTGGTGTGGGTGTGATGAGGAGGACTTAGGCTTTGTTCTTGTATATTTATATAATAAGTGAATGTTATATAAATAAAGTGATGTTTCATACCTTATAGAATGGGTCTCACTTAAGTGATTATTTAATAATTAAAGTAAATTAAATGATGGCCCTATATTTTCTAAATGAATCTCAACCGTAGATTAATTGGTTAGGATAAGTAGTTACAAAATTTAAAGTATATAACAAAGAGAGAAAGGACAAATAATATACACCATTAATGAAGATAAGTGAAGAGAGAGAAGAGATACCCTAGAGCAGTGGTACGATTCCCAAGGTAAGGAGCAACAACACACTTTACAAGCCATCCAAAAGGATCGTACAATAACATTCTGACAGAGGCCGTATAACAACATGTGTAGGCATATTTCCCAAAGCAGCACTGCCACATTTATTACATACTAACAGGCCGTACATCATCATTGATTTATGGCATGTGTGGCACAATTTTCATGGTATAAAACTACAATTGTACAACGCATGTGGGGGTTGTACAATTGTTATTTGGCACAAAACTCGAGGTATTTGTTTGTTGCTTCAGTTTGGTGTAATTCTGTCAGTGAGGGTTGAAGAAATTAATTTATGTCTTGATGGAATATTTCTGAGTACTTTTCTTAATAAAATGTTCTTCTTCTAGGGTTTTCCCTGGGGTTGGCATTTTTCCTATTCTTTTGACCAAAAATATCTGTGTCTCATGTGTTTGATTGATACTTCAGTGTTTGAGAAAATCTTGAAGTGGTGGTTTTTATTTTAAATTTATGAGTAAATTTTTGATAAAGAAACCCTAGATATTCAAGTGTTTGACAGAATGCGTGAATGTAAGTTTTCATGCTAATGCCATTTATCTTCTTCACAATTCTCACAAGGATCGATCCCAAGGGACTCAAAGGAGGGGAAACCCTATCATTGTGACCATAAATATACCAAAAGAAGAGGGTTTTCTCATAAAGAAATCCAACCAAGGGATATCCAGAAAACCATCAAATACCAACAATCTCCAAGAGGAAACATATAAGAGATAAAAAATCAAAGAAGATAAACTATTAGAAAGCCTCCTTCAAATGAATTTGCGGTTGAGTTGAGGCTAGATATAAGACTATAGGAAGAGTGCATTGAGGCATGAAACTGAGGACAAATCTTTACACAAGAGGAAATCCTATAGGGTTGACATCACCAACACAAGGGTATGACTAAGGTAGAGACTAAGAACCAAAATGCACCTTCCTCCAGGATACCTGCAAGATACTCTAGCGTTGTGTCTTGTTTCCACTATCATCCATAGGAAAGAACATTTATAACTTGCAATGACACTCAATACATGCCCTAGAAGAGGGACAAATCCATAAATGTGAACCTTTTGCACGGGAGGTCACTAAAAGGATATGTAAACTAAGAAAATATTGTTGTCTACCTCTGCTACAAGAATACATTGTTAGAAGAACCTGATATAGTCCATGTGATAAACCAAAACTCTTGCTTGAAATTTGTTGCATGTGTATATAAAATGAGTTCCCTACTACTTGGTATGTTGATATATTGTTACTCAAAGCACACAATTGACCCATTTCGTTGTTTATATGTGCCTAGGTTTAGAGGTTACTACTATTCATGACTTTTAGATGCTCATAATTTCCATTTAAAACACCCAAAATTGATTTATGACAACCTTGACACCATTATGACTGCTCATATTTGTAAGCACATTCGTGTATATGGTACATGCCCAGAACTATTCATCATTTTCTCCTGACTGCTGTTTGAGCCTGTTGAGTACCTAAAATTGATTTTTTGAGGGATCGTGAAATTTATTATTGAGTACCCGAAACACTCAACTTCATTCTTAAGGGATTTATAGCAATGTAGACATTCTTACTAGGTGTCAAATTCTAGATTTTAGTAGCTTTGAGCAATTTGACTGCCTGTCTTCATATGGGTCATTCTCTTTCACCCTATATTTTTTGGAGTTGTATGATATATGTATGGAAATATATTTACAAGACATTCCCAATTGTATATAATCCCCCCTTTAAATCCAAAAGTCATTGGATATATGGAGGTTTCTTTCTAGATGTCCAATTATGGTTTTGAGACCATGTTGCGATACATTTTATGCATGATGGTGATCCCGAGGAGTATTTTTGAGTTGAAAAATCCTACTCCTTGATGTCCTATCTTGGAACACATGTGGAGGCATCATTATATTATAGTATTGATGAGTTGTTAGGGTTGGACACATGATGAGTCACTTTGGTACATTTTTATTACAGGTGGATATTTATTGTGCATATGTTCATGCACTTTGCTTCTTGGAGGAGATATTAATGACTCATTGAGTTGTTTAAGAAAGGATGCCCACTTGGAAATAATTATACATGATTTGAGGAGAGTTTTCCTATATTGGAGGATATATAGGGTTAAAACCTTAAGATATAGGGTATGTTTCTTGTTTATTGGATCATTATATTTGAAGCTCTAGATTTTGGAGGCTATTTTTGAGACATCTACTTTGCATTCATCCTTATTTGGTGGAGGTGTCATCATTCTTGGGGACTTATGTATATTTGAAATTGTACATGTGGCATTGACCACCTCATTTCATTGATACAGTTAAAGTTTGTTAGGATTTAGTGGAGTAGTTTGATTTGTTTACTCCACACTAGGATATAACTACAATTTTATGATTATTTTATTGTAAAGTAATTTAAGCTCAACTATATATAAGAGACCCTCTTTCTCATTTGTAGTCATTGGATGATTTTTGGAGTTCATTCTCTCTTGAGGATAATTGGCATATTTTTACTTAGAGCAAATTTTGTCTTAAGGGTTCCCCTCTGAATTCATGTCCAGTGCAGTTCTGTTGATTAGAGATTCAGGTTGGAATATTGTTAGGTGTTTTACATTACTAAATCATTTCTATGATTTGCTTGGGCCAATGAAAGGGTAGTACCACCCCATTAGAGAAAGGTGTTTTAAGTTAATCTTTACCTCATACTTTCTTGCATTTTATTTATATGAGATTTATATGTTGTATATTTTCCTTAATTTAGATTGTGTAGCCATGCAATTTTATTTATAGGGTGCACCCTGTAGAGCTTGAAAGGAAATGGATACTTCATTCGATCACTTCACTTGTAAATACCAATTAATTTTCAATACACCAAGTAGATTGGAGTTAGCAGACATAATTATCTTCTCTTATTGACCTATCTAGAAAGGCCCTCTTAGTCGATGATCCTTTGATTCCATTTTCCCTTGATTGGATTGGCACTAGTCCTTTAAGTGGCACCCTTTATCCTCCCATCACCTATTATATATTCCTATACTACATAGACAAATGTTTTGCGAGGTCTACTCTTCATTTCACCTTGCACTCCATTTCTTATTGATATCATGATCCTATTTAGGGAATCCTCCCTCGAGTTGGAGAAGAACCTACCAAAAGTGAAAAGGGGGTTAGTGTGGTAACATTAGCCTTTCCCCCTTAGTTCCCTTGGCTATATTGATTCTTCGATACTTTAATCACACATGATAGTTTGTGAGGTAACACTAGGGAAGGAACATATTGTGTGTAGAATTAAGAAAGATCTATATGGCCTAAATTAGGCACCCGAGGCATGGTACATTAAAATTAACAAGTACTTGGATGAATAGAGGTTCCAACTAAGTTATTCAAATTCCAATATGTACATCAAAATAATAGGTAATGATATCATCTTGCTTATAATATATGTAGATGACGATATTATCATAGGTAGTGAGACAAGTGATATTGAACACATCAAATATAATACGACTAAATATTTTAACATGACCAATATAAGCCTCCTACATCACTGCATGGGTGTAGAAGTTTTGCAAATAGGTAGTAGTTTCTTTTGTCTCACACACAATATGTTAGGAATTTGATCGATACATTTAGAATGATATATTAAGAATGTGTTAAATCTTTTAGCCAAGACTGATTCTAAGGCAATTAATGAGTCAATATATAGGCTACTAGTGGGGAAATTAATATACCTTACATTCAGTAGGATTGATTTGAGCTACACTGTGAGCTTGATTTATAGATTCATGACAACACTGGAAGTAGAACACTAGATTTTAGCGAAGAGGGTGCTGAGATATGAGAAAGGAACACTTGACTTTGATATTCTTCACAACAAAAGCAAATACCCTAAGTTGTGTGGGTATACATATTTATATTGGGAAATTAGCATGGATGCTAAACTATCCACCTCTAGATACATTCTCAATGTTAGTGCAAGTGTAGTCACATGGCCCAATTGTTGGGAAATGTAGCTCAAAAATGAACTTTTGTATAGGTTTAGTGTGAATGCGATGGAAGTAGTTCAAGTTAATTCTATTTCACAGCTCACTTTATGTATAAAGTGAAGTATTATATTTAGTTTTATACATTGGTTATTTAGACTAATCTCAACCATACATCTCATTGAGAGATTAGGATTTTGGAAAATTAGGGATTCAACTCAAGTATAAATCCAGGTCAAGATATAGGGTGTATTACACACAAAATTTTTGTTGACCAATTGCACAATTGCACAATTGAGTAGGTTAAGCGGCCATAGTAGATAAAGAAGCAATAGAAGGAAAATAATTAACCAACAAGCAAATCAAAGTACAATTCATATGCTACAATCAGTTTGGTACATATATGCACAATCCATATGCATCTGTACAGTAGCCATATAACCACTATTAATATTCATCTGCATGATGCATCTCTCAGCAGGTTGTATAGATGAGTCCAAGGGTGATTTGGGTGTACCATACAACTGTTAGTTTGATACCTTGTGGAGGTTCTCTTTAAGGTTTGATTATTTCATGAAAAGATTTTTTAAGGAGTAACTACCTGTATATTGTGTTTATATTTCTTCCTCTATTTACTTTTCATCTATATGTGTAATTGTTTCTATGTGAATAATTTAATCTTCTACAATTAGATAACAATATTGTTTAGTTGAGAAAATAAGGATAGTAATTACCTAGTTTTCAAAATTTTAACATGGTAAGAAAGCTTCTTATATTGAGAAGATATAAATAGTTTACAACAGTAGATACTCTACCATGAAGTAGGAACAAAATTTAAGAGGGTTTCATAGGAATTTATTATTATCTTTGGGAGTTTGTGTATTATAGCTCAAAGATGGAATCAACCAGAATCAAGTTCAAGGATAGATTGGAAGGTGCCTCAAATTTCCTATCTTAGAAATTCAAGGTAACTCTCTTATTGGAAGAGAATGATCTTTGGGATCTTCAAGGATGTAGTGACTACACTGACATATCCATAGGATTTGGAAGTTCACAAAAAAGAAGAAGTGAAATCCAAGAGAATGACCATGGAGGCTATAAAGTATAATTTGGTATGTCATATATCCAAGAAGAATATGGCGAAGGACATGTCCAATACTTTTTCTATACTTTACCAAAGAAAGAACATAAACAAAAAGATGATTTTGCATAACACATTCAAATCTATAGAGATGACCAGATCAAACACAATTACCAGTTAGATGATGAAGGTAACACAAATTCATGATCAAATTTTATCAGTAGGGGAGAAGGTTGAATATAAATATATAGTGAATCACAAACTAAATGGGTTCCAATATGAATGCAAAAAATTGACTAGGGTCTTTATGATCGAGAGAATCTTGTCTCCTGGGAAAGACTATGTGATGATTGAATCCAGGAGGAGGATTGGATGGATTCAAAGGCCAACAAGCAAGGATGTGAAAATGACCATGCACTATTTGGTTAAACAAAGAAGGGAAAAGTAAAGGACCCAGAAAGGGTAAGATAAAGAGTTAGGACTCAACCTCACAACCAAGGAAGGACTAGAGTAAAATCAAATGCTTCATATGCCATAATCATGACCATTATACATCATAGTGTTCAGAGAAGTAGAATGGTAAAGGGAAGCAAACGAAAAAAACATGTAGCAACCTTAGTTGAATCTTGGATGAACAAGTTTTCCTCCAAATTTAAAAAGGATTTCTAAATGGTGTGTTTCCTTTCTACTAGCATGGTTCTAAGGAATGCTTGGTATTTTGACAATTGAGCTTCTAGGAATATGAAATTAGACCTATATTTATTTTCAAGTCTAAAAGAGTACATCTCAAGAGTTTAGGTTGAGATTGGTGATGATGCCAAGTATCCAATAGCAAAAGTTGGTACCATTCCTTTCCAACTCTAGTCATGCAACTATTTATACTTTGATGATGTGTTGTTTTTCTAGGTCTTAGGAAGAGTTTTCTTTCAGTTTCAGTTATGAAAGATAAGGGGTTTTCAAGAGAATTCAAGAAATAGAAATTTCTTATAAAACCAAAGGAGTCTATCCCATAATAAACTCAAGTGATCGAGTTAGGGAAGGAAGCTTATACAAGTTATAGGGTGAATTCGTTTGATCCCTAGTTCATTGCATGAACAACGCTTGCGTGTTGTGGTACAAGAGGATGAGGTGCCTACATCATAGTGAATTGCCTATTTTGAGGGAGATAGTCTCAAGTTTTTTAGATTTCAACTTTGGGTCACAAGGAGAATGTAAAGGGTGCATGCTTGGAAAGCATGCCAAAATTAATTTCCCAAGTAGTAGCATAGAACTAAAGGAATTATAGACCTAGTAAATTTATATGTATGTGGATAAATGTCAGCAACATTAATCATAGGAAGCATGTACTATGTTTCCTCCATTGATGAATCCTCTTGAAAAACATGGATCTACTTCCTAAAGACCAATGATAAGGTCTTTAATATGTTTCAAGAGTTCAAAGCTCTAGTTGAAAACCAAATTGAGAAGAAGATCAAGCTTTTGTTAGTGTTTGAGCAATAAAGAATGATTCTTGAACTTTAAAACCTTAATCCATAATTACAGTGTAGATAAATATCATCAATAATCCAAATACACAAATAAATAAAACCATAGAACACATGATGTACCCTGGGAAAACCCTCCAAATATCTGGAGGATAAAAAACCAAACACACAATCTTAGCTTATGACAAATAATCGATAGAGAATGATTAGAACACAATAACATATTGCTTGATCAGAGAGCATAAGAGAGTAGAGATCATACAAAACATTGTATTGTTCTTGCCAAGTGCATAACACTTTAATAACAAGCCAAATTCAATCATACAAAGAAGGTAGCGAATAGTTTCATGCTTCAGTAACTTGTTAACAATGAGAAAATTGTTTCATCTTAAACCTTGCACCCCCATAGACTTGGTTCCAAGTTAGCACTTCATAATTAAATCCCACACTGAAGATATGCGCCATCCATTAATTCATTGAGTTTAACTGCCCCTAATTGAGTTGTTAACTGATTGAACTAAATGGAACTACATGTGTGTGAAGAGGGAACCCCGTGTATTAATTTTGAATCCAACGTTTCAGACTACAACATAAATGAGTCCATCATCAGGCCGTATACCCAGAACAAGAGAAAAAATTGAAGGATAAATGGACCTTCTAAACAATAAATAGATGGTTGGGGAAGGTGAAGCAATTGATGACTTATCCTTTCCAATTCCTTTTTATTTTATTAATCAAGGGTTTCCATGTATTAATTATCTTTAAACCATAATCCTTATTTAAATTATTATTCCTTTTTTCTATTTCTATAGCCTCTCTTATCCTCCTCTTGTTATAGTTGTCTTCCCTAGAAATAAGAGAAGATTTTTCAATGCAAACATGATGAGAAGTACTGTGCTTATGCTTCACTAACGCGTATTTGTTTGTTCGTCCGTGGAAAATATCAATTGAATGTTCCTTAAGTTGGGTTTTCAAAGATCGCCCCATTTCTCCAATATAAACTTTCCCACACGAGAAAGGAACTTCATACACCCCTTTTTGTTGTCTTTGGTCCAACAAGTCTTTAGCAGGATCAACAAACCTTCTGATAGAGTTCGGGGAGAAAATGCAATAGTGATGCCTCTTTTCTTCAAAATCTTAGTGAGACTATCAGTGGTTCCTTTAATATAAGGAAAGGTAATCATGGGAACCTTGAAATTGTTTTTGTGATGATTTTGTTTATTTATTGATTCATTGATTTGTTTGTTATGGTAACCATTCTTCTTGAAAACCATTCCAAGGTGATCTAATTCTTTCTTGAGGTGATCTACATCTGAGATTATTTTTTCTCTCATAGAAAGCGTTCTAATTGAATGGAACTGAATGTAACTACATGTAATTGAATGGAACTGAATGTAACTAAACATAATGTTGATGCATTTGTAACTTCAGAAGATATTCTGATGTATATTATCATTGTATGTTGTTGTACCCCCATTGGGGATGTGTGTTACCCCTTTACATGATGTCTAAATTGTATCTAGACCTTGAGGTACAACCTCCGTTGTAAGTCGGAGAAATATTCCCCAGTGTAGCATCATGTAATATGTAATTGTGGTCTCTCTAGGAGAAGTGGGCCCCATGTGAGATGGCATGTAGGATCGAGTCTTATATTTGGTCAATGACTTGAAAGGGTATAAATAGGAATGAACTATCCCTCATTTATACACACCTTACACACTCTCTAAGGCGTTTGAGAGAGAGAGACAGTCATTGGAGGAGAGAAATATAGCTGCTGAACATTTCTTATTACTGCTTTTGATAATATTGCTATTATGAAGATGTTTGTGGGGTTTTCGCCTTTATGGTTTCCCTGATGAAAATCTTTGTGTATTGTGTATATTTTACATCTTATGAATTTTGATGTACATGTTATTATTTTAGATAAATATCCTAGATAATCTAATCATATCTTAAGAAAATCTAACATGGTATCAGAGCCTCTCTGAAAGAAGGCACTATGCAGCTGCGGGAACTAGGGATTCCTAATTAAAGGTGTTCTCTCCACATATCATCAAGAAAAGAGGGCTAGGCTAACTTGACTCACTAGGGTGTATCTGTTGGTGTTTGCAGGTTCTGAACCAGAGAAGTTTCACTGTGCAGCCAAAATACAGCTTCAATGGCAGCTAATGGAAATTAGGGTTTCATGCCTGAAAACACTAGAAGGCTGAATTTAGTCATTCTAGCACTTTCACTATAACACAATATTGAAGAAGGTTCAGAAGCCAAAAATTTTACATGCCAAAGATAAATTCATGCTGCACCTTTTGTAAAAGTGTCAGCCTTAGATTCTCTATACTTCAGGAGATATGGTTCCTCCAAATCAGGGTTCCATCCTCTTACAGAATACAGTTATAAACAAGTGACCGAGGGATATTTTCTATATCTCTGGATAGGAAGGTCCAAAATAAATTTCTCAAGATGTTTCAAGTAGGGAACAGACTGTAGTTTATGTGGTATGCTTTTCAGACCCATAATGTGAAACAATGACACATGGAAGTCCATACAACTTTGCTATTCCAAACAATCCCCAAAACAGTCACCTTGGGAAAATCTGAATAAGTCCCACTTAGAGATTCCATTTATGCTCTAACCTATGGGGTTGGAAAGATGACTTATCAGGATATCATAGTGAGAATTTTCAGACTTTAAGGATCCAAAACTTTAGAGATACAACAACATCAATATCAGTCATTTATGCAAAATAAATTGGAAAACTAGGGCTTCCTGTTCTAGGAGCTTCCCTCCAATGTTTTTAGAAAAGGAGTACATTGGAAAAATCGACTTGAAGAGGCCCATCTTTCTATCCGATCAGAAGTTTGAAATTCCAAGTTTTGAAAATTGGGGTTTCTCTGACAAACCCTATATCAACTAGCTCCAGAACTAGGACAGACACCTCAAATTGGTAAGATCTAAACTTTTTCTATTTACATTTGGGGTTCTCATTTAAAAATGACTAATCACACCATCTTGATGACACGATTGGTGAAGTTGACGACTTTTAAGTATGGAAGTATAGGACCTCCATGATCCTTGAAGAAATTGATCTGGATCAGTATTTCAGTAAGGAAGTTCTAAGAGCCAGAGGGAGATGAGGCTAAGGATAAATCCAAGAGAATAATTGCAGATTCTATTAAAGATCATCTCATCCCTCATGTGTCATCCTTGAAGACACCAAAAGGAATTATTCAATGCTATGATGAAGTAATTGAACAAGAACAAGATATTGTTATAACCACCTTGAATTCCTCCCAAGATCATGGGATTCACTCATTCAAGGAATTTGTGCAAGGAGGAAGTGATTATCTTCAACAGACTCTAGGAAGAGTGCACACAAGAATAATTGCGACTCATAATAAGAGAAGAGAAGATGGGAGCAACTGAATATCAAGATCTCATGATTCAAAGAAGATCCCTCAAGCGATGAGGAATATGAAGGACTCAATTCTTGAAGAACCTCTTATCCATCTTAGCATTTGGATAAGAAATGATGGTATTATGAATGAAGAAGATGATGAAGCTGAAGGCGCAAGAAGGATTCTACCCATGAAACAGATAAACATAAGTATTCAATTATCATTTCATGATATTGTTTGGTTATGAATTTGTTTATATTCAGTTGATGTGTTATGCATGTTTGAGTATTTGCATTTATATTACTGAATTACACACGATGGGTAAGAAGTAAATGATGTTGTACAAAATTCCATTACTACTTATCTAGATTGAAACCTCTTTGCTGGAATATTAGGACTAGTAAACACTCTTAATAGCATTAGGGTAGAATTCATCTAGAAGTTATTGTATGTATACATGGTATGGATGAATGTTGTAGCATTGGATAAAATTGTTGCATGGCTATGTGACATATAGTTGTCACTATTAATATGTTTTGGAAATTATGATATGTTTCTAATCATGCAAATGAACTTGAGTTTTAGATCATTCCAAATAACAAGTAACGATAGTTCAGAAGAGGAACCTGAAGCTTCTCGGGTCAAAGACACCATAGCGAAAGAAAGAGATTCAAAAGAATATAAAGAGAACGGTAGATCCACCTCGAGAGATGAATACCACCTTGGGCATGAGAAATAATCCAAGATGAAGAATAGTATGACAATACTTCCAAAGAAATAAATATGCCTCAGACATACTCTAGTTATGTGACACTGTTGAGTGACATCATTGATGTAGAGCCTTATGGCTATGAAGAAGTAGACAAGAAGGAAGGGAAGGAGACTATGATCAAAGAGTACCAGTTCAAGAAGAATGGTGTCTAGGATGCAGTGTTGAGACCTGAAGGGAAGTCTGTAGTGTATTCCATATGGATCTACAAGATCCAACATGCAGTAGATGGAAACATCATGGGATATAAGGCAAGATTCAGAGCACGAGGCTTCTCATAGAAACAAGGCATATACTACGAAGAGACATTTGCACCAGTGATGAGTCAAGTATATGTAGAGCATCCACTGGGAGTTGAGACAAATGACATGCAGTATCATGTGTGCAAATTAAAGAAGGCCTTGTACGAGCTCAGGAGGCACCCATGGGATAGAACATACAGTTACATAAGGATCTTGAAGATCACCTAGAGTGATGAAGATATTAACCTTTGCTACAAGATTAAGATGAAAGAATATAGAGGAGGACAAGCTCATAGATGGGTGCAAGAAGAACTTTTCAATAAAGTTCAAGATAGAGGATATTGGTATCCAGTGACCCTAGATGGATACATAGAATATTAGTAGTAGAGGAAGCTACTTGTCACTCCATTACATAATGTTTCAATACATAGAGTATGAAACGCAGAGGGAGAATGATGCTCTGCTTCAGAGGGAGTGACTGCAGAATATCCTGAGGCTCGACATGGTATGCTAGGATGGACAACTTACTGATGGCTCTAGGATTTACTGAGAGTAAATCGAATTCCAACCTTTACTTCAAGGTTGAAGGCGGAAGACCAATGATGCTCCTATTATATGTCGATGAGTTGTTCTTGATAGGAAAAGAGGAACTCATTAAATATGCAAGAAGGAAGCTTGCTATCGATTTCAAGATGAAGGAATTGGGTATGATGCATTACTTTCTAGGCATGTATGTGTGGCAGAGTGCAGATGGAATCTCCCTTGGACAAGGGAAATATGTAGTGGATATCCTGAAGAGGTTCAGGATGATGGACTACAAGGCCATGGCTACACCTGTGACATTGAACCTGAAGCTATTGAGTGATGATTCATAAGCGAGGGTTGATGCCACAATGTATCGTCAGATGATTTGTTCATTGACGTGCCTAACGAATACAAGACCAGACACATGTTTTGTTGTGAACGACTTGAGCCAATTCCTGATAGATCCGAGACATGCTCACCTCATTGTAAAGCATGCAGTGAGGTACCTAAAGGGTACAGTTCAGTATGGGATCAAGCATGATACGAATCAGAAGACTAACCTGCATGGTTATGTTGATTCGGATTGGTAGCTCCACAGAGAAGAAGAGCAGCTTGAGATGCTTCTTCAATTTGAGATCGAGTATGGGCTACTAGTTTAGAAGGATGCAGTCTTGCATGTCGCTGAGTAAACCAAGGAAAAATATGTTACCACTTGATCGACTATTTGTGAGGTAGTATGTTTCTTTTGAAAGCTACTATTTGATTTGATTGATCTAACTTGAATTTTTGTATGATGCAGAGAGGAGAAGCGAAGCTCCAGTATGAGATGCAGATCGAGATATCTCTAAAGAGGGAGTGATGAGTTCTAGCATAGCCGGTGAGACAGGCTGTCTGAGCATAAAATCTTGGCAAATCTCATAGGTTGCTCAGACATAATCAATCCTATAGGTTGTCCTCAGATGTAATTAATTCTGGAGAAGCTCGCAGATTATCCTTGGATGTAATCATTCCTGATGTGATTCTATCCTAGAAATGGATAGAATGAAGTTTGAATACTTCACATAAAATCTTGGTGTACTTTAGATCAAGGTTCATTCCAAGGGGAAGTGATGAGTCTGGAAGATGCAGATACACATGAGATCCTTTTTGACATGGTGGCAGGTTGAGCCTCCAGTGGTCATGATATAAGTGTAGATCCTTTCCAACATGGTGGCAGGATGGGCCTCCCATGGTCGTGATGTAAGTGCAGAGCCTTTCCCGGATGGTAGTAGGTGTGTCCTACCATGCCGATGGATGTAAATGCTGGGAGCATTTCCCGGATGGTAGTAGGTGTGTCCTACCATGCCGGTGGATGCAAGTGCTGGAGTCTTTCCTGGATAGTAGTAGCTGTGTCCTACCATGCCGATGGATGTAAGTGCTGGGAGCCTTTCCCAGATGGTAGTAGGTGTGTCCTACCATGCTGATGGATGTAAGTGTTGGAGAATTTCTTGGATGGTAGTAGGTGTGTCCTACCATTCTGATGGATGTAAGTGTTGGGATCCTTTCCTGGATGGTAGTAGGTGTGTCCCACCATGCCGGTGGATGTAAGTGCTGAAAGCCTTTTCTCGAATGGTAGTAGGTTTGTCCTACCATGCCGGTGAATGTGAGTTTCATGTTATGTGTATCTGGGATGTGATCCGTGTGACGATGAGATGATCTGAAGATGATGAGGTAACAGTTGGGTACACAGGTATTGCAAGGCATGTAATCAGTCCTGGGATGATCCTTTAGGTTTTGCAGTGGCATATAATCAGTCCTAGGAGATATTGCAAGTTTTGCAAGAGGCATATAATAAGTTTTGGGATGTACCTACTTGATGGATAACTCGTAGAGCTGATGTAGATGAAGACATGATAGAGGACTAGTCCTACATCCAGCATGAAAAAGTGCTGGCACTGTAGATGAATACTTGGTAGAGGACTAGGCCTACATCCATCATGAAAAAGGGTTGGCACTGTAGAAACTTTCGATGACAAATAGTATGGGACGATGATCAAATTATAAGAAGATGATGGCAACAACTATGATGAAGACTCTATGACTCCGTGATGATGATGATGCGATGAAGACCTGACCAAATGTGTTAATGAATGTGTAGAGAGAGAATACCTTCCTAGTTAGGAGGGAGTGTTGATGTATTTGTAACTTCAAAATATATTCTGATGTATATTATCATTATATGTTGTTGTACCCCCATTGGGGATGTGTGTTACCCCTTTACGAGATGTCTAAATTGTGTCTATACCTTGAGGTACAACCTCTGTTGTAATTCGGGGCAATAGTCCCCAATGTAACATCGTGTAATATGTAATTGTGGTCTCTCTAGGAGAAGTGGGCCCCATGTGAGATGGCATGTAGGATCAAGTCTTATATTTGGTCAGTGACTTGAAAGGGTATATATAGGGAGGCGATCTCCCTGATTAATACACACCTTACACATTCTCTAAGGCGTTTGAGAGAGAGAGAGACAATCGCAAGAGGAGAGAAAGATAGCTGTTGAACATTTCTTATTACTGCTTTTGATCATCTTACTATTCTGAAGAAGTTTGCAAGGTTTTCTCCTTTCTGGTTTCCCTGATGAAAATATTTGTGTCTTGTGTATCTTTTACATCTTATGCATTTTGATGTACTTGTTATTATTTCAGATAAAGATCCTAGATAATCTAATCAGATATTAAGAAAATATAACACATAACTGAATGTAACTGAACAAAACTAAATGTAACCGAACAAAACTGAATGTAACTGAACATAACTAAATGTAACTGAACAGGGCTGAATGTAACTGAAAATAACTGAATGTAACTAAATGTAATTGAGCATAATTGAATGTAATTGAATAGAGTTTAATGTAACTGAAAAAAACTAAATGTAACTAGTGCTTCTCCATTGGTGTCATCTTCAACAACCACTTGCACAAATTAAGGAGTCGATTCCTTAATTAATTGAACTTGTTTTATCACAACTAAGAATCAAATGACGTCTTATTAATTCAAGTTCACTTGGAGAAAAACATGGGAAATTCAAATTCTCTTTATCTTTGTGCTCATATTAATTATCTCTGCATGGTCCATATGTGTTTCATTAATTAATCATCTATATCATATCATACTCATAAGAATTGTTCCGAACTTATGACCATATGTATTACCCCGAGTCATATAGTCACATGCTAAAGTAAATCACTCTAGGGGTATCTAATCTCTAAAGGAGACTTGTAGCACCTAGCGACCATGACTATCCATACATAACATAGTATATCCTTGAGACTTAATACAACATAAGTCATGTGGTCTTGATACAAAACAAGACTCCTGAACTTAATACAACATAAGTTTGAACTTGATACAACACTTGTATCTGACCTTAATACACCATAAGTGTGGAAATTGAACCAGGTGATAGATTAATTTTACTCACAACAATTAACAATTGATCATGCAAAATCACTCACAAAGAGACTGAAAATTGGAGCTGAACACTAAACCGTATTAAATCAGTGTACAATAGCCAACCCTGTAATAACATAGGCTACTGAATAAATAACATACATCAGGGATTCGAATGCATGAGGAGCAATTCGAATCTAGCATAAAGCAGGCTTACTAAAAATAAGCAAATCCCCCATAGGTGTAAAAAGCTGATCCCAAATCTGTCATGGAGCTCACGAATTAGCAAAAAGGATTAGGCAAGCTAAAGAGTGGTGGAATGGAAGCTCATACATGCTTTTTCATGGAGAAAAGAGTGGAGGATGAAGAGGACAAAAAACTAGTTCACCTCACCTAGTCTAGCTTTTCTATTTGCCTTAAAACACTGAAAAAGCAGGGAATAAAGCAGAAAAAGCAGAAGGGCACCTAGGAGGCCAGGAATAAAGCAGATTTGATTCCTTGGGATTTACCATGCGCTACATGAGTCAAATGAGGAAAGTTTGACCACTATGGATAGGTAAAAGACAACTTGCACAAGGTGGGACACATGAACTAGGCTAATAAGACATAAATAATTAAATTAATGTCTAAATGGGTAAACTATGGGTTGATTATTCTAACACCCCCCCTTAAGCCTGACTTATGAGTAAAATATCAGAAAATTATAGGGCCTAGAAACAAGGCTTAGTCACCCTTTACATACTGCATGTCCATTTAAACAAGGAAAGAGGCAAAACCAACTTGGGAAAATCCCCCCTTAAACATGGACTGTAAAACAAAATTGTAGAATCTTTTCTTCACTCATGCTTTCACAGCATGATCAGCAATCCCCAGCAGTGATTTGAGATTGCTGAAGGTCTTCTCACAAAATTCTTTGGTGAAGATATCATCTACTTGTTCTGAAGATGAACAGAAGAGTAGGTGAATGGTGCCATCATGCACAAGTTCTCTGATGTAGTGCATATGGATCTCAATGTGTCTGGTTCTCTGCTTCTGAACTGGATCTTTGCAGATTCAAATGGTACTCTAGTTATCACAGTAGATGGTAGTTGAGTACTCTGGTTTGAAGCCACACTCTCCAAGTAAACCCTGCAACCGTAAACATTGAGTTGCTGCATTAACAACTCCTCTGTACTCTGCTTCTGTAGATGAGAGTGCAATGGCACTCTGTTTCTTGCTTGAACAGCTGATTGGCCCTTCTGCAAGCATGAACACATATCCTGAAGAGGACTTTCTGTCTATGCTATCACCTTCCCAATCACTGTAAGTAAATCTAATCAACTCAAGATCAGATTTTGCTTTATAGAAGATCCCATGTGTCCTTGTTCCCTGAACAAAGTTAAGGATCCTTTTGGCTGCTTTCCAATGGATCTCTTGAGGCTGATCCATGAATATAGAAGCCACACTTACTACATAACAAATATCAGGTCTAGTATGTGTCAAATACAACAAACATCCAATCAATTGCCTATACAGTGTATTGTTTACCATCGGTGAAGAATCAGCTTCTTCCAGCTTCACTCCTGAAAGGAAAGGAGTTTTGCTTGCTTTGTAATCTTTCATTTTGAATTTGTTCAGCAAGTCCAAGGCATATTTGGACTGGTGCACCTTGATTCCAGCTTTGGTTTGAGCAATCTCAAGCCCCAAAAATTGACTTAAGAGCCCAAATCTGTCATGGAGAAGGCTTGGTTCATAGCTCCTTTTAAGGAAGCAATCTCAGCCTGTGAGCTTCCTGTAATGAGGAGGTCATCAAAATATAACACAATGATCATTAATGAACCATTAACTAAATTCAAATAGACATTCGGATCTGATTTTCACCGAACAAAATTCAGTGATAGCAAGAAGCTATCGATCTTGGCATACCAAGCCCTGGGGGCTTGCTTTAGCCCATACAATGATTTTCTCAACCTGCACACAAGAGAAGGGTTAGTAGCAAAACCTTGAGGCTGCTGCATATATATCTCCTTAGTGAGATCTCCATTCAGGAAGGCACATTTTACATCCATGTGATGTACCTCCCATTGCCTTGAGGCTGCAATGGCTAGAGCTAGCCTGATGGAATCCATCTTTGCCACTGGGGAAAAGGTCTCATTGTAATCTATGCCATGAAACTGTGAGTAGCCCTTGGCTACCAATCTGGCCTTGTACTTCAGTGGTGAACCATCAGCAGCAAATTTGGTCTTATAGACCCACTTACACTGGACTAACTTTCTTCCTGGAGGAAGATCCACTAGCTCCCATGTGTTGCTCTTCTGGAGTGAGCTGAACTCCTCCTTCATGGCTGTTTGCCATCTTGGTCTCCTGCTGC
>LPNX011082022.1:372962-389515 GCA_001517045.1 Pseudotsuga menziesii | reverse complement strand
CTCAGACACAGGAGGCCATAAGCCTCATCCCTCCTGTTGTGCCATTTTATCTTCTCTGCAGCTGCATTGGGCTCTACTTTTGTTGCCATAGTCACCCTGTAGAGGCCTTTCACTCTCAACGGTATCTCCATCTCTGCTTTCCATTCAAAGAAATTGAAAGGAGTCAAGATAGTTTTCTGTGATTGATCCATAGCTTAGAAAATCTGTCCCGGCTGTGAGTAGAAGGCTCCCAGTCACTGATGTCGAACCTGCAAAACAATTTTTGAAGGAGAGAAACAATCTACAATGGCTCTGATACCATGTGGAAATTGAACAAGGTGATAGATTAATTTTACTCACAACAATTAACAATTGATCATGCAAAATCACTCACAAAGAGACTGAAAATTGGAGCTGAACACTAAACTGTATTAAATCAGTGTACAATAGCCAACCCTGTAATAACATAGGTTACTGAATAAATAACATACATTAGGGATTCAAATGCATGAGGATCAATTCGAATCTAGCATAAAGCAGGCTTACTAAAAATAAGAAAATCCCCCATAGGTGTAAAAAGCTGATCCCAAATATGTCATGGAGCTCACGAATTAGCAAAAATGCTTAGGCAAGCTAAAGAGTGGTGGAATGGCAGCTCATACATGCTTTTGCATGGAGAAAAGAGTGGAGGATGAAGAGGACAAAAAACTAGTTCACCTCACCTAGTCTAGCTTTTCTATTTGCCTTAAAACACTGAAAAAACAGGGAATAAAGCAGAAAAAGCAGAAGGGCACCTAGGAGGCCAGGAATAAAGAAGATTTTATTCCTTGGTATTTCCCATGCGCTACATGAGTCAAATGAGGCAAGTTTGACCACTATGGATAGGTAAAAGACAACTTGCACAAGGTGGGACACATGAACTAGGCTAATAAGACAGAAATAATTAAATTAATGTCTAAATGGGTAAACTATGGGTTGATTATTCTAACAATAAGGTCATGATCTTAATACGACATAAGATCCAAGTGCATGCATCTCTCCTGAATAAACCAAGGTCCTATCTTAATACAACATACTCTCTTTAACTTAATACAACATAAGTTAGTGAAATTAATACGACATAGGTTCCATGGAGAAGATATGAAACTAATACAACATATATTATGGAATTGATACAACACAAGTCTCATGGGGAGGACTCCCGAACCTATACTCCCAACACTCCCTCTTAGCGAGGGAGACATTCTTTGCCATACCATGAATTTCCTGTCACACCAATTTCATCTCGGAAGTGCCAGAAATTTGTCACAGATAGAGGCTTGTCACAAATTTGCAATATGCTCACCAGTAGCTATGTACTGGAATTCAGTTTACACGACCATGAATTCAATGAAGTAAAAATTCATCTCAATGTGTTTTATCATAACACACATATAGGGTTTTTCAGAAACCTTGACTATTAACACCTAATAACTACAAGCTCAAGTATTTCACCCTAGTAGGTAGCTTCCCAAGATACACTACTCCTCATCATGTAGTATTATCTAAAAACACATTTTCCTTTTGTAGCACTCTCTAACATACATCTTTCTTCTATAGTACTAGCCACAATACACTTAGCTTTTGTAGTACTAGCCTCAAATTACATCGCTTATCTTAGGCTAAAACAATAGTTGGATAACACAATAAAATAGGTCTTCCTTGTATAAATATAATCAGGAGCATATTCTAATGTACCTAAAATAGTATTAATCATGAAATACAACATGTATGCTCAAATATCAACCAACTACCTACACATAGTAGCATCATCTGGATCCAATCCACGATAAAGTTTCTTTAAACTAGAAACCATGGAATTTTAAATCCATCACATACAACATTATACAACAAATGTGTAATAACATGCAGAATGAAAGTCTCATATTTTATTTCACTCTTCAACATTTGTTGACTTCTTGAATCTTCTCCTATATGGAGAAGTTCTGTATGAGCTTTCCATTCTCTATGATGTTCTTGAAGGCTTGATAACTTTCTCAGTGATATTTTTCTTTATACTGTATCACCCCAAATACCTCTCAAAGAGGTTTAACTATTATCTGATAGTCAAGACTATAACTCTTCTTGAGTATCAATAGTCTCTGAGATTTTAACCATGTCTTTGCTCATGTGTCTTCTCTCAACAAGGTATCACAACCCTTATCTACCTGAGTCATGTACAATGAATAACTGATGGGGAATTTATCTGCTATTACCTGTGAAGACACATCACTACTCTGTCTTCAACTAGAGGAGTATTTATGTACCATACCAAGCTTGTCCTGTACAAAGGCTTAGTAAGAATGCTGGAAATGCTTCTCATATGTGGATAAGTATCATGTCTCATATATAACTGTATAAACCTCATAAAGCTTTACTACTTTTCAACATGCTCTATCTAGAGAAACACATGCGATCTTTCCTCAATCACTATACTAGCCAGATTTCATATATATTTGAAACTCTATTTCACTTACCAAGACATATCTGAGTACAAATACACTTTTAACAAGTAGGTACCACAACACATGCTTCATACTTGTCTATGTATAGACTGTAAAGAACATGCCCGATCCGAGGACCTGTGACCAACCAGGTTCATCTCAACTAAATTTTGAGATCTTCAAAATTTGATCTAAACTTCATATTTCTATTCATATATATTGCCATGGAATTTTAATCCATCATCTCGAAACTCTTCAGGATCTCTACTACACATTTTCCTTAACTGAGGAAAAATATGATCTGGCGACTGCCACACCTCTAATCATAAGAATCATAACAAGATTCTTGAATAATGTTCTGAGCTTCCTTCTGAATTATGAGCATCATGCAGATCTCCTTTTTTTTTACAGGAGGTACATCAACCAGTTGCATTGGTTCTTTAGGAGATAACGAGACTGGAACCTCCCTCTCACCATGTGAATGTGAGAAACATAATATAGGTCCTCCATCATGAATATTTATGCTCATCTATATCTGAAGCTCTTCTTTGACACGTGAATTTAAAAGTATAGAATATCTTCAGGAGTCTTTACACCTATCAAAATATAATTAAGCCATCTATTCCGTCTGCTTCCCAAGAGGCATAGGAACCTCCTGAACTATTCTCTTCCAGGATCAGCCATCGAAATGACTCCACATTCATGTCCTTCTTTAATTGTAGGTAAGGGCATATTAGTTTTCCCCAGAATAAAAATTATTCTAATGGTTAGAACCATTTCATACTCATGAATTTTATTCACATGAAATACTCTCCATATAGTGATAAATATTTACCTAGTTACATATAGATATTGAACAACTGGTTTATCATAACCCATTATAATATTATGTACTAATATGCACCCTTATATCAGTCCTATATCAGTCCAAAAATTCATTTTTTATGAAATAAATATACAACCCCATTTTCATATCTCATGAGGTAAGCATGTATCCCTCTCTTGGGCCAATCATGTAGTCCTATGTTCATAGTTTATGAAGCAATTATGCAGCCCTAAATCTCATGTCTTATGAAGGATGTTTTCAACGTTATATCAATCCTATATGAGTATATATCAGTCATAAATAAGTATTATATCAGTCCTATATCATCTCAAAAAATATGGACTCATGAGATCGATAACATGCCAATAAAGACATAAAATCAATGTATATGCTAAAGACAATTCCAAGTCCAGGAATAGAGATCTATATGACATTCATCAAAAATAATTTTTATTTTTATTTTTTATTTTTTATTTTTTATATCTGATTTATAACAACATATAAAAAATGTAAGGTACTCATCTTTATTTGTTGTGTGGTCTCCCTCTTGATCTCTGCTCCCTTGCGGAGATAGGTGGAGTCCTTCTTTATTCATTGCAACTTTAAACACTGTGAAAGGAAAACTTAATGAATGAATTAGAAAGTGCATCTATGCATGAGAATAAGGATCCCATGAAACCAAGAGTGAATTCTCTTCTCTACTAAATGAAATATTCCTTTCGATCATCCTCTTCCTTGGATGATTTCTCTTGAGAAGGTTCACCTCCTTCTACGACGGTGGATGCATGAACTCTTTCTTCTTTTATTTTCCTCACACGACAATCTTGTATGAAGTGTCCTGGATTTTGAAAATAAAAACATAGGAGCTTTGATTTTTCAAAACCTTTATGGATCTCTTTCTTCTTTGCATGGAAATAATTATTGGGAGAAAATGGTTTTCTCTCTTTCTTGGTTCTTTCCCCGAGGGAAATATTCTCCTCCTTAGTACTCACCATCTTATTTTGGATGCACCCTTCTTATTGGATGCAATCATGCCAAAGTATTTTGAAGTTGGGATGCTCTTCTCTTCCATCTACCACAACAAGAAAGGTCTCCCATGAGGAGGGGAGTTTGTCGATAGCATTTTGTAGAATATCATCCTCATCTGTGTCCACACCGATGCTTACTAGTTGATCCTTCATTTGTGAAATCTTTGTGAAGAAAAATGCTATGGCCTTATCCATCTTCATGTTGCACAACTTGTTCTTCAAAACCCTCTTTTGAGTAGGGGCCTTCTTCTCATTAATATTTGCGAGTGTGTCGAAATACTCCTTTATTGTCTTCAGTGGTGTGATCACCGACATGAGATTGTCCTTCATGGAGTCATATATAATCCTCTTTTTCTTTGCTTGATTATTCTTGTAATTTTTTATTCCTACATTTGTAGTAGGGTCTTCGAACACAGAGGTCACAAACAAATAAATATCATGCTCTTAAAGAATATTGATCACCCTTGCCTTCCATGTGTTGAAGTTTGATGTTCCTTCGAGTCTATCTTCCGGTTAGACAGATATTGATGCCATTGCTTCAAGATCTATGGAGGCTTAGAGTGTTTTCACAAAACTAATATCTTGCACTCCCTCGCTTTGATACCATGTTAGTGTTTGAGCAATAAAGAAAGATTCTTGGATTTTAAAACTTTAATACACAATTACAGTGTAGACATATCTCATCAACAATCCAAAGAAACAAATAAATCAAACCATAGAACACATGATGTACCATGGGAAAACCCTCCTGTAATGTCCTCGTTTAATTAAATCACCCAGATACACCCGTTAACCAATTTTATTCCCATAGGTTTGAGTGGGTATTAAAGGAAAGGGAATAACTGAGGACTAATATCACTAGAAGCATAAAGGAACACCACTTTAGTGTTATTAGATCATAAGTATATTATAGAAGGCCATTGGAGTAGATATCAACAAGCATGCAGAGCATGCAGGCCTTATTTCACCTTGCACACATCAATGAGCAATTAGGTTTGCATGCATGTAAAAGTAAATTGATACAAACCCTAAAATATATATAAGAAGACAAGTCAAACCAAAAAGGTATAGAAGTTTATTATTCATTTTTGGAGTTTGGTTTTGAGAGATCGACAGTAGAAACAATAGCATCAAGTTTTGGTTGATGCGTGAGTCCCCAAGCGGAAAGTATTTTTGGCGAAAATTATATTCCCTAATCACTTTCAGAAATAGATCATCCTGGTCTATCCTTGCACTTCACAGGTTTTCAATACCATTGGAGCATCAAGACACTCAGACGTAAAAGTCATTTTTCAGAGGCCAACAGTACAAGGAAAACATGTTCATTGGGAAAGAATTCACTATATATATGGAAGTATTCAATTCTCTTTCATGTCTCTCCCATTATATTTAGAGGAATAATATTACTCTACCATATGATTTTGGAGGCAACTTTTTCCCAACCATAAAATATACAAGCAAAGTTGTGTTGGAGAGAGGGCGCCCCTTTTTTTAGGATACCAATTCGCTACTTTCCTAAGAAACTTCAAAATTTTTGCATGTTTCCACATTCTCTTAAAAGGGAAAATATTATATTATATGGAAGGTTATAACCCACCATTCATCCTATTGAAAGAGTTATAAATATAAACACAAGAAAGAGGGACATGTCTCTTGCATGGGTGTCTTCACTCACTGAGAAACAATACACTAGTGGTCAAGGAAACCTTAAAATTGATGCATGTTACACCCATACTTTTCAAAATACTCATCTCATCATATTTGGAAAGAATCAACATCCCTTCATTCTCTTTGAAGCTATTACAAAGGATCATCCATACATGGAATGCAACTATTTTGCATGGGCGTCAATATTGGGAGAAGTAACATGTTTTCACTTTAAATCCTATTGTATGCCTGCATGCCTCTTTCTACTGATTCAACTACTCGAGATATTCATACTGGTATGTCGTTACATTAAAATTAATATCTACTTCATATTTTATTTGAATCTTTATCATATTTGGGGTTTTTTGCACTACTTTACCATTGCATGCAAAACAATTTATTTGTTATCTAAATCTAGAAACCACATACACATAAACCACCATACCCCATTAGTATATAGGAAAACATATTAGTTTGGAATATTACAGTGGTATTAGAACATGTTCCTCGCTAGCTGTGGGCTTGAACATGAATAGTAGATGACTCGAGAAGACACTACTTTTGTGACATACAAAAGAAGAAGGGGTAGGTACATAGAAGATCTGGATATAGAAGAAATCAATCTAGAGGATACATAATCATAGGATATGATATATTCACAGGATGATAAGGGGAAAGGTACCTCAGAAGAGGATGATAGGATGGAATTCCATAGACTCGTTAGTTCTTTTAATGACTTAGCCAAAGGACAAAAGGAGATGCTACAGGAAATAAACAGGTTGGTTGATAAACTAGGGAAATATTAGAACAAGCTACAAGAACAGGGAGATAGGGTATCAACTAGTAACAATGGGAGACATGAATATACTACTATGCAGAATATTCCTTACATATGCAACAATCCTTCTAGACCTACCATGCCTAATTTTTTAAAGAATCCCACCGTATAACTGATTATAACAACATAGCCGAAGGAGCCATTTGGGGCCTATCTAGAAGAGTACAAGGCACTTGGAGATGAATTTCACTCATCCATGACCTTATCGAATTTTTGAAATATGAAAAGAAAGAACAAGCCAAGAGGGTTCAATAGAGCATTTAATTAGAACTTTGAGATACAACGCACACTGAGGAAATTAACTATCCCCAAAGTTGGTGTGACATCCAGTTATTCAACAATAATTTGGGTACAAAAGTTGGACACCTACTTCCAACTTAACCCCATGATGGAAACTTATGAAATAAATTTGGCTACTTTACATTTAGACGGGGATTGGTAACACTGGGTCAAAACACTACCACCTCCTACAGTAACTTCACACAAAGGCTCATGGAGTGCTTTGATAAGAAGGACCCATAGATTCTTTCCAGGGAGCTAGCCTAGCTCAAGCAGACAGACAGTGCAAATACCTTCATATCCGAGTTCCAGAGAGTTGCAATTATAGTATCTGACATGTCAGAGAGTTGTCTGATTATGCCATTTATGAAGGAACTAACAAAGCCACTCCATGGATGGGTGAATTATTATAGGCCAATTAATTTGCAAGATGCTATTAGTAGGACTCAGGACCTACAAGATCCTGTGCCCAAGAACAAGCCTCCGCAAAAAACCTACCAATCCAATGGAAAAAAAGGAAAAGAGAGTTCCACAGAGGGAATGGTTGAACGAGGACACACAATGATATTTGAGAAGGAAGAAATTGTGTTTCAATTTCCAAGAACCTTGGGTATCCTGCCACATCTATATGGGTAAATGGAAGGTACACCTCATCGAAGTACTTTAAGATAGCAGTGAGTAAGTTGAATTGGAGAAGAAACATGATGGAGAAATACATAGTACAGAGTTGGAACAATTTCCACAAAGAGAAACTATTTCTACCCTCATAGGAGTCCCCACCTTCCATACTACCAGGATTAGGGGAAGTATCCACAAGCATCGTGCCATTGCTTTCATTGATGGTGGTTCCACCCACAAATTTATAGATGCCTCTTGGGTAGAGAGGAAAATATTTCCCACTGAGTACTTTGATGGATTTACCGTTGTCATGGATGGAAATTACAGGATGAAATGCACACAAATGATACCTCAATTACATGTACAACTTGGGAATTATACATTGGTCGATGAATTTTATGTGGTAGATGTGCTAAACACGATCATTGTTTTGGGAGTACAATGGTTGTACTCAATTGGGAAATACTCAACAAATTACCAAACATTAGAGATGGAGTTCAAGGCACCAAATGGGAAAGGATAGTCCTAAGGGGAATGCCCAATGAAGCTTCAAGGTCAGCCACAAGAAAGGTAATGACCACCATATTAAGGCATGAGGACAAGACTCACACGAGAAAATGGCCAACTCCAACACATAAGACTTTGAGGAATGAATTTATGTTTTTCTGGTGGTTGATTGGAGATCGAGATACTTCTGGAGTTTCCATGGCATCTGGGGGATAGGTATTCGACTTTACGGTGAGGCCATATGGTTTGTGGGCATCAAGGTCTTTGGGATGTAGGAAGTGTTTTGGAGTCTGCCTTGAGGGTTTATTCTGGCTTATCTCACAGTTGTTGGCTTTTATCCTTGGGTAAGTTTTTAGGTTTTACCTTTAACCTATTTACCTGACAGTGATGGAGGGAGAGGAATTGCTCAATTATTCCTTTGATACATTGTGGGATGAGGACATTTGGACCCTGAAAAATTGTGGCAATCATGCTGAGGTGGAGGTCACACCTCTCCCGAGGGTTGCAGGTAGCAGAGAGGTGTTTTTTGGGTCTCCTTTGCTGGATTTCCTGCTGACTCCTCCTGTTTTGGAAGACGTTGGGGTTTTTACTGAAGCGAGACTTGAGGATCCTTTTTCTTTAAGGCCATAATGGGTGAATAGAAATGATGTAAACTCTATACCACATCATGATAGGAGTGAAGGGACTCTCCAATATGATGGTGGGAAGGAGTTAGAAGTTGCTGCGGGTAGGCCTGTTTTGACTCTGGTTATTTTCAATTCATGTGGTGGTGGCTTTGTGAGATTTATTGGGGGACTGCCAGAGGTCTTTCCGGAATATTTTGATCAGAATGGGTGTCATGTGACCAGTCGGGTGGGAGGGTTAGGCCTTGGTAACAACTTGGTGGAGGTGGTTAGAGTTGGGAGCAGTAGGGGTTGTTCGAAAGCCAAAAAGAATTGGATCCGTTAGACGGAGGCCATAAACTACACTTTGGGGAGGATATTGAGTGGAAGGAGGCAGCTTAGATGGCCGAGGTGACTTTGGTGGGGTGGGATTTTGGGAGAAACTTCACTAAGAAGATGGTGGTTAATTGGGTGGAAGCAAATTGGCGTGATCTCCTTGGCACGGTCCCGACTGTGGTGGATTTGGAAAGGGGTTGGTTTGCTTTTAATTCCATCGAGGCAGATTTGGTTCAAAAGGTCATCTCTCATAATTGGCCCCTGGATCACACTTTTATGCTTCTCAAACCCTAGGATCCCATGTTTGATGCTAGCAGGGAAAGAATTGATGTGGTGCCGATTTGGGTTCTCTTGCCAGGGATTCCTCTTCATTATTGGATTGAGTTTCACTTTCAAAATATTGGGAATCTACATGGGCAGTTCTTGGAAGTTGACTTTTCTTTTAGAGAGTCTTTTCTATAGAAGGTTTCCCAGATATTGGTCAGGTTGAACATGAGGGAGGGTTTTCCCGCTGAAGTGAACCTCCGACGAGGGATTTATTGTTACAAGCAGGCCCTAGATTATGAAAATATACCTTTTTGTTTCTGGTGATGTCACGAATATGGGAATCTGATCTCTGATTGCAAGATGGTGGTTCAAAATTTGAATGGACGCTGCCGTCATATGAGTGGGAAGAATGGGGGTAAGGCCAAAAATCCATAGGATTCCATGTCCTCTTTGGCACAGTCTATTCAGCCTACAATGGTCGCAGAGAGTGTGGCTTCTGTAGAAGAGGTGAATACTACTCCTTTGTCATTTGTGGTTTCGGGGTCTTCATCTGAGCCTATGATTTTGAAGGGCCTTCCCTTCCCGGGTACTGCTTCTCTCCCCCTGTATCCTTCTCTAAATATTTTTACTAGTTATGTTAATATTAATGGCTTGGATTGGGTGGAGAATCTCAAGAATCTAAACTTTTCTTGGCTTGAACATTTTCTAAGGTCTTTCTCTACTGTAACCCTGGAGGAGTATCCCTTGTTTGCCCCTTTGGATGCTCCCTTGGAAGTGGCTGAACCGGTTACTCTCCCCCTTGTTTTGGTCCCTCAAACCCTCTTGAAACCCTTTTCTGAGTTTTCTTCCTAGCCTTTTGATGCACTTTCCCCAAAAAGAGAGGTCAAACCACCTTCTCCCCTCTCAGAATCTCATGATTCGGGTTACTTTCTTAGGTTTAGCTCAAAGTCTGTTGGGGGCTTAGGTATGGATCCTGGTCAGGTTCCCAAGGGCAGAGGATGAAGGTCCCATATGGTGAAGCCTCAATCCGGAGCGAAGAAGGACCTTTTGGAAGGCAAACAACAATCCATTGAATGGGTGCTTAGAGCAGTGCGTGCCCAAAAGAAGGGTCGGAGATGAAATTCATGTCTTTCAATGTCCGGGGTCTGGCTGGTCCCCATAAAAGATCAACATACAAATGGGTGGTGATTTTGGAGCACCCAGATATTATGCTGCTATAGGAGACTTTAGGGTTAGGTGATGTGGTGAAGGAAAGATTGGAAAGTTGGCTCCCAGGATGGGTTTTTACGACGCTGGATGTCAGAGGACGTTCTGGTGGCCTGGCAGTGGGTTGGAATGTGAGAATTGTAAAATATATCTCTCTTTGGGGTATGGATTCAGTTTAGGTTTGAATGCTCAGGCATTGGATATTCAGACCACTTTCACTGTTGTCAATATTTACGGCCCATATCTGAACAGGGTCCCTTTTTGGGAATCTCTTTTTGATAATCCCCTCCTCAAGGGAGAGTTGATGATTTTGGGAGGAGACCTAAATTTTTATTTGGGACAAGACGAGGTATGGGGTCCCCATATTGGGCTGATTTACTAATTTTTTTTTCACTCGAAAGCTAGTTGAGAGGAATTAGATGGATATCGAGCCCATTAAACTGAAGCCTACTTGGAGGAACAATAGGTGTGGTGATGGGCGCATGGCTAAGAGGTTGGACATATTTTTGGTGATTGAATAGGTGGTGGATAGGATTCATTATCTCAGGCAGTGGATTGGTTGTGGAGGGCTCTTTGATCATCTCCCTATCTTTCTGGAACTTAGGAATGGTTCTACTCAACCTCCAAGCCCTTTGAAGTTAAATAAGACATGGCTTAAAGATGAGTCTTTTACTCAGCCACTTACTGACTTATGGATTCCTTTTAATCATGAAGGTGTGCGATCTACTACTTTCCAGTTTGCTGATAATATCAAAAGGGTTAAGGGGGCTATTAAAGAATGGGCGATGGGGAAGAGACAATGTGAAGATAGTCAATTGAAGTTGATTGAGGAGGAGATCGCAATGATATTGGATGTGGGTGGGGGGGGGGATGCTGAATCCAGATTCTAAGGAAAACTTGATCCAGTTTGAAAGAAGAATTAGGAACACTCTATTTCTTGAAAGGGAGGAGACCTGGAGTTTGAAGAGTAGAGCCATATGCCTTGATATCAATGATGATAACACTAAATTATTCCATGCATATGCTAGGGGGAGGAAGACATCCGACGCTATCTGGAATTTGAAAGATGAGCAGGGAGTAGCTCAAAATACATTTGAGGATAAGGCTCGTATTGGGGTTGCCCACTTCAAAAATATCTTCAAAGCCCTACCTCAGGTCTCTCTTGCTGAAGTCATCAGGGTGGAGCATATGTTTCCTAGGTTTGTGGATGAGGAATACAATGTTGACCTAATGGAGGCTATATTTGAGGAGGATCTCAAGGTTTCTCTCTCTAGTTTTCAGAAGGATAAAATCCCAGGACCAGATGAGTGGACTATTGAATTTTTTGTGGGTTTATTTGATCATATTGGGGGGGATATGTTGAAATTTGTGGAGTACACTCGAATGTTAGGAAGGATTCCAGCCAATTTTAATTCAACTTTTATTGCTTTGATCCCAAAAGTTGATAATCCCTCTTCGTTGAATGACTTTAGACCCATATCACTCTGCAATTGTGTCTAAGATAGTCATGAAGATTATTGCTCGAAGATTCAAGGTCATTCTCTCCAAGCATATCTCTGAAGAACAATTCAGTTTTCTAGAAGGGAGATAGATTCATGAGGCCATTGGGGCGGCTTAGGAAGGTTTGCACATCATGCAGACTAAAAATCTTAAAGGGGCTATTCTGAATATTGACTTGTCTAAAGCTTATGATAAGGTAAGTTGATTATATAATCGTATGTTGTTGACTCATATTGGTTTCTGTATTGGTTTTATCAGATGGGTCATGAGTTGTATCTCCACGGTCTCTTTCTTGGTTTTGATCGATGGGGCAACATCTCCTTTCTTTATTCCAAGATGGGGTTAGGTTAGGGATGTCCGCTTTCACCATTACTCTTTTTATTGGTGGCCGAAGGTTTAAGCAGGAATATCATGGAAGAAAAAATTCAGGGATCTTTCAAGGGCATCCAAATATCTCAGCATTTATCTCTTACACATCTCTTGTTCATGGATGACATCCTTATTTTATGCATTGGCTCGGTGAGGGATTTACATACTCTCAAAAATATTATGGCTCTTTTTTTCTTGGTCACTGGGATGGAGATTAATGAGGGGAAGTCTACAGTAACTTCACATCTATTGTCTGTGGAGGAAATCTGGGAAATCAGAAGATATTTCCCTTTTATGCTGATTGGTATTGATGCTGGATTGAAGTACTTAGGGTTTTTCCTAAAACCAAATGACTACCTCAAATAGGATTGGAATTGGCTTATTGAAAAATTGGAAAAATATTTGAAACAATGGAGTCATAAGTGGTTATCTCATGCTGGGCATTTGGTCTTGGTGAAATCCATGTTGGAATCTATTCCAGTCTACTATATGTCCCTTGCATGAATCCCTTTAAGCATTTTGGAAAAGGCTAGGAGAACTCGCTTCAGATTCCTGTGGAGTGGCAAATAGGAGGCCCAGGTGACTCCTTGGGTACATTGGGAAAGGATTTTGGTTCTGAAATGTCTGGGAGGTTGAGGTCTAAAGAAATTTTTTCTATTTGCAAGGGCCCTTGCGGCTAAGGGGGGATGGAGACTTATCAATACAAAAATCCTTTTGTATCATGTCATGATACAAAAGTACCTAGATCCGGATTCGATTGAAGATTGGATTTGGAATCCTAGGAAGTCTCATGTTGGTGGTTCTATCATATGGAAAGAAGTGGTGAAATATTTTGATATCATTGGTACAAACCTCATTTGGAATGTGGGGAATAGAAGACATGTTCAGATTGGGGTGGATCCTTGGGTAGGATGTAATCAAAACCATATTCTTCCTACTCGAATGGCGGAGGCTCTGCGTGAGAGAGATATCATTTATGTTTCACATCTTTCTAATCCTGGCCAAGGGAATCGCTCGTTTCAGTCTTGGTTTCCGACATCTTATTTTGGGTTAAATGAACTAGATGAAGGGGAGCTGGCTCGCTATATTGGTTAATTGAATCGAGCACTAATACAAATAAGAGACAAGATGGATGAGCTCGTTTGGGATGCAGATCCAAGTGGACACTATACTCCGAAAGGTGGTTATCTAAAATTGAGTTTCAATGTTCTTTATAAGGTTCCAGTCTAGTGGTGGAAGAAGCTGTGGAAGATAAATAGTCCACCAAAAACCAGACTTTTCCTGTCGTGTGTCCTAGAGAACAAGGTTCCTACATGGGATGATCTCCAGCGTAGAAGTTTCCAAGGGTCGGGATGGTGCATCCTTTGCAAAGGGGAGGGTGAATAGGTTCTACACCTGTTTTTGCAATGTGCCTATGTTAATGCCATCTGGGCCGAGTGTGCGAGAACTCTGTAGGACCCCTGTGTGTGCGAGGGTGATACAATATTACAAGCATGGTCAAACTAGAAGGTGGGGACTGATTTGGTAATAATGGAGGCAATGCCATTGCTGGTTATCTGGGGTGTGTGGTTGGCATGAAATAATCTTATTTTTAATGAAAAATAATGTACGCCACAATGCTTGTGGTTTCCTTAACGCATATCCTTAACACATCAAAGCTATCATACAGAGGGTGGTTTTGGAAGAGGACCTAGACAGGTCGAAGCCGTGGGGTTATTTTGAAGGGGCGGCACAAAACAATGTCTATGGGGGTGGTTCATTATTTTATTTTTTAGATAATCATTTCTTTGAATTGAAAGCTGGTTTAGGGGAAGGCATCAATAATTATGCTGAAATCATGAGCCTAAAACTCCTCCTGGTTTTTGCAGTAGAGAAAGATGTTAAATTTTTAAATTTTATGGGAGACTCTTTGAATGTTATTAATTGGATAAATGGGACACAACATTGCAGAATTACCAGACTTGACAGCATTCTCCAATCAGCTAGAGAGGTATTAAACACGTTTGATGCCTTCTCTTGCCGACACATTTATAGGGAAGACATCAAAAAAGCGGACAATGCTTCAAAGGAGAGCTTTCTCTTGGACATGGGACAGTAGAAGATAAAAGAAAACAGGGATGGCTTCATTTAGGAATATTATCATATACCATATATAGAATGATCTCCACTTATTTTTTGCTACATTATATATATTAATGCTGCTGCTATGAACACAAATTTTCTTTGTTTTATATTACAGAACCATATGGTTTTGCATTAGAAGGATGAACTATTACAGTCAGAAGATACTTGAATTACTGTTTTTTGGGGTATTATGGCTTATGTCATGTTCTTGACTTACTTTACTACTATGAAGGTTTGAAATTATAACTTTCATGGTTGGGATATTTGATGGCTTGATTATTTTGTTAACTAGAAAATCTTTTTTCTTAAAATTGAAATACGCTTATTGACAAGTGTATCTACAGAATGCAATTTTGTTCGAAGAAATAAAGTTACACTTTTTTTTCCAGGAAAAAAAATAAGACTTCGAGGAAGGACTGGTGGTATGAGAAGGGATTTTCGGGTAGACCTCCAGACAAAAGTATGATGTGCACTAGGGAATTCAGACAAGGAGCTAAATATAGGATGTTCAATCCTCCTAGGTACCCAATAATATATAAGGAGGGTATACAAAGCATGGGTGAGAAGAAACATAAATTTGAAGAAAAAGAAGAGCCACCCATTAATGGAATAAATTGGTTGATAAAAATGGACAAGAAGAGTTAGGGACAAATGGTTTGGTATATTAGTTAGAGATTGCTTGAGGATTATCAATTTCAAGTGGGGAGGACCGTAATTTCCTCTTTTAATTAAATCACCCAAAGACAGTCTTTAACCTATTTTATTACCATAGGTTTGAGCTGGTATTAAAGAAAAGGAAATAACTGAGGACTAATATCACTAGGAGCATAAAGGAACACCACTTCATTGTTATTAGATCATCAGTAGATTACATAAGTACATTGGAGCAGATATCAACAAGCATGTGGGACTTATTTCACCTTGCATGCGTCAATGGGAAATTAGGTTTGCATGCATGCAAAAGCAAATTCATGCAAACCCTAAAATATATAAGAAGATAAGTCAAACCAAAAATGTATCTAAGTTTATTATTCATTTTTGGAGTTTGGTTTTGAGAGCTCGGTAGTAGCAGCAACTTCAACAAGTTTGGGTTGAGGGCGTAAGTCCCCAGCCGAAAAGTGTTTTTAGTAGAAAAATTTATCTGCCCTTATCACTTTCAGAGATAGATAATCTAGATATATCCTTACACTTCACAAGTTTTCACTACCGTTGGAGCATCAACACACTCAAACGTAAGGGTCATTTTTGAGAGGCCAATAGTACAAGGAAAATGTGTTCACTAGGAAAGAATTTGCTATACAGCTGGAATTATTCAATTCTATTGCATGTCTCACCAATTCTCTTTAGAGGGATCATATTGCTCTATCATGTGATTTTGGAGACACCTTTTTCCAAACTATAAAAGATACAGGAAAAGTTGTGTTGGAGAGAGGGAGCCCCCTTTTTGAGGAAACCAATTCGTTACTGACCTAAATAGCTTCAATTTTTTTGCATGTTTCCACCATTCTATTCAGAAGGAAAACATTATATTATCTAGAAGGCTACAACTCACCATTCCTCCCATTGAAAAATTTATAAAGATCAACACAAGAAAGAGGGTCGCATCTCTTCAATGGGTGTCGTCACTCATTGAGAAACAATTCGCTAGTGGTCAAGGAAGCCTTAAAATTGATGCATGTTACACCCATACTATTCACAAGACTCATCTCATCATATTTGGAAAGCATCAACATCATTTCCTTCTCTTTGAAGCTATTACAAAGGATCATCCATACAGGGAATGCAACTATTTTGCATGGGCGTCAATCTTGGGAGAAGTGTTAAATTTGAGCATATAGATCTGTAGACAAACACACAACTCACAAAGAATATCTCACAATTTACTCAGCCATTGAAGAATGAAACAGTGCAAAAGGCTTGCAGCTATGAATGCTTTCATTAATA
>LPNX011082022.1:296722-370904 GCA_001517045.1 Pseudotsuga menziesii | reverse complement strand
GAAAAGTGCCCCACATGTGTGCAATTAATTAAACCATTATTTAACTGAATGTAATTGACTCCTAACTTGTCTTGACTAGTCATCAACTGAAGTTAAGGACACAATAGTTAACTGTCCTTGTCTAAATCATAACCGGAGTTCTAAAACACAACCAAATGTTACATTTAGTATTAAATAATGGTTAACTGACTGTGGTAGGTGAGAAAAACGCCCCACATGTGTGCAATTAATTAAACCATTATTTAACTGAATGTAGAGAGCTAGAACTGAATGTAACTGACTCCTAACTTGGCTTGACTAGTCATCAACTGAAGTTAACTGACCTTGGTTGGTTTCGGCACTCCTAGTTGCTTCCTAAATTGTAGGGATTGATCTAGGAGACTCCTAAACTTATGCAATCAAGTGCAATAAGTGGCAGTGAGCCTCAATTAGTGTTCCCCACACTTTGGTAACTGAAACATGTGCCCCAATTAGGTTAAGTTTAACCAATGGTGCTAATGACTATAAATAGACTGGATGGACTCCCGATTTAGACATGACTCCCGATTTAGACATATGACCAAATTTGGACAAGGGAGGATTAATAATCCTAACAAGAAGTACCATGTTTTCACTTTAAATCCTATTGTATGGCCTACATGCCTCTTTCTACCAATTAAACTATTCAATATATTCATACTGGTATGTCATTACATTACAATTTATATCTACTTCATATTTTATCTAAATCTTTATCATATTTGGGGGTTTGTGCACTACTTTACCATTGCATGCAAAACAATTTATTTGTTATCTAAATCTGGAAACCGTATACACATAAACAATCGCCATACCCCAACAGTATAAAATAAAAAATATTAGTCTGTAATATTAGACCTCCACTGATCCGGAGGATAAAAAACCCAACAAACAATCTTAGAGTATGATAGATAATTGGCAGAGAATGATTACAACACAATAACAAATTGATTGAATAGAGAGCACAAGAGAGTAGAGATCATACAGAACATTGTATTGGTATTTCCAAGTGCATAACACTTTAATAACAAACCAAATTCAGATATGCAAAGAAACTAGTGAATATTTGCATGCTTCAATAACTTGTTAACACTGAGAACATTGTTTCATCTTCAACCTTCCACCCCCACATAATTGGTGCCAAGTTGTCACTTCACAATTAACTCCCGGGCTGAAAATATGTGCCCTCCTATTAGAGCAATAATCCACCTTAGTACTATGATCTTATACCTTAGGCACATTTCATTTTCTTCCATGCAATGTTCTATGGTCTATACTTAGGGATATTGATCATTTACTGATAGTTAAGGCGCTCCCAGTTGATCATTTAGACAGTTGAGGTTCTCCTAGTTGATCATTCTGACTGAGAGGAACCCTCATTAATGACATATCAGCTTTCGTGTGCTCTCTCATCCCTATATTCAGGGAATGTGTTTGAATTTAGGTGCTAGTGCATGTTTGTGGTGGTTTTTGGCCTTCCTTGGGCATTTATTTCCTCCTAGAGCCACTCCCACTCATCCATGTCCTCACCCATGACTATAATGCCTCCATTTATGTCTCATCATGCCTCACCCATGTTCACACTTGCATTCATGACTGTTTGGGATGATTAGGAAGCTGATTGGTCCACCTAGGGGGGTTTGAGGGTCAAATCATGGTCTGACACTTTTATGCATCCAAATGGCCTACAAGGCCTCATTATTTTTCCCTATTGTAATATATATCTGATCCATACATAGTTACATGTTGGATAGTCATAATAATATTTGTTATTGACTTCATTTTTGTGTGCTATTTTTACTCTTTCTGTTATTTTGTGCATATTTTGTGAGCAATATTGAACTATGACAATCTTCAATTATCACATGGTATCAGAGCTCTTTGGAGCTGAAAATCAAATCCATAGTGATTGAGTTTCTGTTTAAGGGATTTTCCAGATAGATTCGAGTGTTTGCATTGTAGGTACATTCAATAGTTTGTCACCAAGAGTGCAAGCAGAAATGGAGCAGACCCATTCATTACTGAACCCATTCAAATATTTCATATGGAAGGCCGAAATGATGATCCATATAAGGTCAAAGGACCTGTACAGGGTCACCATGGGGACTGAGGTCAAACCAAACTCTGCTATGGAGAAATCGAAGTTCTTCAACAAGCTTGATGAAGCATTTGGAATGCTTTGTCTTATCATTTCGAGAGACTTACACTTCCATGTAGACAGTCTATCAACTCACAACGAAGTATGGATCAATATTGAGGCATTTTTTGGGAAGAATGATGAGATGAGAGGTCACTAGCTCGAAAATGAGCTAATCTCACTGAGTCCAACTCAGTTTGAGACAATCGAGGACTTCTTCTAACATAGTGGAGATAGCAGAAATATATACAAACAAGGTGGTGGCATTGGTGTTTGTTGATCATCATGCAAGAATATACAAATTCTCCCATTTCCTTCCCTACTCCAGAGGGAATGCACTTCTGTCACATGCCAATGAGACAAGAATATTGTGGCATGAGAGATATGGCCATCTCAACTACATGTACCTCCAGGAATTGAACAAAGCAGGCATGGTGGAAGGGTTTCCTTCTATCAAGTTCTCAAGTGGCACATGCAAAGTATGTGTAGTGGGAAAGCATGCATGGCGCAACTATGAGAAAGGGAAATCAAGGAGAGATGTCCAAGTGCTTGATTTGGTGCATTCATATATTATTAGTCCTCTTTCCAAAACCTCTTATGCGGGATCAAGGTATGTTTTTACTTTCATAGATGATTTATCAAGGTATTGCTGGGTGTATTTCATCAAAGTAAAATATGAAGTCTTTGAGACTCAAAGTTTGGAAATCCCTGGTTGAGAATGCATGTGGGAACAAGGTTAAGGTCCTTAGGACTAACAATGGAAATGAGTATGTGAAAAAGAGTTTGCAACAGGTTTGTGAAGATTGTGGCATCCAAATGCAGCATTCAGTGCCCTACATACGACAACAAAATGGTGTTGTAGAGCGTAAGAACATGGCTCTCAAGGAGATGGAAACCTGTATGATTGAAGAAAAGGATTTGAATCCTAAGCTATGGGATAAATCCATTAACTGTGATGCATACATCCAAAATATATCTCCTCACAAATATTTGGATGGAAAAACACCATATGAGGCATGGTTTGGTCACAACCCAAGTGTTTCACATTTCAGGGTCATTGGTTGAAAGGCTTGGGCTAGGATTACTCCAGAGAAGAGAAAGGACTTGCAAAATCAAAGCAAGGAGTCCATCATGGTTGGATATGCTGAAGATTAAAAGGGCTGCAATCTCTTTGATCCCCCATCTTAGAAGACATTCATAGAAACAAGTGTACAGTTCGAAGAGGATCTCTTGCAAGAGGCCAAACTAGCTCATGGGGAATGCTCACATCCTCCACTCCATGATCATGTAAGTGATGAATATATTTATGATTTTTTCTATTCTGATTTTTTTGAATATGATTACAACATACATTCAGATCCAGACTCACCCATTCCACCCAAATGGGCTGAGAAAACTCTTGACGCAACAAGAAATCTAGGCGGTAATCCACTAGATCCTAGAAAGACTAGATCTCAATTTCACACTGCTTTCTCTGCATGTGAAGTGAACCTTGATGAGAAATGCTTCATTATGGTTGGATTGATCCTCAAACATATTAGGAAGCATCACTTGACCCAATATGGAAAAAAACCATGAAATAAGAGTTCAACTCATTACATGAAAATGAGACTTGGGAATTGGTTCCCTTGCCCTCCAAGAGGAAACTAGTGCAATGCAAGTGGGTCTATAGGACCAAAGTGGCTGATGATGGTTCAGATATCAAGTATAAGGGAATGTTGGTTTCCAAAGGCTTCTCTCAATTCCAAGGAGTTGACTATACAAATACATTTGCACCAGTTGCAAAGATGGGCTCTATTAGGCTAGTTTTAGCCATTGTTTCATCTAAGCACTGGGAGGTTCAACACATGGATGTGAAGAGTGCATTTCTTCATGGTGAAAGTCAAGAGGAGATATATATGCAGAAACATGAAGGTTTCATTGAGGATCCTTCACTTGTATTCAGGTTAAAGAAGTATCTCTATGTCCTCAAGCATGTTGGTGACTTATTGCAGGCCATAGTTATATATGTTGATGATATTTTGATTATAGGTAGCTTCACTAAAGAAACTGGATCGATTAAGTCTTCTTTGCACAGTGAATTCTCGATGACTGATCTTGGATTGTTGAAGCAATTTCTTGGTTTGGAAATTGAGCAATATGAAGCAAGGATCAAGGTCATACAAAAAAAGTATGTTGAATACCTGTTATAGAATTTAAAATGGTTGAATGTAAGGAATCCAAGTTCTGATTCCTTTCAGGTATAAAACTAGGTGAATTTGGCGAGTCTCCATTAGTGGACATCTCATTGTACATACAACTAGTCGGGAGTCTACTGTATCTTACACACTCTTGAACATATTTTGCATATGTTGTAGGTGTTGTAGAAATATATATGCATCAGCCTCATGAGATTCATTGGAAGGAAACTAAGAGGATCCTACACTATGTGCAAGGAACCAGACACTTTGTGGTACACTATGTTGTTGGTTCTCCACTAGAACTAGTTGGATTTTCTGATTCTTATTGGGTTGGAGATCCCAATGACAAGAAGTCATATTCAGGTTATGTATTCATGATCACACATGGTCCCATATTATTTTCAAGCAATAAACAACACACCGTCTCCCTATCTTCAGCTGAGGCCGAGTACAGAGGAGCAATGAACACATCTACACAATGTGTGTGGTTGCAAGGTATCGTTTGGGAACTTGGAGTTGCATTTGATTCACCCAAAGTCATTTGGTGTGATTATAAAAGTGCAATAAATATTTACACTGATCCAATGCAAATACAGAGGAACAAACACATTTAGATACACATGCACTACATCCGAAGCTTGGTGCATGATTAGGTGATAGCCTTGTAGTATTTCCCATCTGTAGAGCAAACTACTGACATTTTCACCAAAAGATTCACAGAGAAGACATTCACCTATCTGAGATCCCTTCTTGGAGTGCATGATACATGGTGATGGATACCATTCAATTTCATATTTTTGGCACAATGTCCATTTTTTAGGGGAGGTTTTTTTCCCATGTGGTTTTCCTCCTTACCTTGTTTTTATGGACAAATAAAATGTTCTGTTGTATGAGGTGACTTGAGCCTTAGTTGCCAAGGCATCCATGATATTTTGGATAAGCTGTACTAAGTTAGGATTAAGGGGGGGTTGTTATAGAAATAATCCACCTTAGTACTATGATATTATACCTTAGGCACATTTCATTTTCTTCCATGCAATGTTCTATGGTTTAGACTTAGGGATATTAATCATTTACTGATAGTTGAGGCACTCCTAGTTGATCATTCAGACAATTGAGGCACTCCCAGTTGATCATTATAACTGACATGAACTCTCATTGATGAAAAATCATCCTTAGTGAAATCTCCCATCCCTAAATTCAGTGAATGTGTTTGACTTTAGGAGCAAGTGCATGTTTGTGGTGTTTTTTGGCCTTCCTTGAGCATTTATTGCCTCCTAGAGCCACTCCCACTCACCCATGTTCTCTCCCATGCATAACATGCCTCCATTTATTTCTTAGCATGCCTCACCCATGTTCACACCTGCATTTGTAACCGTTTAGGATGATTAGGAAGCAGATTGGTCCACCTAGGGGGGTTTGAGGGTCAAATCATGATCTGACACTTGTATGCATCCAGATGGAATCCAAGGCCTCACGATTTTCCCTATTGTAATATGTATCTGATCCAAACATAGTTACATGTTGGACAGTCATAATAATATATGTTATTGACTTCATTTGTGTGTTCTATTTTCACTCTTTCTTCTATTTTGTGCATATTTTGTGAGCAATATCAAATTGTGACAATATCCTTGGCTCCTTGATCCTATTGTGAATCAATTATCACACCTCCATTAATTAACTGAGTTTAACTGCCTCTAACTAATTGAACTGAACTTAACTAAATGGAATTGAATGTAACCGAATGGAACTGAACTGAACTAAATGTAACTGAATATAACTGAATGTAACTAAACAAATATGAATGTAACTGAATAGAACTGAATGTAACTGAATAGAACTGAATGTAACTGAACATAACTAAATGTAACTAAACACAACTGAATGTAACTGATCAAATATGAATGTAACTGAATAGATATGAATGTAACTAGTGCTTCTCCATCTGTATCATCTTCAACAACCACTTGCATAAATTAAGGAGTTGATTCCTTAATTAACTGAACTTGTTTGATCACAACTAGGATTCAACTGATGTATTATTAATTCGAGTTCACTTGGAGGAACACATGGAAAATTCGAATGCTATCTCTATATATGTGCTCATATTAATTATCTTTGCATGGTCCATATGTGTTTCATTAATTAATCATCTATATCATATCATACTCATAAGAATTGTTCAAAAACTATGATCATATGTATTTTCCCAGATCATATAGTCACATGCTAAAGTATATCACTCTAGGGTTAGATAATCCCTAAAGGAGACTTGTAGCACCTAGAGCCCATGACTAGCCAAAAAACATAGTATATCCTCAAGACTTAATACAACATAAGTCCCGTGGTCTTGATACAACACAATACTCTTGAATTTAATACAATATAAGTTCGAACTTGATACAACACAAGTCTTTGACCTTAATACACCATAAGGTCATGATATTAATATGACATAATATCCCAGTACAAGCATCTCTCCCGAATAAGACAAGGTCCTAGATTAATATAACATAAGCCCTTTAACTTAATACAACATAAGTAAGTGAACTTAATACGACATAAGTTCCATGGAGAAGATTTGAACCTAATAAGACATAGATTTTGGACTTGATACAACTCAAGTCTTATGGGAATGACTCCCGAAGCTGTACTCTCAATTTTGAGATCGGACATGGGAGTGAGTATACCTCTAAGGAGTTCAAGGATTTATGGAAGTATGCATGAATCAAGAGGGAGTTGTATATTTTGTACAATCCACAACACGATGGGGTTATAGAGCAAAATAATTGATATCATAGGGGATATTAAGGCCATGATACATTAATTTGGATTAATTAGAGAATAAAATGAGGCAACAATATAAAAATGGAAACATGCAAATATTTTACAGATAATATAAGATAATATAATTTTATTAATGTCCAAAAAATGGCCATGTAAGTAGGCCAATCACACTAAGCAATACCATGATAATTGTTACCACTCAAACTAGTAGTGCTTTCAAACTAGACTAAGTATTCCCTATGCTAGTGATGGTAAGTATATGAGAGGGGTTAGACACAATGTCACCATGACCAAAATCCTCAACTTCTTCAGGTAACTCCTAAACCCATGGGAGAGTCCCTAATAGAGGAAGAACACCCGCAAACACCAACACACCTGTAAATAACCTTCTACAAGCCTTATGGATAATATCAATGCCTTATATGGAGTCAACAATGGATAAAAAAGACACATAAATCATATAAAAGGAGTTAATTCAATCTACCAATCAATATCAATAAATAACACCACTTGATTACACTTCACAAATACCAAGGTATGGGTTCACACTTCCCAAGGCCACCTTAGAAAAGTGTACTCCGAAGGGGAGATGATAAAGTGGAATATGACGCACATGATGGTCCAATAATAACTACAAAAACCCTATAGAGACCCTATTTTGGGAAATTTTGTGTTTCCCAATGAACTACCTAGTCAAAGTGGGACACCCTTAGATATGCATGGATAAATCCACTAGGGCGAATATGATGGGTGGACCAAGGACCAAAATTATGAAAATATTTTGAGTTTTTTTAAACTATATTTATTTTTAGGGTTTTCCAATATATAAAAATGCATGTGAAATAAAAAGGCATGTGAACTGATAAAAGACAAATAGATTTGTTGAAAATATACGAAATATCATTCTTGTCTCAAGCCCTAGGGCATTGAGAGATCGATACTAACATCCCTCTCTTAAAATGGATTTCAATACCAATAAATATCTCCCCTTTAGACCACACTTTTATGAGGTGGGTCCTTGGGAAGTGTGAAACCTTGCCTTATGATTTGTGAAGTGTATTGAAATGGTGATATTTATTGGTATCGATTCGTAAATTGAATTAACTGCAATGTGATTTATGTGTCTTTGTTATTTATTTTTGACTCCATATAAGGCATTGATATCAGCCATAAGGGTTGTAGAAGAGTATTTGCAAGTGTGTTGGTGTCTACATGCGTTCTTCCTCCATTTAGGACTCTCCCTTAGGTTTAGGAGTTACCTGAAGAAGTTGAGGACTTAGGTTGTGGTGACATTGGACCGATTCCCTCTCATATGCTTACCATCACTAGCATAATGAATATTTAATATTCCTTGAAAGGACTACTATTTTGAGTGGAAATATTTTTGGTGTCATCTCCAGGGACCTCAAAGAAAAGTGATGACATTCTATTGAAGAGGGATTCCTAGGTTGAATATTTTCGATACATCCAACGTATACCACGTGGTTGAGGTACATTCTTGTTTTTCACTTCGGTGAGATTGTTGATATAACTTTAATAGGTCTCTCTCTACGAATTTGATTGAAGAAACTCAATAGATGTACCGAATAGGGACTAGGCTAATCCAACAGTTAAGTTTTGTATTGATAGGATTTTCGTTAAAGGATAACCTTGCAGGTCCTATATGGCGACTCCACTAATAAAAAATCAATATTGCAATTCAAGGAAACCTCAGAAGATTATATGGAATCCTCAAATGAAGCATGGATGTACCATCACTTGTTTGACACATTGGATTTCTCATGCATTTTGGGATATCCACATTAGTTGGATAATGATAATGATGGGAAAGTGCTCCTTCCAAAATTTTGTGAATATTAGCATACAACATCAACACATATCTAGATGCTTAGGGGATTTCTTGTGAAATCCAATATAAAACATGAGGATGCTAGAATGAAGTTATGTGTGCTATCTCTTGATTTGAGGAATAATAAAGATCTCAATGATTGGTATAAAGAGCTCCATCCTAAGGGGTTTTCCTCACTTGGGAATTTAGTCAAGGTATTCAACAAAGATGGGAACCTAATATGGATGAATATGTGAGGAATGGATTAATGACCATATATAGGGAAAGAACCAAGAGGACACATGTGCTGAAGATCGTGATGAATAAATCAAAGAAGACACTTTAGGTTTGGAGCTTGAAGACTCTGATCCGCTAATTGCTACAATATTGGAAGTGCATTTCGCTCCTCTTTATTTATCAAACCTTCCAAGATATTCAAATGAGTTGTTGGAGACATTTTGTCCAACCTTTTGGGATTATGATGATGATGCCGAGAACCATGTCAAGAAGTTTATTCTATTAGATCCAAAAATGGAATTAGGGAAGAAGATGTATACATGAGGTTATTCATCCTTCACCTAGAAGGAAAGGATCGTGCTTGGTTTTCCAACCTAGACAAAGGAAAAATATCATCTTTTGCAGAGTTTATAGATACATTTTGTAGCTACTGGTGTCCATAAAATGGTAAGAGATGGACATCTCATGTCATGTATGGGAGGGGATTATTCAAGAAGGAAGAGTGCGTGGATCTTGTTGACTTGGTCCCATAATATAATGATGAAATCCTTGTCAAATAAGTTCATGATGAAGATCAAGACTCAGAAGGAATGCTTGAATAATCCATTATTCAAGATATTGGTATTAACATTTTTGACCTTATGTCTAAAGATGAAGGTATTGCTGAAGACGAAGATGATGACACTCCAAAAAATGAGGACCAAGAAGATCTAGTTGAGTAAATTGAATAAAATAAGGAGTTACCTGAAGAAGTTGAGGATTTAGGTTGTGGTGACATTGGACCTAAGTCCTCCCTGCTTACTGTAATTATACCTTTGGTATGCATAACCCTGCTTTGAAAGGAATTCTAGTTTAAATTGAAAGGAATTCTAGTTTAAATAGTAACAATAACAATACAAAGTGGGAGACCAAAAGTAGCTCCTATAAAAAGATAAAAGTAGAACTAAAACCTAACCGTAAATCCATAAATGGAGAGTCAATGTCGAATAAAATATACAAAGACAGATATGAAGAGAATTGATGCAATAAATGGAAATGTATAAAGGGAGTGGATCTAAGCATTATGATGCAAAAATAGTGAAACTTTCACTGTCATGGGTCATTGGAGACACTAGAAGAACTAGAAACATTGGGAGTATCTCTCCTACCATTTGAGGCTGATTAGAGGAATCTCATAAGAGTACTCTGTCTAGAGGAATACCTAGACTAGGAATTGAAATGGGTAGTGTGTCACTTCCTAGAGAAGGGAGACTGTTGCCTTATCCTAGATGAAGTCGTATGACTCTTGGGACGGGGATAATACTATCCTTGTTTTTAGTGTTAGAATTCATGTCCTATATGAGCAACCAAATTCGGTGCCATTGTTTATATATATCTTCGTCTCCCTAGAGGAAGGAAGCACTTGAAAGAAGGAAGTGATACCATGGGTGGAGAGTGGTCTTGACTAAGAATGTCTCTAGAGGGAGAAGGAGAGAATCCAATGAGCATCCTACAATTATAAGGCAAAAACCTCTAATCATGGTATATGAAGAATCTAGTCGAATTTTGAAGCTTTGTGGGAAGAAAGTCCCTAAAAAGACAATGAAATCACCCATGGATATTGTAGTAAATAGGACACTGAAAAATGAAGTGCTCCTTAGTATTAATATATTGAAGGTTAAATATGTAGTAGAGTGCATAATAGTATAGTAAAACCCAAATTATATTAATGAATGGAATGGAAAACACTATAAACTACAAGGAATACAAACTAGTTCAGATGGTGGTAGCTTATATCTAAAGAGAGATGCGTCGGCTATGCTCATTTGAGAGTTTATTACAAAGAGAGAAAAAGGGAAATTTTTATAATAAGTAGAGAGGGAAAAACCCTAAACATCCAAAAACCTAACCTTAAGAGATTAATCTCCAAAAGGATTTATGGGCCTTTAGGTGGCTAGCTAACTTTCCGGGAACACAAATTTTGCATATGATCTTCGTTTAGTGCGTACAATGGCTCATTGGAAAGAACTAATTAAGAAGTAAAACTTTGGGCTAGGCCAAGGAATTCCATGGAAACATTTACCCCTTCAAAAGGACAAAAACACTGTTTAGGAATTCAAAATGACCTCGAAACTTTGGGACCTGAAAAACGGTAGAAAATTGCTAAGAAGATGGAGAAAATTTGTAACTCAGTGGTGTAGGTGGGTGGCCACCAATATCCATATAGATCACATATGAGCTAGATTTGTCAATATTTTTATGGGAAAAAGCATACAACACAACATTCTATATCCAAAAAATGTTTCCTCACAAGATCTTGGAGAACAAGGCACCAAATGATGCATTCATTGGTGTGAATCCAAATATGCAATCATCTCCACATATTTGGTTGTCCAGTTTATATCCATATACTGGTAGAGAAGAGGACGAATTTGGATCCCTCCGCCAGGTAGGGATTCTTTGTTGGTTGCATTGAGACTTCAAAGGCCTGGAAGGTCTTTATTCCAAAGCAAAGAAAGACAATGGTAAGCAAGAATGTAAATTTTAAGGAATACTTTGAATCCAAGAAGTATCATAATCCTATTCCAATGAAAATGATGAGGAGAAGGAAGCTCCAAAGAATGATTGAATATCACTAGTAAATTCCAATTCGGGGGCAATGACCATCAAACATATAGGAGGAGCCACTAGCTCCTACTAGTTCTTTCAATATAACTCAATGGTTCAATGGTTCACTCAGATATTCAGGGAGAACAAACCTCCAAATAAGTTTCCTGTTAGAATAGTAGAGTCAAGCTAAACTAGTTAACCTATCTAAGCAACCAACAACATATCATAAAAGATAAGAACATGAAAAGAAAAGGACAAGAGAACACCGATATACGTAGTTCACCCTAATGGGTTACATCCATGGGAAGGTAGTCTTCTATTATATCCAAAATGTCTTCTCCAATCTTACAAGAGAGAAAAGCACAAATACCCCAAAGAATTTAGATGATGTACAATAGTGTCACAATAGTACCACTACTACATCAAGAATACATCATGTGTAGAGACTCACTTGACCCTATTATATACTAAGAGATGAGGAGGAATTACTCTCACATAGTGCATGTGGGATAATATAATTCTCCAAAATAACATCTCTTAATACAATACCATGGAAAAATACTCTACACAAGTAAATACACCACCATATAACTATGGGTTAAATGTATTACTCTTTTACATAAGATTGTAGAAAACTTCCGACATAATACAAAGACATTATGACCTTCCAAGGAATATAATATATTCCAACACTCCCCCTTAATAATGGTTGAGAGAAGGGCCCACACTAACACTAAGGAAGGAAGGATTCATTACTGCTCCCCCTTGATGGTAACTTCTAGGAGAACCAAAGCTGCAAATAAGAAGAACACTTCGGTTGATGGAATTTGACGATGAACAACCACTTCTCACTGAATCATGAAAGTGCACACGAACTAGCTTGTACGATGAAAGACCCAACAATAAAATGCCGAGAACATGTGACGGAATCCAATCGCAAGATGCCCATATCATCACAAGAATCATCACAACCATACATGATAACTGAAGAACTCTAATATAACATCCACACCAATGTACAAATACCTTCTGATGGCCGATACAATAGAACGTGTGGCTAAGAACACCACAACAGTGTACAAAAAAAAACCAGATGGCCAATACACATGCGGATAGCAGACATTCTTCCAATCAAGGTGCAATATAAATATCTGTAGAAGACCTCAAAGATCGAAGAAACAAGACCCCAATGATCTATACATAAAAAATGATATCATACAGATGAAAATCATGACTTTAACAGTAGAAGATGGTGCTTCATTATTCCCGGAATAAGGTGAAAGCCTAAACAGAGAACTTATCTACGCAAGAAATTTCAAGATTAAATCATATAAAGATCATAAAACAAAATTGCTCATACAGAAATGAAAATGCTTATATACCAAAGGTTAGCAAACATCATATAAAGGAATTACAACATAATATGATCAAATAAAAGATTAACTTTCTCATTAAGGAAAATGAAGTTACTTTTACACATTAAGTGTCAGCCAAAACATATAAATAGTGAGCCAAAGATTTCACTTAAATATATGAAAATTTAGTCATCAAGCAACTAATTTAAAGCATAGGTGCATTTATTATTAGTATGATGTTAATATGCAAGAGATGAATGCCCTGAAAATGTCAATGCTTCCATATATGAACGTTAGAGACAAGTAGGAACAAGATAGCCTTTGCAATCATAAGAAGTAAATAAAAAAGCATCACCAGTCATATGTTTAGATGCATCAAAATCCATTATCCATTCCATGTTAGAAGAAGAATTATTAGGAAAAACAACAGATGCACATAAAGCTACTTGAGAGTCATTAGAGGTTTTCTTTTGAGCTTTAGCCATTAAACGTTTTGCTTTAAAACAATTATTTCTAGGATGTTTAGTTTTACCACAATGTTTGCAAGGATCATACACTTTCTTCTTTTTACTATTTTCATTAGAAGCATGAGAAGCATGTCCAGAATTGATATTAGAAGGATTAGAACCTGTTGCAGCTGCAACCTTTTTCCCAAATTTGTAAAATTTTGGACCCTCCTTTTGATTTTATCTAGCCCAGGTGTGTTTAATTTCTTTAAATCTGTCCTGGAAGTCTAGTTTTCTCTACTTAAGAAATTGATTGTCGGAAGCCCAGTCAACTATTTGTTTCCACTGTTTCGGAGGTTAAATGAAATAATATTGCCGTTGCCCAGCCATAAGTCTTTCGAGCTCTTAACATTTTGATTTTTGAATGATTTTATTTATCACTGTCGGATGTTGGTTAAAGATTGAGTTGGGGCATTAGTTCTCTATGCCGCCGACGTTTCGAAAGGGAAATGATGAACAAGTCTTTTTCTCGCCGATATGTGGCCTTATCACCTTGTGGTTTTATAATTCAAACCTTTCGATTTTCTTTGACTTTGCTTTTCTTTTCGTTATCGGAATATGTTTTGACAAGTGATTAGAGGTTTAGTCCTCTATGACGCCGCTGTTTCGGAGGGATTTTCCTTTGCATTGTCGACACTGTGGAGGCGTTCAATTTTAAATTTCTGACCTTTAGCACTTAGTGGTTCCGATCGCCGACGCAGAACCATAGTTGTTTGTGAGTCTGCCGTTGTTGCTGTCGATCAGAATATTTGCGCCAATGTGTTAGTGATTAGTTTTTCCGATCGTCGACGCATAACTATCGGCGGCGTCTAGTGCTCGGGATCGCCGACACTGCAGAAGTTTTGAGGTTTGAATCGCCAATGCATAGCGCTTAGAGCTTCCGATCGCCGATGATTTTCTGTTATCGCGGAACCCGTAGACTGTCTACTTCCCACCGTTGCGGATGCGTAGTGATCTATCTGCCCGATACTTAGTGCTTCCACCCGCTGATAGGGTTTTTTCCTGCCAACAAAATTTTTTCGCACCATATCTTTTACCAAAGGTTTATATATTGAGGCAAGGTATTATTTTATTCTTATCCTTGTGGAAAAAACCGCGTCTGCTCCATCCTTGTCGAATCAAGCTGTACCACCGTGCCCAGCTATCCGGATTACATTTGTTTGATTTGCTATCGTGGAGGTTTTTGGGTCGTCCTGCCAACTGTACAACATTTTTCCAGGTAGGCCAACCACGGACCCTTTCTTTTTGATTTCTTATTGGTTGTTTGAGAACCACGGTCTACCCTAGTTAGGTTTTCCCGTAGTTTGTGCCAATTGTCCGTTAGAAAGAATTTTTAACCTTGCGGTAGGCTGGTTTGACAGTTTTCTTTGACAGTAGGGGTTTTGTGAGCTTGAGTTTTTGAGCCATTATGGTTTTTTCATCCTTACCTGAAAGATTAGGTAGTCAGTGCGGACAAGCGTTATGCTGTCAGCACCACCTGTTTTGGGGTTGCTTATGGCCATCCGAGGGTGGGGGGGGGGGGTTCAGTTTTCATATGCGCTTACCCTATCTTTGTGGGATGACAGAGGTTTTGAGGTTGTTCGAGTTGGGGATTTGCAAAATGAGAGCACAGTATAGGGTCTCACGTTTGAATTTTAGCATTATTGATAGTGTGGTTCATGTTTTATTGAAAAATTAGATTACTTTGATTGCAGTCCGGATTAATGATGAGATTTCTATCAAGGTTGCATTTTTAACGATGGACTAAGAGGATTTATTTTTCCTTGTCATTTTATTTTATGCATTAATAATCTGTATAGTTTATCTATGAGAATGCATATGGAAGAGGTAAATAGGTTGTTACAGTTTTTCTTCATTACTAAAACACTAGCTAAAAGCTCAAATGGTCTAAGAACATGTTGTGTTTATGACAGGGTGACTATTTCAAAGGAGATATGTCTAAAAGACAAAAGAAGAAGGCCATTGTTTCCGAGGTAGAACCAAAAGTTGAAATCATCACCAAGGTGGAATACATATATGAAGATACCAAAGCTACCATTGCGGTAGAGCTAGATTATAAATGGGGTGAAATATACAGGATGATTGTAAATCAGAATGTGCCTGATGCGGGATTTGAAGAGCTGACTATTTATGCAAATATCGAGAAATCGACTCTTATGAAGGTAGCCACAAGACCTGAGTTGTTCCCATGCTTAGAGGTGATCATATGGATTTTTCCTAGGGTAGATGTAACTACGATGATCCTGGAAAATACTGCCAAACAGGGATATGCTGCATACAGTCCTGCTTATGTCTCAATGGCATATCACCTGCCTCCTGCTCAAATTTACCTAACTGAAAGCTGGTTGAAAGAGACAAATTTGGAGCTGGTTGAAACAGTTAAGAGAATGATGATACCAGGGAAGAACTTTCAAACCAGGCCATCAGTAGAATATGATACAGCCACTCTCCGAACCCCTTACAGATTTATTGCACTAATGCTGAATAGGAATTTTGGGAGAGCTCATGGGAAAAGCTTCAAATTGGGATGGATGCCAATTATTTTCTATGTGGCCACTCAAGGAACCATATTCAATTGGGAAAACATAGTGTCCAATATCCTCTCAGCATGCATATCGTCAGCTTTGGGAGGAGTGTCACAGAAGAAGTCAGAGTTCTACATGAGCTCTATCCTAGTTGATTGTATACTATATACCCAATATTTTCCAGCATTGAGGTGTAATTGGGATAGGGACAGGACCTCGGTATACACTGTATATAAATTATTTTGGGCACACAAATACCATGGCTACTACAGAGAAATATGTGAACATTTCATCATGCCATTGTACACTCTAATTTTCCTGACCGAATGCAACTACATGTCCGAAGAGGCGTTCAAGGTCATTGAGGAATATGGAGATTACTATTTAATTGAGGAGGGAATGTATATCAGAATGTATGGTGGCTCCAGGGCACCTTCTTTAATTCCCAAATATGCCACTGATTATAAAGAGGCAGTCAGGTAGGTATATCTTGATGGTGTGGAGAGTTTTTTGTTCGAGCATAAAAATGCAGCATTTCCCTCCATACCTTTCTGGCTATGGATTTATAAGTATTCAAAGGTAAAACAGACTGCAGAATTTGTGCAGGAGCTGGAGCACTTCCATTTTGGTGAGATGAATTTTCACAGGAACAACTCCCAGAATAAGGTAGCAAAACACTGCAAAGGGGAAAATGTTCATTTCGAATACACCAATTTCTAGGACAAAGATGAAGAAACCTTCAGGAGTGCAAAGAATATGATTGCCTTAAAGAAGAGATTTAAACAGAAAATCATTGCTGTAGGAGAAAAAGGAAAAACTGTACAAAAGACTAAGACAGCTGAAGAAGAAGAAGCCAGAAAGAGAGAAGAAGATGCTAGAAGGCTAGCACAAGAGGAAAAAAGCTAGATAAAGAATGAAGAAGAAGAAAGAAAGAGAACTTTAGAGGAAGCAGCAAAGAAGGAAGAGGAGGAGAGAAAAAGAAATGAAGAACCAGAGATAAAGAAAAGACAAGAAGAAAGTCTGAGATTAACAGGATCTAAAAAATATCAGCAGACTACTGACCCAATAGACACACAGGGGGGACATGATCATATAGATCCAGGGCATGGACAAGATAATCCTGATCCCCAGGAACTTGTTGTAGCTTCTGGCAGCACTCAAGGGAAATCTATGTTTTCTACAATAAATTTGATCCCTTTTGTGTAGATAGGAGGGGAAGAGATACCTGATTTCAACACCATTTTATATGACAAAGAGAAGAATTTTTTTTTCAAAAGAACCGAGAAAAAGGTTGAAACAGGAGGACAATCAGGAAATATGATCACAGATAAGACTGTGGTGTATGGAATAGATGCAGATCCGATATTGACAGCGAGAGCTGGGGTAGCACTAACCTAAGCTACTGAATATAATGTAGATAGGCTGATGACGGATCTTGAGCAGTCCAAAAATAATGCAGCTCAATTAAAAGAGACACTAAATAAAGAGAGAGATGAAGGCCATAAGTTGAAGAGGAAATTTGAGGACATGCAAAATGAAGTGGGGACTTCAAAGACTGAACTCCAGACTCTGCAGGCTAATAAAGAGGCTTTAGAAATTTCTGCAGGAAAAATGGAAAAAGATGCTCATAACAGCTTAGCAGAATTACAAAGGTTGCAGCTAGAGCATCAAGTATTGAAATATGAGAAAGATAAACTCCAGGTGTCTTACAAAACTCTAAGTGCAGAGAAGACCCAGTTGCAAAATAGGGTCATGGAGTTACAGTCAGAGAAGGCTACCACTGAAGAAAAAGAGAAACAGTATCAAATGCAGGTAGCATTTTTGGAGGGACATAATGCTTCATTAACAACATCACTGAAAGATGCCAATGAACAGAAAACATATGTCTAGCCTTTGAAGGAACATGTGCTGGCTCAAAGAAGAAGAATCCACCAACTGCAAATGTGTATTGAGGAAGAAAGATTTAAAATATTACAAATGGATGGCAGATTAGAAAAAATCTTAGACACTGCATCTTATTTTGTGGAAAGATCTCAGGAGATTCTGGAAATTTTGACAGGAAGGATAGTGTGGATAGAAATAAATGAGGAACCCCCTGTGGAGTTACCAGCTAAAGATCGATAGAGTTTAAAGCAGGATTATGATTTGTTGGAGTTTGCAATCAATACTGCAGAAGAATTTAAGAAAATGGTAAAGAAAATGAGAGGAGCATGTGCAGAATACTACAGAAGAGTGCTGATCACATACAATAGATGCCAGGTTTCTGCAGAAAAAAGATTGGATATGATACCAGAACATGAGATATTCATCGAACATCTACAGACCAGGTATCAGGAAGATGAGAAGGAGATCAACAAGTCAAGGATCTAGATGAACAGATTCTGAAGAATGCAGTGGCTCATGCAGCAGTAACTATCCACTTACTAGAAGAACGGCTGCGCCTGAGTCCAGCAAGAATAGAAGTGGTTAAGAATCAAGCTGCTAAGTATGAGATAAATATCCATTTTATTGAACCCTCCGATTTTGAAGGCATAGCAGCAGAGGCCCAGGCGTGGAAAAAATTCATAAATGACCAAGCAGGTCCATCTTCATAAAGTGTCTAAAATATTTTTGTTTTAAAATGTAATTTATTGTTTAAATCATGAGCACTTACAAAAAGACAAAATTTTGAGATCGAAAGGTTAGGGAATCCCAAAAGTCATTTGGGGCAACCCAAAGGTTTTGCTTTTTTGTATAAATATAGTAGAGTTTAGATGTAGAGAGGAGCTCTTTCCCAAGCAATTCTTGAGAGATATTGTAAGAAGAACTACTTCCTTTTGCAATAAAGAATTACAAGTTTCTGCTGGAGAAAGTTTGGTGGAATGTTTCAAATGCTTTGCTATGGATCAATTGAATGTGAACTATTTCGTTTTCAGCTTGTGTCCATTAACTGTGAGATTGTTCTAACTCATTACATTTATGTTTATGTTATGAATGTTTTATAGTTTATTCTGTGAAATTTCCACTGTGACTAATGAAGGTTGTCACAAACAATAAGCTATCTTGTTGTTCATATTTCTATTAATATTCATGTGTTTTGAAATAAATAACAACTATCTATAATTTTTCTTAAAACATGCACAAAAATACATTACTCATTGATAATTGATAATTTTTTGCTCCTTGGGGATAGGTTAGTTAGTTGTAGTTATTTTTCTGATTGTTTGTGATGATTTAGATGTGAGAGAGTTAAGATGAGAGGTAAGAACCTACACATTACATTGTGACACTCCTCGTTATCTCTATCAATTTGCATTTTTAGATAGGCACTTGCACATCATACTTAAACACAAAAAACTAAAAATACATACGGTGGACAGGGTCGTAACCGGTAAAACCTTTTAATTTGTTACTTGACCTACGGTAGCGGACCGTAAACCGGATGGATTCCCCATACCAAACAGTAATGGGCTAGTTGGGAACATTTATTGGGGAGAATCCCTAACTGTTGTTACCTGCAATTTTCCAGGCTTCAACAGTTTTTGGCGCTAGAAGGAGGGCCACCAGTGCATGGCTGGCCGAGGAAACTCATTTCCTTGAAATTACTCCACCGGTGACAGTTCTGAAAGTAGTTTGTTTCACACATCCACTCCTAAATATACAAAGAAAGGGTATATGTATCCTGTAGATAACGAAGTGGTTGATGATTTAAGAAGAATCACTAGGGTATATGCGAAAAAGATTGGAGGATTACCTATCAATTCTGTCTTACCTAGAAGAGAATATCAGAAGAAGGATCTCCCTAAATTAGAAGATTCAGTGTTGGTAGAAGACCTTGAAGTACTGGTAGAAGCATCCCTACAGGAAGTTCACCGACCTTTGAATAAATTGTGTCCAGATTCACCTTACTGTTCAATCACCACCTCATTCTCCACTCAAAATCATGGCTCATGTAAATGCAAACCAACCACCTCCACCACCTGCTTGGAAGGCCAGGTCACCTTTAAACCTGGCAGCTCCCTTGCATGATTTGCCTCAATATTTTGACAAAATGTTACCCAAGTTTGAACCGGGTGAAGGAATTTTGGTAGATGATCATTTGCAAAGTTTTTACCTGGATATAGAAGGATTACGAGCTGGGGAGCATGACGATGTAGTGTGTAGATTGTTTCCCCACACTCTAAAAGGAAAAGCAGCCTCATGGTATTTTGCACTTCCTGCAAATTTGATCACAGATTGGAACACATTTGAGAGAATGTTTAGAAGTAAATATGCAATTCATAAAACTCATGCAGCCTTAATGAAGGGGTTATGTGCTCTAAAGAAAGAAAGAAAATAAAAGGTACATGATTTTACTCAAAGATTTGCTGCTTACCTAAACAATTTTACTGCATTAAATAAGCCATCTGAAAATGCTCTAATAGAATACTATACCTCATCCCTTGGGCCTGATCTAGCCACGTTTTCCAAGAGATCAGTGAAACCTACATTAGCATAAACTTATGAGGAAGATGAGAAGGTAGAGGCTGAGTTGGAAAGCATAGAAAATTATCCTGAGCAGTCAGGAGAAAAGACTTTTGGAAGCAAAAATCCTTTATTACTGACTAAGCCTAAGGATGAGCGGTCACAGGATTTTGAAGGGATGTTGAAGATGATGCAAAAGTTATCTAACAGAGTGATAGATTTAGAGAAAGAAAAAATAGGCTCACAAATCGTATAAGCCTTATTATAAGAAAAGGGAAGACAATAGTCAATCTAAGCCTCCTCCACACAGTCCTTTAGCAATGAATTCAACTAATGTAGGTATGGATAATTATTTTACTTTTCATCAACAACCTCATTCTGAGAAGAATTTCCCTCAATGGATAAATTCTATGACATTGGTAATGAATCAGTTATTGGACTCCAAACTAACAGAATCTGATAAGGAGGAAGAAAAGGACAATCAATCCATAGAAAAACATGAGGAGGATACTCTGGTTTTATGGGACTGTGTGTCATTGTTTGATACAGAAGAGGAAGGTTCTCTGAAACAAGAGGAAACATCAGAAACCAATGTGACAACAAGAAGTTAGGGTTTGTTAAAAGAAGACAATTCAATAATTCCTAAGATTAAGAAGCTTCAAGGAAAAATGAAGAAGATACAAAAGAACACTACAAATGTTAAAATACCGGAAGTTACCATTTCAAGTCAAGATCCAAAGAAAACTAACATACTTGTTAATCCTGTTGAAGATAAGATTGATAATGTCAAGAGAAATCTCAAAGAGCATGAGATGGGGTATGATATTGTGGAAGACATTAAAAATGCTAAGGAAAATATCTCATTATTTGAAATGTGTAATGTACCTTAGCAGAAAGAAAAATTGTTAAAAGCACTTGAAGTACCAGAAGAAGAGCTTCCCACTGACAACCAACCTGAAGAAGAAGTTGGTGAAGCAAGTGTGGGAGGAAAGTCTAAGTTTAAAACCCCACCATTTCTCCTAACTTTTGATATTTTCAACTATAATGTGCACAACTGTCTAGTAGACTCAGGGGCATCAATCAATGTTATGCCACTTTTAGTCTGCAAGAGAATTAATGGACAGCCTAAACCATCCACTTGGCAAGTGATTAAATTAGAAATGACAGCTATGAAAGTAATAGGAGAAATGGAAGATGTTCTAATTCGCTTATCTGCAAATGAGAAGGTATGTCAGTACATCGACATTGTAGTAGCAGACATTCTAGATGCTTATGGACTAGTTTTGAGTTGAGATTGGCCAGGAAGGATAGATGGATATTTTGCATCAGATTGGTCACATCTGTGGTTGCCTCATAAGGGAAGTCCCAATCAGATAAAAATATTAAGAGAGTTTCAGATGAAGTACAATGTTACCCAATTGGAGGGAAAAAATGAACCAGTGAATTCTGTGTTGGGAAATTACTTCATTAAGCTAGAACTGGGAAATTACCAAGTTGAAGAAGCCAGCAATATATCTGACACCCAGCCCAATCTCCTTCGATTTTCACGGGCTGGTGAAATTGACTGTAAAATAGTAGATTTAGTTTCAGATGTAGTTTTTAATTCAAGTTCAGTAGAAGTAGATAGTTTTTAGGCCCTGTATTTTGATGGATCTAAAACATTGGAAGGATCAGGAGCTGGCTGTGTCCTGATTGATCTGAGAAAAAATAAACATTTTCTTTCTTGTAGATTAGAGTTCGAATGTACAAATAATACAGCCGAATATGAAGCACTAGTTCAGGGACTGAAAAAGGCAATAGAACTGAACATGAAAAATCTGAATGTATATGGAAACTCTGAAATTGTTGTTAAGCAAATTCGAAATAAGATACATTGTATTTCACCACATTTAAAAGCCTATCAAAATGAAGTTTGGGATTTGCTTATAAACTTTCATGCATTCAATATTGCATCCATTCCTAGATTAAAGAATGCAGCAACTGATTTACTAGCTACCTCAGTTGCAAGGATAGTACCTTCTAATAATAGATGCTCTATTGAATTATTTTCCAGGCCTTTTGTTCTGGATATGATCACCAATTTACGGGTTTTTGACGATGATCAACAAATTTTGGAATGCTTGATGAATGATGATACTTTTAAAGGAGCAATAATAGATGATGAAGAACATCAGGCAGAATTAAAGTTTGGGAATTTTATTCCTAAGGGAGTCAGGACCCTGGAATGAATGTTTGATTTAAACAACAAGTTCAGAAAGCCAGCAAATGTCAAGACTCATAGCTCATCCTTGCAATTTTAGCTAATAAATTTGGGGATTGAAGATGAACCTAGATATGTAAATTTGGGAAAGTACTGTTCTCTGGGAGAAAGGAGTAAGTTCATTAGTCTGTTCAAACAATACAAAGATGTGTTTGCCTAGAAATATGAAGAGCTTAAAACATATGACACAAATATTATACAACATCTCATCCTGATTAGAGCTGGAGTCAAGCCTTACCAACAACCTTTAAGGAAGATGCATCCAAAGCTAGAACCTTTGATTCAGAGTGAAGTGAAAAAATTGTTGGATGCTAAAATTATATTCAAAGTCAGACATTCAAGATGGCTTTCGAATTTTGTGCCAGTAAGAAAGAAATCTGGAGAAATCAGGCTCTGTGTATATTTCAGAAACCTCAATCATGCTTCGAATAAAGATAACTATCCAGTTCCACCCATGGAACAAATATTGCAGATGGTTTCAGGTTCTGAATTATTTTCATTATTAGATGGATTCTCTGGTTACAATCAAGTATTAGTAGCTGAAGAGGACAGGTTAAAAACCACATTCATAACCAAGTGGGGAACTTTTTCTTACAGGAGAATGCCCTTTGGACTCATAAATGCTGGAGCTTCTTTCCAGAGGGCCATGGATATAGATTTCCACGGTCTGATTGGTCGTAGTGTTGTGGTATATCTCAATGATGTCACGATATTTTCAAAAAAGAGAGAGGAACATGCATTCCATCTTAGACAAATTTTTGAGCGTTGTCGAAAATATGGTATTTCACTTAACCCTAAGAAATGCGTGTTTGCTGTCATAGAAGGAAAGCTACTGGGTCACATTGTTTCTAAGAAAGGGATCTCCATAGACCCAGAAAGGATTAAAGCCATAGAACAGATCCCTTTACCCCATAACAAAAAAGGTATGCAATCATTCATGGGGACAATTAATTTTGTGCATAGGTTTGTACCAGATTTTGCTCAAATTGTCAAACCTTTGCAGCAGATGGTTAAACAAAGTGTACAATTTAAATGGATTGATGTGGAAAAGAACGCATTCAGTAAGATTAAAACATCTATTTCTCATGCACCATCACTCAAAATTCCAAATTTCGAAAAAGATTTCATTCTGTACACTTTTGCATCCGATGATTCATTAGCAGCGGTGCTTACACAGAAGGAAGATGGGGGAGATGAGTACCCCATATCATTTATGAGCACTAGTTTGCAGGGGGCTGAATTGAATTATCCAACTGTTGATAAACAAGCTTACGCAGTTTTTAAAGCGGTAAAGCAATTCAGGCCATACATACTTAAGAACCATACTAAGGTAATAGTTCCACACCCAGCTGTAAGATCTCTTTTCATACAAAAGGAGTTAGGAGAAAGAAGAGGCAACCGGGTAACAATTTTACAAGAATATGATCTTGAATTCAAACCTGCATTTATAGTAAAATGGCAAGGATTGTGAAAACTAATGGCTGAAGGTAAATACAATGAAGAAAACAATTGGGACAATGAAGCTGAGTGACATATGGTGGATGTATGTCCTCTATTCATAGCTCCAGATTCCTGGTACCTAGACCTAGTTCATTACCTTCAAGAAGGATACTTGCCGGAACATTGGAACTCCAAACAACGAAGAGCATTACGTCTAAAATCAGCCTCATATTAGATCATTGACGGAGTATTATTTAGAAAGAATTATGATGGAGTTTTTCTCAGATGTTTATAACAAGAAGATGCAAAGAAGGTCATAACAGAATTACATGATGGGCCTATAGGGGGTCATTTTTCAAGAGATACAACAACCCATAAGATTCTTAGAGCTAGGTATTACTGGCCCACACTATTTAAATATGCTCATGCTCATGTCAGAAAGTGTGATGTTTGCCAGAGGTGTGTTGGAATACAAGCCAAAGCAGCAGGGCCTTTAAAACCAGTGATGATAACAGAACCATTTTAACAATGGGGGATTGATATCATTGGAGAGATAAAACCAAATTCTTCCTTGCAGCACAAATACATTTTGATGGCAACTGACTACTTCATCAGATGGGTCGAGGCCATTCCATTACGCAAAGTGAATGAAGATGCAGTCATGGATTTCTTACAAGATCACATCATGACTAGGTTTGGGGTTCCAATTTCCCTAGTTTTTGATAATGCTACTTACTTTTCTTCTATTAGATTAACTGCATTTTCTAATGAAAGAGAAATTAAGTTGCATTATTCTGCAAACTATTACCCACAAGGAAATGGTTTGGCAGAATCTACAAACAAGAATTTAATTAGAATTCTAAAGAAAACCGTGATAGAAAATCAAAGAAGTTGGCACTTAGCGTTACCTAATGCTCTTTGGGATGATAGAGTCACACCCAAGAATTCCTTAGGTGTGTCACCATACACTCTTGTTTACGGAAAAGAAGCTATTCCTCCTCCCAACATTATGTTACCTTCTTCCATAATAGCTCAGGAGTCTAGAGGTACCGATAATGAAATCCTACAGATTATAATCTATAATCTTTTGAAGTCGGAAGAGTCTAGGTCCAAAGCCAAAGAATGATTTAAACATCAACAGGAAGTGGTAGAGCGTTGGTTAGATAAGCATAAGGCCGGAAACAAGGAATTCGAAGTGGGAGATCTCGTTCTTAAGTGGGATCATCCGCATGATGAAAAGGGGAAGCACACTAAGTTCCAACAGTTATGGGTAGGCCCTTTTCAGATTGCAGCCAAACTTGGCCCCTCAACTTACAAGTTGCAATATTTACAGGGGTGGGAGGAGAACTTACCAATTAATGGTTTAGTTCTCAAGCCTTATTTTTCTTGATTGATTTTTATTTCTTGGTTATCTTGTACATAAATAAACTGATTGGTTTGTTTTATTTTTGATTTATTTTATTTGTTTGTTTTTAGTTAGATTTTTATTAATTTTAATAAAGAAGCACAACTTTTGGTTGCATGGAGTTCATTAGAATTCTGGATTAACTAAAATCCTTGATTATAAGACTGTGTACTATTGATTCATTTGAAAGAACTTCTTCTAGTTTATCAGTTTTCCTAAATGGCTATGAACACATTGAAGTCCTACTTAATCCTTGTAAAATAACTCAGGATCAAAAGGTCTAGAATACTATTTCGAGGCTCCATCCATCTCACATTAAAAATGTCTAAGGGGGTGACAACAAAATACCCATGGAGAGGAAGCATGGTAAAACAGTATATTATACTTAAAAGATCCCATGCCAAGAATTGAAAGCCAAAAGGCAAATAAGAGTCAAAATCTCTTAAGAAAAGCAATATGTATCAAAACAAAGTACTGAACCATATTAGTACAAGATTGCCAAAGTTCTTCTCCGTTCGTGAGCTGAAAATTAAATACATCTCTCACACAAAAGGACACTATGGATAGAGGAGCCTGAATAAAAAGTTCAGAAAGAAGGTAAAAAGGACTCAAAAGAAAGGACAAAAGTCCAAAAGAACAAAAGTGCAAAATGGCAAGGGAATGAGGAACAAAAGAATATTTCTGTTTACCATATACTACAATCCTGTGGTGTCCAAGCTGAGAGCTACCCGAAGATAGAGGTAAAAATGAAACTCATATCCCTGGCCTCAAAAGAGTTATCTAGACTTTGAAATATTGGTTTCCATTTTCCCTAAATTGGACTATCATCAATGATTAAAAGTACAATATAAATCTTCCATTTGGAAATCCGTACATCTAGAAGAATTCAACATGTTGGTATTTATTATCAAAACAGTCTGTTGCTCAAAGAAGAAATCGTCCAGAGATCTGTGTTCACTAGGTAGTCACCAATTGTTGCAGCTACAACCTTTTTCCCAAATTTGTAAAATTTTGGACCCTAAGTTTTGATTTTATCTAGCCCAGGTATGTTTAATTTCTTTAAATCTGTCCTGGAAGTCCAATTTTCTCTGCTTAAGAAATTGATCATCGGAAGCCCAGTCAACTATTTGTTTCCACTGTTTCGGAGGTTAAATGAACTAATATTGCCGCTGCCTAGCCATAAGTATTTCGAGCTCTTAACGTTTTGATTTTTCAATGATTTTATTTATCGTTGTCGGATGTTGGTTAAAGATTGAGTCGGGGCATTAGTTCTCTATGCCGCTGACGTTTCGGAAGGGAAACGATGAACAACTGTTTTTCTCGCCGATTTGTAGCCTTATCACCTTGTGGTTTTATTATTCAAACCTTTTGATTTTTTCTATCGGAATATTTTTTGACAAGCGATCAGAGGTTTAGTCCTATATGACGCTGCTGTTTCAGAGGGCTTGTCCTTTGCATTGCCAACACTACGGAGGCGTTCAATTTTAAATTTCTGACCTTTAGCACTTAGTGGTTCCGATCGCCGACGCGGAACCATAGTTGTTTGTGAGTCCGCCTTTGCAGCTGTCGATCAGACTATTTGCGCCAATGTGTTAGTGATTAGTTTTTTCGATCGTCGATGCATAACTACCAGCCACATCTAGTGCTTAGGATCACCGACACTGCAGAAGTTTTGAGGTTTGAATCATCGACGCATAACGCTTAGAGCTTCCGATCGTCGATGATTTTTTGTAATCGCAGAACCCATAGTCTGTCTACTTCCTACCGTTGCGGCTGCATAGTGATCTATCTACCCGATGCTTAGTGCTTCCGCCCGCCAATAGGGTTTTTTCCCGCCGACAAAGTTTTTCTCGCCGTCTCTTTTACCGAAGGTTTATATATTGAGGTAGGGTATTATTTTATTCTTATCCTTGTGTAAAAAACCGCGTTTGCTCTGTCCTTGTCGAATCGAGCTGTACCACCATGCCTAGCTGTCTGGATTACATTTGTTTGGTTTTTTATCGTGGAGGTTTTTGGGTCGTCCTGCCAACTGCACAACATTTTTCCAGGTAGGCCAACCATGACCCTTTATTTTTGATTTCTTATTGGTTGTTTGAGAACCACGGTCTACCCTGGTTAGGTTTTCCTGTAGTTTGTGCTGATTTTCCATTATAAATAATTTTTAACCTCGCGGTAGGCTGGTTTGACAGTTTTCTTTGACAGTAGGGGTTTTGTGAGCCTGAGTTTTTGAGCCATTATGGTTTTTTCATCCTTTCCTGAAAGATTAGGTAGTCGGTGCAGACAAGCATTACGCTGTCCGCACCACCTATTTTAGGGTTGCTTATGGCCATCTGGGGGGGTTTCAGTTTCATATGCGCTTACCCTATCTTCGTGGGACGACGGAGGTTTTGAGGTTGTTTGAGTTGGGGATTTCCGAAATGAGAGCACAGTATAGGGTCTCACGTTTGAAGTTTAGCATTATTGATAGTGTGGTTCATGTTTTATTGAAAAATTAGATTACTTGATTGCAGTCCGGATTAATGATGAGCTTTCTATCAGGGTTGCATTTTTAACGGTGGACTGAGAGGATTTATTTTGCCTTGTCATTTTCTTTTATGCATTAATACTCTATATAGTTTATCTGTGAGAATGGATATGGAAGAGGTAAATAGGTTGTTACAGTTTTTCTTCATTACTAAAACACTAGCTAAAAGCTCAAATGGTCTAAGAAGATATAGGTTGGGTGACTATTTCAAAGGAGATATATCTAAAAGACAAAATAAGAAAGCCTCTGTTGCCGAGGTAGAACCAGAAGTTGAAATCATCACCAAGGTGGAATACATATATGAAGATACCAAAGCTACCACTACGGTAGAGCCAGATTATAAATGGGCTGAAATATACAAGATGATTGTAAATCAGAATGTGTCTGATGCAGGATTTGAAGAGATGACTATTTAAGCAAATATTGAGAAATCGACTCTTATGAAGGTAGCCACAAGACCGGAGTTGTTCCCATGCTCAGAGGGGATCGGTTGGATTTTGCCTAGGGCAGATATAACTACGATGATGCTAGAAAATAATTCCAAATAGGGATACGCTGCATACAGTCCTGCTTATGTCTCAATGGCATATCACCTGCCTCCTGCTCAAATTTACCTAACTGAAAGCTGGTCGAAAGAGAGAAATTTGGACCTGGTTGAAACAGTTAAGAGAATGATGATACCAGGGAAGAAATTTTGAACTAGGACATGAGGAGAATATGGTACAACCACTCTCCGGACCCCTTACAGATTTATTGCACTAATGTTGAATATGATTTTTGGGAGAGCTCACGGGAAGAGCTTCAAATTGGATGGATGCCAATTATTTTCTATGTGGCCACTCAAGGAACCATATTCAATTGGGAAAACATAGTGTCCAATAGCCTCTCAGCATGCATAGGCTTCATCTTTGGGAGGAGTGTCATAGAAGAAGTCAGATTTCTACATGAGGTCTATCCTAGTTGATTGTATACTATGTACCCAATCCTTTCCATCCTTGAGGTGTAATTGGGATAGGGATAGGACCTTGGTATACATTGCATATAAATTATTTTGGGCACACAAATGCCATGGCTACTACAAATAAATATGTGAACATTTCATCATGCCATTGTACACTCTAATTTTCCTGACCGAATGCAACAGCATGTCCGAAGAGGCTTTCAAGTTCATTGAGGAATATGGAGATTACTATTTAACTGAGGAGGGAATGTATATCAAAATGTATGGTGGCTCCATGGCACCTTCTTTACTTCCAAAATATGCCATTGATTATGTGCTGCATAAAGAGGCAGTCAGGCAAGTATATCTTGATGGTGTGGGGAGGTTTTTGTTCGAGCATAAAAAGGCAGCATTTCCTTCCATACCTTTCTGGATAGGGATTTATAAGTATTCAAAGATAAAACAGACTATAGAATTTGTGCAGAAGCTAGAGCACTTCCATTTTGGTGAGATGAACTTTCACAGGAATGACTCCAGGAATAAGGTAGCAGAACACTGCAAAGAGGCAAATGTTCATTTCGAATACATAAATTTCTGGGACAAAGATGAAGAAACCTTCAGGAGTGCAAAGAATATGACTGCCTTAAAGAAGAGATTTAAACAGAAAATCACTACTGTAGGTGGAAAAGGAAAAACTGTACAAAAGACTACGACAGCTGAAGAAGAATTAGAAGCCAGAAAGAGAGAGGAAGATGCTAGAAGGCTAGCACAAGAGGCAGAAAGATGGCTAAAGAATGAAGAAGAAGAAAGAAAGAGAGATGCAGAGGAAGCAACAAAGAAGGAAGAGGAGGAGAGAAAAAGAAATGAAGAAGCAGAGATAAAGAAAAGGCAAGAATAAAGTCTGAGATTAACAGGATCTAAAAAAGATCAGTAGAATATTAACCCAATAATCACACAGGGGGGCATGATCATATAGATCCAGGGCATGGACAAGATAATCCTGATCCCCAAGAACATATTGTAGCTTCTGGAAGCACTCAAGGGAAAGCTATGTTTTCTGCAATAAATTTGATCCCTTTCGTGCAGATAGGAGGGGAAGAGATACCTGATTTCAGCACCATTTTCTATGACAAAGAGAAGAAAAGGATTGTCAAAAGAACTGAGAAAAAGGTTGAAACAGGAAGACAATCAAGAAAGATGATCACTGATAAGACTGTGGTGTATGGAACATATGAAGATCCGAGATTGACAGTGAGAGCTGGGGTAGCACTAACCCAAACTACTAAAGATAATGTAGATAGGTTGATGACGGATCTTGAGCAATCCAAAAAGAATGCAGCTCAATTAAAAGAGACACTGAAGAAAGAGAGAGATGACGGCCATAAGTTGAAGAGGAAATTTTAGGACATGCAGAAAGAAGTGAGGACTTTAAATACTGAACTCCAGACTCTGCATGCTAATAAAGAGGCTTTAGAAATTTTTGCAGGAAAAATGGAAAAAGATGCTTAGAACAGCTTAGCAGAATTACAAAGGTTGCAGCTACAGCATCAAGTATTGAAATCTGAGAAAGATAACCTCCGGGTGTCCTACGAAACTCTAAGTGCAGAGAAGACCCAGTTGCAAAACAGGGTCATGGAGTTAGATTCAGAGAAGGCTTCCACTGAAGAAAAAGAGAAATAGTATCAAATGCAAGTAGCAGTTTTGGAGGGACAAAATGCTTCATTAACAACATCACTAAAAGATGCCAGTGAACAGAAAACAGATGTCCAGCCTTTGAAGGAACATGTGCTAGCTCAAAGAAGAAGAATCCACCAACTGCAAATGTGTATTGAGGAATAAAGATGTAAAATCTTACAGATGGATGGCAGATTAGAAGAAATCTTGGACACCACATCTTATTTTGTGGACAAATCTCAGGAGATTCTGGAGATTCTGACAGGAAGGATAGTGTGGATAGAAACAAATGAGGAACCCCCTGCAGAGCTACCAACTAAAGATCGACAGAGTTTAAAGCAGGATTATGATTGTTGGAGTTTGTAATCAATACTGCAGAAGAATTTAAGAAAACGATAAAGAAAACGAGAGGAGCATGTGCAGAATACTGCAGAAGAGTGATGGTCACATACAATAGATGCCGGGTTTCTGCAGAAAAAAGATTGGATATGATACCAGAACATGAGCTGTTCATCGAACATCTATAGAATAGGTATCAGGAAGATGAGCAGGAGATCCAACAAGTCAAGGATCTAGATGAACAGATTCTGAAGAATGTAGTGGCTCACGCAGCAGTAAGTATCCACTTACTAGAATAACAACTATTCCTGAGTCCGGCAAGAATAGAAGTGGTTAAGAATCAGGCTGATAAGTATGAAATAAATATCCGTTTTCTTGAACCCTCCGATTTTGAAGGCATAGCAGCAGAGGCCTAGGCGTGGAAAAAATTCATAAATGACCAAGCGGGCCCATCTTCATAAAGTGTCTAAAAGATTTTTGTTTTAAAATGTAATTTATTGTTTAAATCATGAGCACTTACTAAAAGACAAAATTTTGAGATCGAAAGGTTGGGGAAGCCAAAAAGTCATTTGGGGCAGCCCAAAGGTTTTGCTTTTTTGTATAAATATAGGAGAGTTTAGATGTAGAGAGGAGTTCTTTCCCAAGCAATTTTTGAGAGATATTGTAAGAAGAACTACTTCCTTTTGCAATAAAGAATTACAAGTTTCTGCTGGAGAAAGTTTGGTGGAATGTTTCAAATGCTTTACTATGGATCAGTTGAATGTGAACTATTTCGTTTTCAGCGTATGTCCATTAACTGTGAGATCGTTCTAACTCATTGCATTTATGTTTATGTTATGAATGTCTTATAGTTTATTCTGTGAAATTTCCACTGTGACTAATGAAGGTTGTCACAAACAATAATCTATCTTGTTGTTCATATTTCTATTAATGTTCATGTGTTCTGAAATAAATAACAACTATTTGTAATTTTTCTTAATACATGCACAGAAATACATTACTCATTGATAACTTATAATTTTTTTCTCCCTGGGGATAGGTTAGTTAGTTGTAGTTATTTTTCTGATTGTTTGTGATTTAGATGCAAGAGAGTTAAGACGAGAGGTAAGAACCTGCGCATCACATTGTGACACTCCTCGTTATCTCTATCAATTTGCATTTTTAGATAGGCACTTGCACATCATACTTAAACACAAAAAACTAAAAATACATACGGTGGACCGGGCCGTAACCGGTAAAACCTTTTAATTTGTTACTTGACCTACGGTAGTCGGACCGTAAACCGAACGGATTCCCCATACCAAACAATAACGGGCTAGTTGGGAACGTTTATTGGGGAGAATCCCTAATTGTTGTTACCTGCGATTTTCCAGGCCTCAACAGAACCTTTAGCATTATTAAAAAAATTCTTATGATTCTTATTAAGTGCAGTTAGATATTTATTAGGTGTGAGTCCTGAAACAATTAACCGTTCTTTCTCATTGATCAATCCTTTACAAAATTCATTAAAAGTTTGCTTCGTAGTACTTTGAGACAAGTCTAGAGATCTATTCCTAGTTTGGATGAACATATCAAAACAAGATGACATTTTATGTTCTACAAGAATAATAATAACAGTGTCAGTTTTCTTGTAATCTTTACCACAACTACGTAATTTCTCATTTAAAGTTTTCAATTCAGCAAGATATAACTCAACTCTTTGAAAGTCAGCAGGTTCAAGGTCAAACATCTTCTTTTCAAGATAATATGTAGAAACATCATCAGATTTATCAAATAAAGATGAAAGAATTTGCCATACCTGAACCAGGATGTCTTCTGCCTCTATACTTACCTGAAGACTATCTACAACAGTTTGACCAATGAGCCCCCTTGCTTGATCGCTTTTAGCTTCCCATATATCCAAATCATCAGCAGCAGTGGGTGTCTTGTGTTCACCATTAACTAGCCTCCAAAGATTCTTACTCCTAAGAACATCAATCATCTTTCTCTTTCAGGAAAGATAGTTAGAACCAACTAATTCAGGAACATAATCTACTTCAGAATTCATAATGAGTTAAATTTTTACAAGAAATAAGAAACCCTAATACTAAAAAATGATAGAAAAACAGTGAAGAACTTGAAAACAGTTACACTTTACTGATATGAATATGCAAAAGCATAGTTAAAAACACAGTAAAGAAAAGAGAAGAAACTTTCACTCTCAACCCTGTGAAGAAAAATGTTCCCAGAAAAGCCCAGTCTTTTGTTCTGGTCGCATAGGTGGATCCAGAAAGGATGATCCAATTCCAAAAATAGGTTATAATAAAAAATCCGATAAGAAATGACCAAGTTACAACCTTTTTTTATAATTATTGTTTTTATTACCGAAATAAAGCACAAAAATGCCCAGTTTTCTATTCTGGTCAAATAAGTGGATCCAGAATGGATTTTCCAATTCCAAAAACAGGTTATAATAAAAAAACCGGTAAAAAATGACCAAGTTACGACCCTTTTTTATAACTGTTGTTTTTATAATTCGAAGAAAGATCTCCTTGAGGAGAGCCCCGAAATCATGTAGATCTACAGAAAAAAAAATCAAGAAACCCTTGAAAAAATTATGCAAAAATCTTACACAACAAGTTACGGTTAGGGTAAAAAAAAATGCAGAAATATGCCCAGATCTGAAGAGAAGCCTAATGGCTACCAGATAGAAAACAAATCTACAACAAAATGACAATGCCCAAATGATAATCGTTATTGATTGAAAGCTATAGAAGGTACTAGATCATAGCAACCCGCTCTGATATGATGTTAGAATAGTAGAGTCAAGCTAAACTAGTTAACCTATCTAAGCAACCAACAACATATCATAAAAGATAAGAACAGGAAAATAAAAGGACAAGAGAACACCGATATAGGTGGTTCACCCTAATGGGTTACATCCATAGGAAGTAGTATTCTATTATCTCCAGAATGTCTTCTCCAATCTTACAAGAGAGCAAAGCACAAATACCTCAAAGAATATAGATGATGTAGAATAGTGTCACAATACTACCACTACTACATCAAGAATACATCATGTGTAGAGACTCACTTGACCCTATTATATACTAAGAGATGAGGAGGAATTACTCTCACATATTGCATGTGGGATAATATAATTCTCCAAAATAACATATCTTAATACAATACCATGGACAAATACTCTACACAAGTAAATACAACACCATATAACTATGGGTTAAATGCATTACTCTTTTACATAAGATTGTAGACAACTTCCGACATAATACAAATACATTATTACCTTCCGAGGAATATAATATATTCCAACATTTCCAAACTACATGGCATTGATAAGAAACACCATAGATTTCGATCCTTTCATTTTTCATAGAGGCCATAAACTAGTAGGTTTGGAGGGATGCCATGGTGGAGTATAAATACATAATGAAGAATGATGTATGGGACATAGTGCCAAGACTGGATGTGAAATTAGTAGTAAGTTCTAATTTTACCTATAAGATCAAGCATGTGGTAGATGGAAACATATAGAAGTACAAAGCAAATTTTGTGGCGAGAAGGTTCTCCCAAAAAGAGGGAGTGGATTACTAGGATACTTTTTCTCCAATAACTAGATACACTTCCATTAAAGAAGCAATGTCTTTAATTTCCATTATGGGATGGAGGATACAATATCATATGGATGTGAAGACAAATTTACTCAATGGGATAATTGAGGAAAAAGTCTACATATAGAAACCTCATGGATTTGAGAGAAGTGGGAACAAATCCTATGTTTGCATTCCAAAAAAGGCCTTGTATGGACTCAAGCATGCACCAAGAGAATGATATTCTAGGTTCGATGGATACCTATAGAGAATGGGATTCACAAAAAATGAAAAAATACCAAGATATATTTTATATTTATTGAGATTGATTTGCTTATTTTGGAGTTGTTTGTAGATGACCCATTCCTTACAGGTTCAAAGAATCTCATTGTAGGGTGCAAGGAAGATATGGAAGTTGAGTTCAAGATGGACATTAGCATGATGCATAACTTATTTGGTTGTAGGTTTGACAAAAATCGAGGGAGATTTTCCTTGGGTAGGGTAAGTACGCAATAAAGATCCTGAATTTTTTTCAAATGAAGGATTGAAAACCTACGGCCACACCTATGATCACTAATTTGAAGAAGATACCAACTTTAGATTTAGATATGGTGGATCCCACATTGTACAAGCAGTTGATAGGTTCCTTGATGTATGTATTCAACACTAGGCTACATATATGTTATGTAGTGAACACCTTGAGTCAGTTCATAATGGATCCTAGGCAAGAAAATTGGGTACAATCTAAACATGTGCTCAGATACTTGGGGTGCACAGTGGAGTATGGTTTGAGATATCTTGAATATCGCGAGGTGAAGTTTCAAATAGAATTAGATTGGGAATCTAGTGTGTTAGATAGGAATGACACCTCAGGGTATTACTTTAACTTGGGATCATCAATGATATACTTGTTTAGTTGAAAGTGGATTTTTGTGGCATTTAGCTCCATGTAGGTAGAGTATATGGAAGTCGGTACTACTAATTGTGAGACCATCTGGTTTCAAAATTTGTTGGTAGGATTACTTAATTAAGAGTTGGATCCCATTGTGGTTTACTGTGATAATCAAAGTTGTATCAAACTATTTGAGAATCCATTGTTTTGTGACAAGTACAAGCACTTTCAATTCATTTGAGACAATATTATGAAGGGAGTAATAAATCTTCAGTATGTATTACTTGGAATTTTGAAGCATTCAGAGACAAACTTGGATTGGTGCAAAATTGCTTCCTTGTTAAATGGGAGTATTGAAGAATGTAGCTCAAAAGGAACTTCTACACAGGTTTAGTATGAATGTGTCAAAATTAATTAAAGTTTTAAGGCTATATTTTGTAATTCACTTTATGGATAAAGTGAAAGTCTTATATTTAGTTGTTGAATCTAGTACTGTATTTTTTTACATTAATGATTTAAACCAATCTCAATCGTACATCTCATTGAAAAATTAGGCTTTCAACTTAATTATAAAGGAAATTAAAAAAAAATGAGTTATTACACAAAGTTTTGTTCTACAGTTGAATAATTGAGCAAGTTAAGTGACTAGAGAAGACAAAGTAACAACAAAAGGAAGAGGATCAACTAGCAGCAAGTAGGTCAAAGTACGATTTGTAAAGTACTGATCTATACAATCCATACGGTATAGATACACATAGTTCATACAAATCCATATAGTAGCCTTACAACCATTGTTCATATTCCTATGCAAACCAAATCTTATCAGCAGGTTGTAAAACTCAGTTCAAGGGTGATTTGGGTGTACCATATAGTTTCTAGTGATAGCTTATGGAGGTTTCCTTGTAAGCTTTGACTATTTAATTAAAGGCTTATTTGAAGGAGTAATGTAATGTCCCCATTTTTTGGGTTCTCTTACTTTGCAAGTGGGGATGACTTTTGGGGTTTGTGTCATCCTAATCATAGGGGATTAATTAATTATTCAATTTTAGTTGGGTGAAAAGAAATGTTAAAAGGTGACATTGAGTAATTAAATAAAAAAGGGGTGTTATAAAGTGAGTTTAGGGAAATATTACATGAGTACTTCATAAAGTCACTTTATTAATTAAAGGCAGAAAAGAGTAACCACCCTAGTCAATCGGTTGGAGAGATTTCTCAAATATTTCTTAGGTACTCCATTTAAAAGGAAGAGATTCACACTATAGAGTTTGTGGGAATTTACATAGATCAATTTCATTATTTGAGGAAGGACGTGGGGTTAAATAAGGATGCATTCATCTTTTAGCAGAAAAAACGAGTTGAAGAAAATAATGATCTTCAATGTGAGAGTTGTATATTATTGAAAGGGAAACATACTTCCTTCTAGACATCATGTGGACCACTATGGAGGTTGTGTTCATCATCTGGAGGCCCTCTCTCCCTATGAGTGTTGTGTTCTTCCCGTGTTGGTTGAGTGTTGTTTTTGGGAGGGCTGTGTCAACTTCCTAGAGGGCGCATATCTATTTGGAGACCATTTGGAGGAGGATTGCATCATTATATACATGTTGGGTGTTTCATTTAAAGTCTATTATTTACCAACAATCTCAAGTGTTAACTCTAAGCAGTAGAAGAAGGATGTTACAACCATACAATATATGCTACTTTTTGTTATTCCTACACAAATTTAAGAGTTTGTAGAGAGTGATTTCTGTTGTGAAGGTTGCACTCAAGTTTCTAGTATTCCATTCATTCTAGATATGATCTGTGGTGACAGATAGAGGATAAACACAATATATCTTCAGTATATCAGCTCATACATGCCCATATCTATGATCACAGGTTAAAAATAATTATCTAGTTAAAGTTCTATATTAATATGCTATTCATGAGAATTTATGTAATTAGTTGTTGGATGTAAACTTGCTTATTTCATGCAATAGACTGAGAATGCAGTTGGGTATATATCCTTTATGTTATCTATGACAAATCTCTTGGATATCCAAACCAACAATACACAAAATTAATTAAGTAGCAAACAATTAGACCTGCCACAAAAAGTTACAATAGAAAAAAGAGGGATACTATAGTGATTTTAGAGCAATAGTGTCACGTGTTTGACAACATTCCTAAACCATAAATTCTTAAATAGTCAATTCAAAAATCAAGTAGATCTAGTAGGGAACATTACAATTAAAAACATGCTTATTGTGTTTATGCTTCCACTATTTACTTTCCGTGTATATATTTTTTTATTGTTTCTATTGAAGTATTTAATTTTTTGCAATTAAATAATAGTCTTGTTTGGTTGAGAACATAAGGACAACAATTACCCAAGATTCAAAATTTTAACACCAACAATAAGCAACATGTAGTAGCCCTTTTATAGACTAAAGAAAAAATAGTGTAGTGAAAGGAGCATGTGAGGTAGTTTGGATAAAGAGGATGCTCCGAGGCATGAATATGCATAAGACAAAGAAAATGCCCCTATTTTATGACAACCAAGGAGTATTCAAACAAAAAAAATCCAATATTCCATGAGCATACCACACATGTTGAAATGCATTTTCACTTCATCATACAACCTACAAAGGATGGATGTATTACGCTAGAGTGTCTACAAACATTTTTTCAATCCTTTGGGTCTTGACAAATATGTAGAATTTCATGATAAGCTTGGTGTAGTTAGTATATTGACCATTGAGGGAGGGTGTTAAAGTAAATGTTAGATTATAATGGTTAATTATTCATGATAATTTATAAACAAATTTTTACTTTAAGTTATATTACAATTTTATTTTTATTTCACTTTAGAGTATTTCTTGGTCCATCCCACAGTCACAAAGTGGATTGGTTAGACTAGCGTGTAATGTTTTATAAGAACTACTTCACTTCTCATTTAATTAATACAATATGGAAAACTCTCCCGGGTTTCTCTTTGTGTTCAATTTTTGTTTATCACGATATGCTCCACTTGGTTTTCATGTTGCATGATCTTATTGTCAGAGAGGCTTTCTCCACCATGGAAGCATTTTTTGTTTTCCTTTGTTGTGGATAGCAGAGGGAAAATTAAACATCTATGGTCCAAATTTACCAACGATTTTGCTCCCTTTTGCTTACCAAGAAAAATTGCACTCAGGTCATTCTTAATAACCATTTCTTCTTATGATAACCAATTTTGGATCATACCTCCCCAATGAGAGGCCTTTGGTCTAAAAATATTATGGAGGATATGGAAGCACAAAGCCTCCATTCTTTTACTTAAGTCCACTAATTCATATATCTTTTGTGGTTTTCTTTGTTTTCATTTTCCATTTATCATTATATGCTCCACTTGGTTGTCATGTTGCATGAACTCATTGACACATAGGCTTTCTCCCCCATGGAAGCATTTTTTGTTTTCCTTTGGCGTGGATGATGAAGGGAAAAGGAAACATCTTTGGCCCAACTTTCCCAATGCTTCTACTCTCATTTGATTTCCATGAAAAACTTGAAGACTTTAACTTGCAACTTCATCATTAAACTTGCAACTTTGAACCCAACTTTGGTCATTAAACCTATAAATTTTGGAATGGAATTTTATTGGCCTATATCCTTTAACTTGCGAATTTGCACTCAATCAATTGTTAACAACCATTTCTTCTAATAATGATCAATTTCATATCAATCTTCCCAATCAGAGGCCTTTGCTCTCAAAACATTATGGAGGAGATATAAGAAAAAAGCCTCCACTCTTTTCTCCAAGTCCACTAATTCATCTATCATGAAGTCTACTTGAATTAAACTACACTCCTGGTTAGTCCTTTTTCTTGCTTTGTTGTTAGAAGGGATGCTCTATATTTCCCTTTATGTGCATTGACGAGGTGGGATTCACCACCTTTGACCAAACAAAAACTGTTTTCTTTCCTATAAAAGGTTAAACCCCTATCCCACGTACAGGGGCTATCAACATTTATGGAAAACATGATATACACTATATATCTTGTATTCACCCTAATGAACATAGTAATTCTATGAAATTACTATTGTTCTTTTCCACTAGAAGCACTAGTTTTCTAATTCCATGTATAGGGGCTATCAACATTTATGGCAAACATGATTTTCTAGTGATCTTCATGTCAAATATTTCTTGTATTCACCCTAATGAACATAGTAATTCTACGAAATTACTATTGTTCTTTTCCACTAGAAGCACTAGTTCACGCACTAGTTCAAGCTCTTGTTCAAGGCATATATTACATTGGCACATCCACTTATAAGACTTGAAAATGCTCCTTCATGTAGATGAATAATTATATATTTACTTTAAAATTCCTTCATAAAGAATTTTAAGGCTTATATTACATTAGTTTAATGTTTTTAACATTATTGCTCCCTCCATTGGTACCGTTTTGACTTATATATGAGATCTTTGTTTTATAAAGGTTAGCTTTTATCTTTGTTAATCCTTTGTTTTAAACATTTAAATACTAAGATACTAAGACATGTTGAATATATGTTTTGGACAGGATTGATTAGGGATATAATTTTGTCAATCTTTTCTAATGCAATTCCAAAAGGAATTAATATCTAACATATCAAACCTAACATACATTAAACTATGTTCATTTCATTTTTAATTTGCAGGTTATATTAACAACCTTAATATTTTAAGAAAAAACATGTTACATACATGTGACAATCTACCATTTTTGAAGTTCAAAGTTATTTAATTCAATGCAAATGCTTTAATTTGTTTTAACATACTATTTCAACCGCATATTCCATAGAATTATTCATGTATGTAAACTAAAAAAATTATATATAAATTCATTCATAAATCGAAGTGGTTCAACTTATAAAAGAAATTTATTCAATATCATAACACCATGATTTGTATTGACTATTCACTCTCTTCACTATTCGTCCTTAACCTAAACAAACACCATCTTTAAAGAGAGTAATCAATAAACTAACATTTCAATACAATAATACATAATGTCCATATTCAAAATTTGTCTTTACAATTTACTTAAAATTTGACAAACTTCTGGCAAGAATCTACATCGCACTGAATCAATAATGTATATACTTAATGCTAAAAATATAGGAAGGCGAGAACCTCGATTGACCATTTGTATTCAAATTCCCTTTTAGTGTTGGAGGGTCCTCACTGGAGAGACGTCTAACCTCCCTCCTTCACGAAAAAATATGTAGTGGTTGATCCTAGAAGAAAGAGGAACAAATAACTTGGAAAAGGCCATACTCAAGTGAAAATTTCTTGTCCATTTGAAAATAGAAATTATGTAAAAATTGAAGCAGGATATATTATTGATGAGAGAAGAAACCTTGAGACAGAAAAGTAAAGAGACCTAGTCACAACCAGGAGATAATAATACAATTTATGTTTCACCATTTTCCCAACCAAAGAAGATCAACAAACTCTATATGAGATATTAGAGGGGAGCAGGGTGACTTGCTCTTGAGCATAGTATGTTGTTTGTTCAACATTTTAAGGAGTTGTTTTCTCAAAAGACTGCTGCTAATTTGGAAAGCCAGCTAAATGTTATCGTTTTTTAAGACGAGGGCTGGTCTATTGGTGCTCCTATTACTATGGCAGAGGTAAGGAAGACTTTGGCACATTTTGCAAAGGACAAGAGTCCTGGTCCTGACAGATGGACAATACAATGGAGTTTTACTTGCATTTCTTTGATCTTTGGGAAGGATTTGTCTGAAGCAATTGATGAAATGCGAATATTGGATAAATTACCTGAGATAGTTATTGAAACTTATATTGCTCTTATCCCGAAGAAGGCCAAGCCAGGCCAGAGACATTTAACGATTACCGACCTATTTCATTATGTAACTTATTGTATAAGATCATTACAAAGATCATCTCTGAAAGGATTAAGCCATTCCTGGGAAGTTATATTTCTGAGGAGCTGACGCAGGCTTATTTCCAATCAATAAAGAGGAAACATGAACTAATTCGAGCAATAATTCAATACACATCGTGCAAACCTTTCGGCCCCGATTTCATAACGTTTCAGACTCCAAACTCTCAGCCAAACATCGAAGCATGATATTGAAATATCCCCGAACCTTATTTCCCCGGTCGGCCAGGTCCTTACTTCAGTTCCTCGGATGAATATTGCTTCGCTCACATTTGCATGTCTTGTTCCCCAATTCACCCGACTCCTCCTTTGCACACGACTCTATCCAAACTCTTCAACCTTCGATCTATACCGTGAGTTCGACCTTGCAATGCACAGGATCCGTTGGATGCAGTCCTAACCTCTAACACCTCCTACTATTCAATTCCTCTGCGGATTCCTGCAATTTCTCAACGGAATTCGATAATCCCTGCCAATTCCTATCAAATTCTCATGGACTACACACAATTCCAACTAAAATTCAATGGATTCTCACAATGTAAATGAAAAACACATTGTTTTGATAGATTTCAAGATTAAACTAATACACACAGGATTTAATTTCAATGAAAACACACAAAACAAATCCACTTCAATTCAAATATACCTTCACAGCCGAGTTTGAATCGCAGTCTACAACGTCGATTTACAGAGAGAAAAGTGCCAGTCTTTTGGTCTCTGTCTGCTCCGGGAAACTTCTGTATCGACCTCCTCAAAACTATTCAAGCTCTCTCTCGCTCTCAAACTTCCAAGCTGATCTTTTATGCACACGACTAGTGTTTAAACTTTAAATACATAACTAAAAATCAGTTTTTAAGATCCAGGATCGAAAACCTAACGAAACCATGACTCAGTTTTTTTTTCCTATGATTCTGGAAAACTCAACTACTTCTAAGTTCTATCCTTATCTTATTTCTGTATCCTTATCTTATTTCTGTTATAAATGAAGGATCAGGCCTTCTTTTATTCCATTTGACTCCTATTCTAATTAAAACAAAAATTACAAAGAAAAGACCCAACTGTTGTTTTCTAGAAAATCCTTTTTGTCTTATCAAAATTCTTTGTCTCCACTATTGAGCTTATGCTCCTGCATCAACCGTCACATTTTGGATGCTGTTGGTTTAGCACATGAATGTATCCATGCAATGAAACATAAGCATCTTAAAGCCTTCATTCTAAAGATGGACCTTATCAAGGCCTATGACAGGGTGGACTGGTCTTTCTTGAAATTTATTTTGGTACAGATTGGGCTTCCGTGGGAGATCCTGAATTGGATAATGGCCTGTTCTACTACAACTAATTTTTCTGCCTTAATTAATGGCTTACCTACCTCCTTTTTTAGGGGTACTAGAGATTTAAGGCAAGGTTTCCTCTCTCTCCATATCTATTTATACTGGTTATTGAAGGATTAAGTCTTATGATTAATAAAGAAAATAAATTAAAAATATTAAAGGTGTTTAAGTGACTAGAACCTTTTATATTACTCACCTTCTCTTTGAGGATAATGTACTCCCCTTTGGAGCTGACCCTTTATCTGAATGACAAAACTTTCATTTTGTTATCAGTGTTTTTCGTGAAGCTTCTGGCATGACAATCAACGGAAAAAAGTATTATTTTGTTCATTCTGGGAGCGATCAGTTTTTATGTGGGAAGGTTGCGCAAGTCTGAGGAAGGAGGTTGACGAGTGCGTAAGGTAACTTGGCTTCTTTCTGAAGGCGAATGGCTACAAAATGGGTGACTGAACATAGCTTATAAAGAAATTTATGAGACGTATAACTCTTGGTCTTTCAGAGTTGATATTAGTAAATGTTGTTCTACATAGTATTCATGTTTATTGGTTCTCTCTCTATACTTCGGATGACTATCATTGATCATATTAGAAAACTGGTAGCTCATTTCCTCTGGGCTAGAAAGCTGAACATTTCAAAGTTTCATCTCTCGTCCTGGGAGAGCATATCCAAACCAAAATAGATTAAGAATCTTGCTTTGTTCAATCAACCTCTATGTGCAAAGACGCTTTGGAGGTCTCTTTTCAATAAAGGTTTGTGGGGTAAATTGATCAAGCTAAAGTATTTAAAAAATTTACCCATTTATGTATGGATTAGAGATCATGTAAACTTAAAGTGCGGTGGCTCTTTGTTGTGGCGAAGTATGATGAACGTATTCCCCATTATTAATCAGTCTATCATCCTGTCGGTCAGGCAGGGGAGTCAAATGTTTGTGGGCATCGATCTAGTTGTTGGTTTGGGAAAAAATAACCAGTTATCCTCTGGTATTATTGTTCTTTTACATGAGAGATATTATTTTGTTCTTAAGCAGGTTGCTTGTTCCTGGGGAGCTGGAAATGTAAATTGTCTTCGGTCTACCGATTTGGAGATATACGAAGACTATGAAAAGGAGTGGGGCTCATATGTGGACTCTTTATCACTCTCAATGACTCCAATGATAGGATGGTGTGCTGTTATAATAAAGGTAGCAGGAAGGTTAATGTGAAGTTGTCCTATCAACTTTTATGGGAGGGGGATCGAGACAATGACTCTAGTTGGTGGATGCGACGCTGATACTTTGGGGTGCAAATCTTCCTCTTAAAATTAAGAGGTTCACTCGATCGACCTTAAACAGAAAAATCCTCACATGGGACTCACTGTGTAAAAGAGGTATGATTGGGTTAGGTGTTTTTCACACTTTGTAAAGAGGATCTGGAATCGGTGGATCATCTATTTGGTGGCTATTATTTTTTCAAAGGGGTTTAAACAAAGTTAATTTGGAGGTTTAGTTTTGATGACTATCGAGATTGTTTTCACTTAGAAGACAAATTTAAATGTTGGCACTCCCGCCATCGAGAGATGTTTCCGCTACCATGTGGGAGCTATGGAAAATGAGAAACATGCCTACTTTTCAGGACATGAAGGAGTAGACTCTTTTAGACTGCAGTTCTACATTCTTGTGTTCATGATAGATATGGTTTGAGCGACAGCCTTGCTGATGGGATCTGTATGTTGGAGATGCTCTTGCCCCCCCTTGCAGCTTGTTGTGTTGTGTCTGCAGCCTGTTTGTGTTGTGTTGTGATCTCCCCATGATGTAGCTGTTTTATGTTTCTATTGATCTCCCATCTCGATTGTAACCCATTTATTGGGATGGCATTTCAGATGCCTTTTGATTCTTAATGAATAACAAGGACATGCTTTTTTTCTTCTGAAAAAAATGAATCTAGTATGTTTTTCATATATTCACCAGAGTCATGATCTCTTGGTCGAACTTTTGTAATAAAGTTTACTAGGCCCCTGCAAGGAGGATTTCACAACTTGTTTTTCAAGATAATTTAGCCATTGGATTTTTTGATGGTGCTCAAGAGGGTGGTTGGTGTGGAACTCCTCACCCTTGGGGAGTTTTATGGTATGTGAGGAAGTTATATGTTCTAAATATTCAAACTACTGGTGGTTCAAAGGTTGTTATTTACTGGGTGAATAGATCCTCATCTCTTCACTCCATGGTTTTGGATCATTGGAGACTAGAGTTAAGTGCTTATTTTCTAGTTTCTCTTCTATCTCCTTCTGTCATATATATAGGGAGTTCAATGTGGAAGAAAATTGCTTATCTAAGAAGGGAATTAGTGAATTAAATGGACTATTAAATTTTGAAGTGTTCAGGGATGAGGTTATTTCCAACTCTAGGTCCCTAAATTGTTTTTATTTTGTTTAGCTTACGATATAGTGATAGCCATGGCTGCCATCATTTTTGGACACTCTATGATCGTGTATCTTTCTAGAGGGAGAGAACAATTTTTCATCATTTATGGATTGATAAGTTATGTAAGTTAGTTTGATGTTACTATTAAGATCAAACTAGGAAGGATTTGTATTTCACTAGTTATATGTTTTGATGTAATGTTGTCAGCAACTTTAATTCTTGGAAATTACAAGTGTTTTTTTTTTTCAACGCGAAAAAAAGCATAATAACGTTTATGTCACGTCCCCAACCCTTACTTAGCGGAGAGGACGCGACTAACATCTAACATCCCGGGCAAACTAAGCCCCATGAACATAATATAATAATGCATTTTATAAAAACATATAAATACACATATGCATAATGAAATATACATGATATATACAGCGGAAGCAAATCATTCATTGAACACATTCATGCATTCAACATGTTCATGATAATTTCATAACAATTCATAAGCAAATACACTTGCAGAACTTAAATACACAAGAATACTTATCTTTGAAAGAAGCTCGTCCCGCAACCAGCTATGTCGCTGCAACGTTCTACCCAACCATAGGCCAATGTGCTCTTTAATCTCTCAGCAACACTGCCACCCTCGAGTTGGGCATGATCTTCCCCAAGGAATAAGGAACACTAGCAGATTTCACCCATAGCCAAGGATACAATTAAAATTCAGTCAAGCCAACACAGTTGGGTTTATCATACTTACACAGGAAGTGGTTTACACTTATCCAAATTCACATGAGACACAACCAAGCCAATAGATGGGTTTATCAGGCTACCAACCAAGACATCCTTCTAGTTGGATTTATTACGCTGCCAAGAAGATGGAAAGATTGACTGCTAAGCTAGTGAGCTCAACCCCAGAGCTACGAACACCCACACCGGATCTAGCCTGATTTCTAAACAATTACACACCCAACACAAGGAAGCATTCCCTTCTCTGCTACACAGTCCCTCAGGCCATGCCTTCCCTTCCAGTGTTATTTAGGGTATGCAAGGAAGAAAACCAACCTTCTAGATCGGTCTGTGAGGTGCCTTCACGCACTAGGTTTATCAAGCAAATCTAGACTCCATTTCCATTCCTCAATCAGCTCAGATTCCAAACACAACAATCTCAGTTCTGGGAATTAACAAAAATTTAAGCAGAGCCAAGTAACACACATACACACAGTAATTATGAATTTTGAGCATTGCCAGTGCCAGTCCGACTGCTGCAAAATACCAAAACAAAAATGTTTGCTAGTATTTCAAAACAAAGACACAAAAATCGAATTCATGGCAATCATCTTCAAGAAAACAACTAGAAGACTAGAGAAAAAACGTGAAAGAGAACAATTTTGAACAGGAAAACCAAAATCGTGAAAGGAAACAGATTGCGGGACAGGAGAAATTCATGAAAGGTGTAGACTCAGAGGCTTTGCTTGCTTGCTACTGCGTGAATGCCCAATTGGGTTTCCAAAAACATTTTTCCCTTCCAAATTGTGAGGGAAGGTAAAACGTTGTCACATGAGGGAAAAATGGACGTTTTCTTCAAGAAAATTTAAAAAACGTTTTTCCAAAAATGGTTTGCCCAATTCAAATTTTCTTCCCACTCTTCCAATTCCCCCCCTTTATCCTTAGGAAAAATCATGCCCCCATCTCATTTAGTTGCGTTGACCTATCGACTATGGGTTTTAATTAAAAATTGCAATTTTACATGATGTCCAGCTTTTTAATGTTTAGCTAGCAAAAAAAAAAACCATCGACTCAACTTTAATTGCCAAAACATAACACTAAATCAATGGTAGGGCTTTTTCCTAGCTCCATACCATGATTATTTACATCATTTTATCTAAATGCAAACGGGGTCAAAACCGAAGTGTTACACTTTAACTCTCAAAATCCAACTTCCTTTTCCGTATAAAAGAAATGTAAAAAATTTCTCTCTATATGATTTTTTGGGTCCTCGATAACATAAAGTGAAAAACCATGCATTGATAATCATACATAGCCTTAAAGACAATATCAATTTAAGAGCTTGGGCACCAATGATGCAATGTGTACACCATCAATACTAGTTGCAGCACATTTTTTAGTGGGTCGTCAATTAGCNTTTGGTTATATATATATATATATATATATATATATATATATATATATATTTTGAATCAATTAGTATATTCATAACCAACACATTAAAGGGCACATATTAAGATGACACAATACTTATAATTTGGTTATGTATTTTTAATTATGTTTTTTTATTTTTTTGAATTAATTGCAATAGTTAACAACTTAGTAAGATTGAATTATATTCTAATATTTTGGTTACTATTTTTAATTATTTTTTTATTGTTTGAATCAATTGCAATAGTTGGCAACTTAGTAAGGCTGAACTATATTCTATCTATGAGATGTAGAACAGTTCGTAGCGGGGTATGGTTAAGACAACCCTTAAGTGGAAAGGTTGATAGTTCAAATCCTACGGATACAAAAAATCCAACCATGTTAAGGGTTGGTGCCATCCAAGCCCCTGCTAATCAAGAAGGTTCTTTCACTTAGCCAACAAAAAAAGATAAACTATATTCTAATATCTCATGGATTAGACTAAATACTAAAAACCTAAAGGAAATTTCACTTAGCCACCCAAGAAAAAGCTAAACTATATTCTAATATCTCATGGATTAGACTAAATACTAAAAACCTAAAAGAAAACTTCACATTAAAATATTGTTACATTAATCAAAAAGGTTCTTTCACTTAGCCAAAAAAAGAGCTTAACTATATTCTAATATCTCATGGTTTAGACTAAATACTAAAAACCTAAAGGAAATTTCACTTAGCCACCCAAGAAAAAGCTAAACTATATTCTAATATTTCATGGATTAGACTAAATACTAAAAACCTAAAGAAAAACTTCACATTAAAATATTGTTACATTGAGTTGAATGATCCCAATGGAATTTAAAGATATTTGTATTACTTACAACTATCATAGAAATGAAAGAGATTTAAGGTTCTTTCACTTAGCCAACAAAAAAAAGCTAAACTATATTCTAATATCTCATGGATTAGACTAAATACTAAAAACCTAAAAGAAAACTTCACATTAAAATATTGTTACATTAATAAAAAAGGTTGTTTCACTTAGCCAAAAAAAGCTTAACTATATTCTAATATCTTATGGTTTAGACTAAATACTAAAAACCTAAAGAAAATTTCACTTAACCACCCAAGAAAAAGCTAAACTATATTCTAATATTTCATGGATTAAACTAAATACTAAAAACCTAAAGAAAAACTTCACATTAAAATATTGTTACATTGAGTTGAATGATCCCAATGGAATTTAAAGATATTTGTATTACTTACAACTATCATAGAAAATGAAGAGATTATGTTTCGTTTATACTTATAAAAAATATCAAGTTAAAAAATTATTATAATGAAAGTCAATTTACATATAATGTATTATTTTATTATAATTACTTTAAATTAACAAATTTGAATTTGAAAAAAAAAACAATTAATGGTTTCTATTTTTTTAAACCATGGGAATGGGTAGCTAGTTGGAATTATTTGGAAAGAGCCAAATTCAAATATAAGTACCTTTCATTATAACCTAAGTGTATATCCAATAACTCATAAACCAAATATACCAATAGCTTATGATTTAGTAAAGATCAAATCATCACACTACTAATAGTTAAAATTAATTCATCCAAAATCCATAAAAACCTAACCACTGGCAATTTAAATATATATGTAATTAAATAACTTTATCTCTTTCAAAAAAAAGTCTATCTACTATTATATTTAAAAAGTTGATTTTTTTTCTCTTTAACAATTTTATTAAACCATTTGTTAATCTGTTAATCAACATAGCAGTTAAACCATTTGTTAATCTGTTAATCAACATAGCAGTTCTGAACAAAAACCCCCAGTGATTAGTTACTTCTCCAAGTTAAAATAAAGTTGCATTGCTTATATTGTGGGTTGTTGGTTTACGAGATAAATGACCCCAAGTCTTTTAAATTTGTGTGACGTGGAAGTGAATAAACCAAGGAAAATTTTAGGGGCGAAATTTAACCATGAGCTATTTTTGGATTTTTTTTCAAAAAATAAAATCCTCAATTTGCATTACTTTCGGCCAATTTCCATGGTATAATTTTATTTTACTCTAAAAATCGCCAAAATTCTCCAAAAACTATATAGAGTCCTTAGAAATTTGAATATTTTTATAAAATAACTGCCAAACATTATATGGTTGAAAATTTTAAAATTAGTAAGATTCGTCAATTTTTTTACACTTTATAGATCCTTAACATTTTCTCTAAAATAAACATGGCATTTATGGAAAAATCAACAACTAAAAAAATGTTAAAAATACTAACAAAAAAGGAGAAACATTACTTCTAAAACATTAGACTCGATTATATTCATTTTCCCTCTCTCTTGTTGTATGATGCCCTTCTATTTCTTACATTTTGATACCACAACTACTTAGTTCTTTTAAAATACCAAACAAAACTGAAATTATGAATGGTATTTTTGTTATAAATTCAAATTATATTTCTTTCTATCATATCCTATCATATGTACCAGTGTATGAAGATAAAATGTGAAGTTGATTTGGAAATGGTAGTCATGTCGAAGATGCAAACAAAATATAAGATTATTTTGGATAATAAACTAAAAGGGACGAGAATGATGATTGAGAATAAGATTAGTTGCTTCTCTTCTCATCGATGATAGTTGATTCCTTGATATTTTATTTACGAGTATTGATTACTTATCAAAAAGGTATGGAGGGGATCCTGAGAGACTGGTGTGAAATCCTCGTCCTCGGCCCTAGTTTGAGATGGTGAGTTTGGTGCAGTTAAGGATGTTGCGGAGGATCTGTTGGCTGATGAGTTGTTTTATCTTATTTGTTAGTACAGTCGTTGGTGTGTGTCTGGGATATTTCTTTCTTGCTTCAAGGTATTTCTGAGGTGTTATGTCTGGAAATTTGAATCCCAAGGAAATTTGAATCCCTGAAATTTGGTCGAGCTTCCTTTCTATCTATCCCCTGATTAATTAAGCTTTAACATGGGTGTTTGGAAGAAGTATCCTGGTTAACATTAGGATTGGTCATATCGTGGGTTTGGATGCAGATTATAAAATTTCCCGAAATTTGGTGGTATTACAACAAGTTTGGTGTTTGGATTCTTGTGGACTTCATCATTGGGCCTCGACCCAGGATCTCCAGCTGGCTGGTAGTCTTGGTGACGAATGGTCTCGATATAGAGCTGGTTTTATTCATGTAGGTATTTCTTGATGGCCCTCTATTTTTCCATGTTTTATCTATACATCAAGTCCGTAATTTAAGTCTTTTACATGAATTTTCTCCTATGTATCATTACTTAGACATCATTTGCATGGGTTTAAAGGTTGTTCCATGAAGATTCATAACAAGGTATAATCTTATCATTATTTCATTTTATTTGTTCATTCTTAAGCATAAGTTTAAAATATTATATCTACTAATGAATTACTTGGGGTTTATCTCATTGGTTATCTTGCAGATTTCTTCCACCAATCCAGTACCCAGTCCTGCACTTAATCTGGTACCCAGTCTTGCACCTAATTTGGTACCCAATCCGGTACCTCATCCAACAACAGTCAATAACATGACAAATGTTTTAAAACAAGGAAAGATCAAATTAGGGTGTATTTATGAATTGGTCAGATAACACTGAAGGCTGGAAGCTAAAGAAGTTGTTATTCAGATATCTCAGCACGTGCGACCTTGCTATCAGTGATATGGAAATCATAGCTGAAGATGTCGAAAAATCCACTCAATTTAGAGTGTGTTCGCTTTGAGACATGCCTCTGTTTCGCCTGTTATCTTTTAGTTGTTATGACTATTTGAAGGGTTGACCCTTTCATTGGTAGACCCATATTTTATAGCCTATATATACTTGATAGCAGTTTTAACAGGGGGACAGAGATCAAACTATTATGTGATACATTTTCCAGCTGATAATTAAATCCCGTTTTAAGTTTTTATTCATTGCTTGAGCAACATTTGGAGGGGGGGCACCTTCATATGTTGTTGGTACATTGCTTGTGAATATCGTTATTTGCATAGATTACTGTAAGAATTCCTTTTTATGCATCATATGGTTATTGTTGATTTGTGTTGTTATTGAGGGTTTCCAGAAACGAAAATAGAACAAGAAGGGTTTGAACAAATTGAAGATTAAATGTTGTAGGTTTCATGTAACTTATTCTTTACACTTGATTTGCATTAATATCGGTTTTGCATTGGAGTTTAGACTACTTTTCCTCATACAACTAGTTAAGTTCATTTTGAATTATTAGATCTGCGAATAGAGTAGAGGAAATAGCTTGGAGTGCTTTCTTTGTAACCGAGGCATGCTACAGGAATGGTTTGCATAGAGTAGAAGATTTTGGCCAAAATAAGTTTGATATTAAAACATTTGAATATTGCCTTTTGTACTTATATCGAGTTTAGCTGAGAATTCAGATAGGTTGAAAGGATTGTTGAATGAGAATGAAGTTATGAATTTCATTTGAGTAATGTTCCTTGATTTAAATATTTCCATTTGACTTAAATTAGACAGTAAGAATATTACCAGAAGAATGTGTGATGATAGAAAAGTCTAGTACTGATTTGTGTGGCTTGATTTAATTCCCAGTTTGAGAGCATGAGGGTGATTGCATGCAGATAGTTCATTTATCATTTATAGAGTTTTTTACAGTTATTCTATTAGACTTAAAGGTGTTTTAATTCTGTGTAGATTGAAAAATAGAAGGTAGTTAGATTTATCCCTTCGTTGATTAGGTAGCTTACTTTGGCATATTATGATTATTAGATTTATCCCTTAGTTGAGTAGGTAGCTTACTTTGGCATAGTCATTGCAGAGTTATGATTATTTCAATTCACTAGCGGTCTTGTTTTCTAGGGTTATAAAACATAGTAATCTTATTAGAAAATAGTTAAACTTGGTTTTGAAATATTCTCTTTGATCCTTGATTTCATAGAGTAAGTGATTGAATCTTTATGTGGAGTGGATTTTCTATATATTCTCTTTCCTTTTCACTTATTGATCACATGAATAGATACTATAGTGTAGATTGTGATTTTGTTGGCATTGATAGGAGTTAAAGTTATCATTCTTTGAAATTATCATAGGAATTTAGCCCTAGATTATATTACCCTGCACATACAATGTAGCAACTTGTAGTTTACCTACCCTAGTCAATACTTAAGTTGAAGGTAAATTTATTTGTTATATATTTTGTCGGACATTTTTGGCGGCGTTGCCAAGGAGGTGCTAATGGGGTGAAGTCTAGGTAGATATGGGTATATAGGTTCCCTTTAACTTACACAACAAGGGGGAGGGGGAAACGATAAGACGCAAAGACGAATTCACTATGAGATTTTCGTGGTGTAAAATCTTGGCACATCCACTTTAGTGGGTTTTCCCAAATCCTTATTGTTCCTTTTTCACAAGTGTGTTTACTTTTTCGCACATTTGATTTAATTTTCTACAAAAGTGTGTTTATATTTTCTGTAAGGCATGTTTACTTTCCTGCAAGTGTGTTTTTCTTTTTGCAAGTTTAGCTAGTTTACTTTCCGGCAATTTAATTTTATGCAAGTGTTTTTTTCTTTCTGTATGTTTGGGTGTGTTTACTTTCCACAACTTAATTTAATGTAGGTGTGTTTTGTTTCATGAAAGTGCGTTGTGATTGATTTGTGAAAATATGTTTTTAGTGGTATGTAGTTTTGATTAGATTCATTAAAAACACATTTTAAAAAAATGGATGTTGTAAGAACTCCAGACACTAATCTTTGTGCGAGATAGGAACAAAACAACTGACAAAATGGATTCATAGTTGACGATCAATTTGGGAAAACTTTCTCAAATCCTAGCATCGATTGGAAGTTCTTCTTATCATGTAGAACACATCCCGATTGTAGTTAAGAGTTTATATACCTCTCCTGACACAACAAGTGAACCCAAGTCCCAAGAGCCACAAAAAATTATTCTTTACCAAATTGCAGAAGAAATTGACAACTCGCGAACTACATCCGATGGAGAGCAATCTGAAATTGAGGAGTTCTCGACATACCTAACAACATATATGACATGTATTAAAGAAATAAATCATCTATAAAAAGGAGGTCTGCATAACATGATGAAGGAAGGAGAGTACCAGGACTACATTGAAATATGGTTCCAAGAGGTAACCAGGCTACAACACTATTCCCTCCTTCAACACCTTCTATTGCAGAAGCAAGTAAGTCGGTTGGTTCTCCATATCTAGGTAATCACTGCAACAACTTTTCCATATGTGGATAAAGGTATATTTTTAATCTTACTTCGCAGTTGGTTACATTGAAAGAGTTCATATACTTGAATATAAATGTTTTTTTCTTCTTAGGTAGAATAGGGAAATATGTATATAAATAAAAAGTTGCATGTTTAGTTTAGAAATTAATGCAACTTCATTGTTTTTCTTTTTCAATAAAATGATTAAGATCTTTGAACATGATGTATACCTTATTTCTAATACAAAATTTCAGAAAATTTATTATAATGACGACTCATAGCCTATAAAAAGGAAAAACACCAGGAGGGGTTCACACATGATTTGGCTCACCAATTTGATTTGGACTGGTATTTTCTATTTACAAGAACAACTTGGAATATTGAAAAAAGAGAAGTTATGTTATTTCTTTATGATATTTTATGAAAAGGGTTGAAACTTATCCAAAGATACTTATTAGCTCTACTAGGTTGTTAATTTTCTGTTGTAAAGAAATACCTTTTATCATATATCTAGAGACTTGTTGTTTTCATATTTGTATTCCTTTGTTTATACAAATTTTCTACCAGCTAGTCTTGCTTCAAGTTGTTTAAACTTATGGAACCATAAGTATACTAGTATTATTTGAATTGGTTTTACACTTGAATGAGCAAGTAATTTTACAAGTAGTAACTGATAAGGGCTTTGAATTATTTTTCTGAAGACACCACAATAAGCTAATAGGAAGATGGTTGTTGAGATTAAAGAATCTTTTGGTTATTATCCGTTGGTATTAATACATATGACTATAGAATTTGCGAGAGTTAATCATTCATGCATCCAAATTTTTACAAACATAGTTCTAGAAAAATGTTCCAATCTAATACCATTCTACTCCTAAAAATGTTTTTAGAGAAGCTCCCCCATTCACCTCTGCGTAAGCAACTTATAAATCCTATTTTTAAGATGAATTTGGGACAAGAGCCTCTAAAGGAAAAAGGATGTAAGAGGTTAGCCTGTCGGGATGCTGAATAGGTCTGTAGGCAATGGGTACCGTCCTGTGGTATGACTAGGAAACCCCATCAGGGTATTGAACAGGCCTATTGGCAATGGGGCATACTGCTTGGGGAAGAAATTTCTTGGATAATATAGTTACCCCACCGGAGTTCTGAACAAGTTCGCTGGCAGTGGGTTCTGACTTTAGTATCCATTATCATGTATTATCTATACTTGCTTGTATGAAGGAGGTACTCCTGTAAGAACTAAAATATGTGTGAGGTTAAAATTAAAATTAATGATACTTATTTAACAACCATTGATAATATTATTAAGGTGATTTAATTCTCTACTTTCGAATCCTTACTATATAGGAGTATTACGCCTCCAGAGTGTTTAGATGCTTAATGATTCAATGAAATTGACAATGAACCTTATCTTTATCACTTGCACATTCTTGTGTAAAGATGAACCCGAGTTGACTAGTATTTTATGAGTTTCAGTAAGTGGAACTCTTGTTCAAGAAAATCATGTTGATCCATGATAAATTTTCCATATAAAGAAAGGAAGTAAATATGCACTTGAATTGCATTGATAAGTAACCGATTTCTTTTAAAGTTTATTGTGATTTTAGTTTGTTGATCAATTACCTTTCTGTTTAGGACATGACAAGGGGATCTTTGTACTTTATCCTTGGTATCTTACTGATGGAAATAACAACAATCTGGGGATATTTTGGCATCTTAGCAGTAGAGGTACTGGATGAAGTACTGGATGGAGTACTGGATAAGGTGTTGGTTTGAGTACTGATAAATTTGGAGAATGCATAGGTAAAAGTAACTTTGGATCAATTAATAATTGTTGAGTTTGATAAAATTCAAAATCTATTATACAAAGATCATTTGTCCACACCTACATTCATCTTTTACATAAGTTATATTTGGTTATGTATAGATTGATCATTCCTGTCACCAGATCTACATTGGTACCAAGGAAAAAGGAAGACTAAAATTACTCTTATTCTAAAATGATCAATGTCCAAATCTTTGATTTGGACAATGATCTATGATTAGTTTCCAGTTTGGTATGAAGAGTCTTAAGGAGAAGGTAATAAGTCTGGTTATATACAACAAGTATTTCAATGCCTAAAGAAGATATCCAAATTATTCAGTTACTAACCACAATTTTGGCACTCAGTGAGTGGTTCATTTTCCAATTCAAGTTTGATGATGGAATAATTTCAATTTTTAGGAAGTTCGAATCCTTTAACTATAACATCTCACATTTTTAAAAAAACATTTGGGGTATAATTTTTCCATTTAGATTTATAATAACTCATTTTATTTTTCATATGTTATAGTTAAATTATATGGATACATGTATATAGATTTTTATCAAAATGCTATCCTGAAATCGATACACCGTTATCTAATTATGAATCAATCGTTGGAAAACTGTCTTGCACATCTCAACACGTGGCCTGAAGTGGTTGATTATTATCGGATGTGGAGGTATTAAAGAAACAATGGAATCATTGTTTGTATCATCATTTCTAATCTTTCCCACTTCATTAACATCACGCTTTCTGGACGACATTCCCGGTAATAATGGATTGACCTTGGAAGGAAGGTAGAAAAGGGGGGTTATTTTCATTTGTCTATGCTTCCATCCTTTGTGCATTCGCAACCAATCCATGTTGATTCTCTGCATTCCAACCATGATAAACCGACATGAACCCACATCTTTCTCTCATCTTTTAGGTTTTCCTAAATTCCAAGAGTGTCGTGAGCTTTCTACCAGAGCAGGATGGAATCCTTTTCTAACTGCTCTTTCTGGGAATGATGATGAAGTCTCAGTACAATTCTCTCTAGGGTTTGACGGAAACCGAGTGCGGACAAGGCCACTATCCTTCTCTGTTACAGAGGAATCTATTTCTCAAGCTACAGGGTTGCCTAATACTGACGAACATTGGTTTAAGAATTATAAGCTCTCTCGACAAAGTTATGACTTTTTCTTCAAGCCCAAATTATTAACATTCAAAGGAGAAAATGGGTTTAAAAATAATTGGGTACAAGATGAATTTATTAGTCCATTAATGGTTATCAACAGGCTTATTACTTATGAAGGTAGGTTTTCTATCTTTAAAACCTGTCATTTTAGATTGATGTCTCATTTTGAGTTTGGGAAACTTGTCAATTTCCCTTTCTACTTTTGGAAAAGTCTAAGTAAAATGGCCGCTCGTGTTAGGAAAAATACCGAAAACCCTACCTGTAGTCTCTATCACCACAACCTCATCAAAATGTTGATTTTGGCCGAGTTGAAGAATAAAAGTCAGAGTTGGGAGCAGTTTCTCCTTATCCTTTCGAATACACATGCCATTTTTCCAGTTTAAACTCCTCCTGCCCCTATTCAATCAATTTCAGTCGCCCTCTGTACATTTAAAAAATAATTTTGATAAACCCTAGAATCTTGTGTTGATTTCCATAATAGTTAGAGTGAAGGCCAAAGTCCAGTTACAGGAAAAGAAAATTTATCTTAAACAGAAACATAAAATTTATATATAGTCAAGGAGTCTTCTCTTTTCTACTAAGTCAACTAAAAAGGGAGTAAAGGTGTCAAAAGGATCTAATAGTCAGTCTTCCCACCGATTTACTCACAGCATGGCTTCCAAAACTACATCCCGAGGGAATATTGTAGGAACCTCATTCGATTCCAATCATGTTCATATTTCATATTCTACTCCTCCATATCGAAAGGAAGTTCTCCCATCCATTACATCACATCGTGTATCCTCAGCCCCTTTGTCTCTGTTACACTTTGCCAACTAGTCTTCATTACCTGCACAATCTGCTTTTAATCCTTTGAGTACACCAGCTCCTACAACTCTAGTTCAAAACCCTTCCATATTTATTCCTTCTGAGCTATGAGCGAATGATTACTTTCAAAAGAGGAATATTCAATTAATTGGAGAAGTTTAGGAGTATGCTCTCCTTACCTGACATATTAAGAATGAGAATGATATTATCAAAGCTAAAGTTACTTCATTGCAGAAGTTAGTTGATGACATGACAGGATCCAACATGAGTTTGAGAAAACAGTTGAAGAAAAAGGAACAACAGTTAGAAGAACTCAAGAGCACCCAACCAAAACCAGTTCCTTCTTCTCCATAAGTGAAGGTGTTGGTTAATGCCTCTGGGGTCTGAGTGGGATACCAATTTTGAATATCAATTTTGTTTTCTTGCATTGGGACATGCAATATCTTTGGTGTGGGGGAGATGATGGCCCTTTATTTTCCATGTTTTATCTATACATCAAATCTAGAATTTAAGTATTTTACATGAGTTTTCTCCTATGTATCGTTACTTAGACATCATTTGCATGGGTTTAAAGGTTGTTCCATGAAGATTCATAACAAGGCATAATCTTATCATTATTTCATTTTATTTGTTCATTCTTAAGCATAAGTTTAAAATATTATATCTACTAATGAATTACTTGGGGTTTATCTCTTTTGTTATCTTGCATATTTCTTCCACCAATTTGGTACCCAGTCCTCAACTTAATCCGGTACCTAGTCTTGCACCTAATCCGGTACCCAATCCAGTACCTCATCCAGCAACTGTCAATAACGTGGAAAATGTTTAAAAATGAGGAAAGCTCAAATTAGGGTGTATTTATGACTTGGTCATATAATACCCATGAAGACTGGCAACTAAAGCAGTTGTTATTTAGATCCCTCAAGGATATGCGACCTTGCTATCAATGATATGGATATCATAGCCAGAGATGTGAGAAAATCCAATCAATTTAGAGTGTGCTCGCTTTGAGAAAAGGCTTTGTTGCGCCTGTTATATTTTACTTGTTATGACTATTTGAAGGGTCAACCCTTTCATTGTTCGAACCATATGTTGTATCCTATATATATTATAGCATTTTTAATAGGGGGACATAGATAAAACAATTATGTGATACATTTTCCAGCTGATAATTAAATTATGTTTTAAGTTTCTATTGATTGCCTGAGAAACGTTTGGAGGGGGGCCCACCTTCATATAATGTTGGTACATTTTTTGTGAATATCATCATTTGCATAGTTTAGTGTAAAAAATCATTTTTATGCATCATCTGGTTATTGTTTATTTGTGTTGTTATTGAGGGTTTCCAGAAACGAAAATAGAACAAGAAGGGTTTGATCAAATTGAAGATTAAATGTTGTAGGTTTCATGTAGCTTATTCTTTACACTTGGTTTGCATTAATATCAGATTTTATATTGGAGTTTAGACTGTGTTTGCTCATACAATTAGTTAAGTTTAGTTTGAAATATTAGATCTGCGAATAGGGTAGAGAAAAATAGCTTGGAGTGCTTTCTTTGTAACCAATGCATGCTATAGTAATGGTTTGCATAGAGTAGAATATTTTGGCCAGAAAATAAGTTTGATATTGTTTGATATTACAACATTTGAAGATTTCCTTTTGTATTAAATCGATTTTAGCTAAGAATTCAGATAGGTTTAAAGGATTGTTGAATGAGCTCGAAGTTATGATTTCCATTTGAGTAATGTCCTTGATTTAAATATTTACATTTGACTTAAATTAGATAGTAAGAAGATTACCAGAAGAATGTGTGATGATATAAAAGTTCAGTACTGATTTGTGTGGCTTGATTTAATTCCCAGTTTAAGAGCTTGAGGGTGATTGCATGCAGATAGTTCATTTATCCTTTATAGAGTTTTTGAGAATTGTTCTATTAGATTGAAAAACATAAGGTAGTTAGATTTATTCCTTCATTGATTAGGTAGCTTACTTTGGCATATTAAGTCATTGCAGAGTTATGATTATTTCAGTTCACTAGCAGTCTTGTTTTCTAGGGTTATAAAACAAAGTAATCTTATTATAAAATAGTTAAACTTGGTTTTGAAATATTCTCTTTGATCCTTGATTTCATAGAGTAAGTGATTGAATATTTCTATGGAGTGTATCTTCTATATATTATCTTTCCTTTGAACTTATTTATCAGATGAATAGATAATATAGTGTAGATTGTGATTTTGTTGGCATTGGTAAGAGTTATAGTTATCATTCTTTGAAATTATCATAGGAATTTATCCCAATATTATCTTACCTTGCACATACAGTGTAGCAACTCGAATTTTACCCACCTTGCTCGATAATTAAATTGAAGGCAAATTTATTTGTTCTATATTTTGCTAGACATTTTTGGCGTCATTGTTGGGTAGGTGCTAAAGGGGTGAAGTCTAGGTAGATAGGGGTAGATATGTTTCCTTTACCTTACACAACAAGGGGGAGGGGAAAATGATAGGATACAAACACGAATTCACTAAGATATTTCTGTGGTGTAACAGCCCGACACATCCACTTTAGTGGGTTGCCCCAAATCCTTCAATCTTCCTTTTTTGCAAGTGTGTTTACTTTTTCGCACGTTTGATTTATTTTTCTGCAAAAGTGTGTTTATATTTTTTGTAAGGCTGTTTACTTTCTTGCAAGTGTATTTTTCTTTTAACAAGTTTAGGTAGTTTACTTTTCTGCAATTTTATTTTATGCAAGTGTGTTTTTCTTTCTATAAGTTTGGGTGTGTTTACTTTCCATAACTTAATTTCATGTAGGTGTGTTTTATTTCATGAAAGTGTGGTTTGCTTGATTTGTGCAAATATGTTTTTAGTGGTAGGTAGTTTTGATTAGATTCATTAAAAACACATTTAAAAAAAATGGGTGTTGTAAGAACTCAAGACCCTAATCTTTGCACGAGACATGAACCAAAAAAAAAACAAAATGGATTCAGAGGTGACCATCAATTTGGGAAAACTTTCTCAAATCCTAGCAGTGGTTGGAAGTTCTTCTTATCAGGTAGAACAAATACTGATAGCAGTTAATAGTTTATATAGCTCTCCCGACACAACAAGCGAACCCAAGTCCTAAGAGCCACAAAAAGGTATTCCTTGCCAAATTGCAGAAGAAATCGACAACTTGGGGACTGCATCCGATGGAGAGAAATCTACAATTGAGGAGTTCTCGACATATTTGACATGTATTAAAGAAGTCACTAATCTTGAAAATGGAAGTATGCATAACATGATGAAGGGAGGAGAGTACCAGGACTACATTGAAAGATGGTTCCAAGAGGTAACCAGACTACAATACTATTCCCTCCTTCAACACCTTCTGTTGTAGAAGCAAGTAAGTCGGTTGGTTCTCCATATCCAGGTAATCATTGCAACAACTTTTTCATATGTGGATTAAGGTATATTTTTAATCTTGTGTCACACGTGGTTACATTGGAAGAGTTCATATACTTGAATATAAATGTTTTTTTTCTTCTTAAGTAGAATAGGGAAATATGTATATAAATAAAAAGTTGTGTGTTTAGTTTAGAAATTAATGCAACTTCGTTGTTTTTATTTTTCAATAAAATGATTAAGATCTTTGAACATAATGTATACCTTCTTTCCAATACAAACTTTCAGAAAATTTATTATAACGGCAGCTCATAGCCTATTAAAAGGAAAAATGCCACGAGGGGTTCACACATGATTTGGCTCACCAATTTGATTTGGAGTGGTATTTTCTGTTTACAAGAACAACTTGGAATATTGAAAAAGGGGAAGTTATGTTATTTCTTTTTGATATTTTATGAAAATGGTTGAAACTTTTCCAAAGATACTTATTAGTTGCAGTGGGTTGTTAATTTTCTGTTGTAACGAAATATTATCATATATCTAGAGACCTATTGTTTTTAGATTTGTATTCCTTTGTTTATACAGATTTCCTACCAGCTAGTCTTGCTTCAATTTGTTTAAACTTATGAAACCATAAGTATACTAGTATGCTTTGACTTGGTTTTACACTTGATTGAGCAAGTACTTTTACAAGTAGTAACTGATAAGGGCATTGAATTATTTTTCTAAAGACACCACAATAAGCTTATAGGAAGATGGTTGTTGAGATTAAATAATCTTTTGGTTATTATTTGTTTTCCTTAATACATATGACTATAGCCTTTCCATTGAATTAGTATAATTGCGAGAGTTAATCATCCATGCAACCAAATTTTTACAAGCATTGTTCAAGAAAAATCTTCCAACCTAATACCATTCCGCTCCTAAAAAGGTTTTTAGACCAGCTCCCCCATTCACCTATGCATAAGCAACTTATAAATCATATCTTTAAGGTGAATTTGGGACAATAGCCTCTAAAGGAATAATGATGTAAGAGGTTAACCCATCGGAATGCTGAACATGTCTGCTGACAGTGTGTATCGAACTATGGTATGACCAGGAAAACCCATCAGGATATTGAACATGCATGTTGGCAATGGGGCATGCTACCTTGGGAAGAAATTTCTTGGATATTATAGTTACTCCACTAGAGTTCTGAACAGGATTGCTGGCAGTAGGTTCTGACTTTAGTATCCATTATCATGTTTTATCTATACTTGTTAGTATGAATGAGGTACACTTGTAAGAACTAAAACACGTGTTAGGTTAAAATTAAAATTAATGATGCTTATTTAACAGTCATTGGATAATATTCTTAAGGTGATTTAACTATCCACTTTCGAATCCTTACTATATAGGAATATTACGCCTCCAAATTGTTCAAATGCTTAATGATTCAATGAACTTGACAATGAACCTTATCTTTATCACTTGCACATTCTTGTGTAAAGCTTAACCAATTTGACTAGTACTTTATGATTTTCAGTAGGTGGAACTCTTGTTAAGGCAAAACATGTTGATCCATGATAAATTTTCTGTATAAAAAAGGAAGTAAATTTGCATTTGAATTGCATCAATAGGTATTGGATTTATTTTAAAGTTTATTGTGATTCTAGTTTGTTGATCAATTACCTTTATGTTCAGGACATGACAATGGGATCTCTCTACTTTATCCTTGGTGTCTTACTGATGGCAATAGCAACAATTTGGGGATATTTTGGAATCTTAGCAGCAGAGGTATTGGATGAAGTACTAGATGGTGTACTGGATGGAGTGCTAGATAAGGTGTTGGTTTGAGTACTGATAAATTTGGAGAATACATAGGTAAAATTAAATTTGGATCAATTAATAATTGTTGAGTCTGATAAAATTCAAAATCTGTTATACAAAGATCATTCGTCCACACCTACATTCATATTTTACACAAGTTAGATTTGATTATGTATAGATTGACCATTCATGTCGCCAAATATACATTGGTACCAAGGAAAAAGGAAGAAAAAACTTACTCTTATTCTAAAATGATAAATGTCCAAATCTTTGATTTGGACAATGATCTATCATTAGTTTCCAATTTGGTATGAAGAGTGTTAAGGAGAAGGTAAGAAGTACGGTTACATACAACAAGTTTATCAGTGCCTAAAGCATATATCCAAATTATTCAGTTACTAACCACAATTTTAGCACTCAGTGAGTGGTTCATTTTCCAATTGAAGTTCAATGATGGAATAATTTCAATTTTTAGGCATCTCGAACCCTTTAACTATAACATCTCACATTTAAAAAAAAACATTCGGGGTATAGTTTTTTCCATTTATATTTCTAATACCTCATTTTATTTTTCATATGTTATAATTAAATTATAAGCATATGAGTATATAGAGTTTTATCAAAATGATCTACTAAAAACTGTACGCCTTTATCTAATTATGAATCGATCGTTGGCAAATTGTCTTGTACATCTCAACACGTGTCCTGAAGTGGCCGATGATTATCGGAAGTGGAAGTCTTAAAGAAACAATGGAATCATTGTTTGTATCATCATTTCTAAGCTCTCCCACTTCGTTAACATCGCGCTTTCTAGACGACATTCCTATTAATAATGGATCGACCTTGGAAGGAAGGTAGAAAAGAGGGGTTTGTTTTCATTTGTTTGTGCTTCCATCCATTGCACATTCATAACCACTATGTGTTGATTCTCTGCATTCCATCCATGATTAATCAACATGATCCCACATATTTCTTTGATCTTTTAGATTTTCCTGAATTCCAGGAGTGTTGTGAGCTTTTTATCAGAGCAGGATGGAATCCTTTTCTAACTGCTCTTTTTGGGAATGATGATGAAATATCGTTACAATTCTCTCTAGGGTTTGATGGAAACCGAGCATGAATAGGGTCACTATCCTTCTCTGTTACAAAGGAATCGATTACTCAAGCTACAAGGTTGCCTCACATTGGCAAATGTTGGTTTAAGAATTATAATCTCTCTCGACAAAGTTATGACTTCGTCTTCAAGCCCGAATTCTTCACAGTCAAAGGAGAAAAGGGGTTTGCAAAGAATTGGGTACGGGATGAATTTATTAGTCCATTAATGGTTATCGACAGGCTTATTACTTGTGAAGGTAGGTTTTCCATCTTTAAAACCTTTCATTTTAGATTGCTATCTCATTTTGAGTTTGGGAAACTTGTCAATTTCCCTTTCTACTTTTGGAAAAGTCTAAGTAAAATGGTTGCTCAGGTTAAGAAAAACACCAAAAACCCTACCCACGGTCTCTATCACCACGGCCTAATCAAAATGTTGATTTTGGCCGAGTTGAAGAATAAAAGTCACAGTTGGTAGTAGTTTCTCCTTATCCTTCCCAATCCACATGTCGGTTTTCCAGTTGAAACTCCTCCTTCCCATGTTCAACCAATTCAGTCACCTTCTGTACATTTAAATGATAATTTTGATAAAACCCTAGAATACTGTGCTGATAGCCATATCCATAGAGGGAAGGCCATAGTCTAGTTACAGGAAAATAAAATTGATCATAAACGGAAATAGAAAATTGATGTACAGTCAGGGAGTCTTCCCTTTTCTACCAAGTCAGATAAAAAGGGAGTAAAGGTGTCAAAAGGATATGACAGTCAGCCTGCCCACCGATTTACTCGCATCATGGGTGCCAAAACTACGGCCCAAGGGAATATTGTAGGAACCTCCTTCGATTCCACTCATGTTTAGATTTCATTGTCTAATCCTACATCCCGAAAGGAAGTTCCCCCATCCACTGCATAACGGTGTGTATCCTCAGCCCCTGTGTCTCCGTTACACTCTTCCAATGAGTCTTCATTACCTATGGAGTATTATTTTGATCCTTTTAGTAAAACTACTCCTACAACTCCAATTCAAAACCCTTCCATTATTCCTTCTGAGCTGTTAGCGAATGATTACTTTCAAAAGAGGAATATTCAGTTAACTGGATAAGTTCAAGAGTATGCTCTCCTTAACCGACATCTTAAGAAGGAGAATGAGATTCTCAAAGCTAAAGTTACTTCATTACAAAAGTTAGATGATGACATGACATGATCCAACAGGAGTTTGAGAAAACAATTGAAGAAAAAGGAACAACAGTTAGAACAAATTGAGAGCACCCAACCAAAACCAGTTCCTTCTTCTCCACAAGTACATGTGTTGGTTAATGCCTCGGGGGTCTGAGTGGGATATCAATTTTGCATATCAATTTTGTTTTCTTGCATTGGGACATGCAAGATATTTGGTGCGAGGAGATGATGGCCCTCTATTTTTACATGTTTTATCTATACATAAAATCCGGAATTTAAGTCTTTTACATGAATTTCCTCCTATGTAGCATTACTTATACATCATTTTCATGGGTTTAAAGGTTGTTCCATGTAGATTCATAGCAAGGTATAATATCATCATTATTTCATTTTATTTGTTCATTCTTAACCATACGTTTCAAATATTATATCTACTAATGAATTACTTGGGGTTTAGTTCTTCGGTTGTATTGCAGAGTTTTTCCACCAATCCGGTACCCAGTCCTGCACTCAATCCAATACCCAGTCTTGCACCTAATCTGGTACCCAATCCGATACCTCATCTAGTAGGAGTCAATAACATGACAAATGTCTAAAAACATGGAAAGCTCAAATTAGGGTGTATATATGACTTGGTCATATAATACCCGTGAATACTGGAAGCTAAATCAGTTGTTATTCGAATCCCTCAAGGAGCTGCGACCTTGCTATCAATGATATGGAGATCATAGCTAGAGATATGGGAACATCCACTCAATTTAAAGTGTGTTCACTTTGAGAAAGGCCTCTGTTGCACTTGTTATATTTTAGTTGTTATGACTATTTGAAGGGTCGACCCTTTCAGTGGTTGACCCATATGTTGTATCCTATATATACTTGATATCAGTTTTAACAGGGGGACAAAGATAAAACTATTATGTTATACATTTTCTAGTTGATAATAAAATCATGTTTTAAGTTTTTATTGATTGCCTGAGAAACGTTTGGAGGGGGGGCCACCTTCATACGTTTTTGGTACATTGCTTGTGAATATCATCATTTGCATAGTTTACTGTAAAAATTCATTTTATGCATCATCTGGTTATTGTTGATTTGTGTTGTTATTGAGGATTTCCAAAAACAAAAATAGAACAAGAAGGGTTTGAACAAATTGAAGATTAAATGTTGTAGGTTTCATGTAACTTATTCTTAACACTTGGTTTGCATTAATATCAGGTTTTACATTGGAGTTTATAAGATTTATTTTCCTCATACAATTAGCTAAGTTCATTTTGAAATATTAGATCTATGAATAGGGTAGAGAAAAATAGCTTGGAGTGCTTTCTTTGTAACCAAGGCACGCTACAGGAATGGTTTGCACATAGTAGAAGATTCTGTCTAGAAAATAAGTTTGATATTGTTTGATATTACAGCATTTGAAGATTGTCTTTTGTACTTAAATCGAGTTTAGCTGAGAATTTAGATAGGTTGAAAGGATTGTTGAATGAGATCGAAGTTATGAATTCCATTTGAGCAATGTTCCTTGATTTAAATATTTCCATTTGACTTAAATTAGACAGTAAGAATATTACCATAAGAATGTGTGATGATAGAAAAGTTCAGTATTGATTTGTGTGGCTTGATTTAATTCCCAGTTTGAGAGCTTGATGCTGATTGCATGTAGATAGTTCATTTATCCTTTATAGAGTTTTTGACAATTGTTCTATAATTTAGATTTAAAAGAGTTTTAATCATGTGTAGATTGAAAAACAAAAGGTAGTTATATTTATCCCTTCGCTGATTAGGTAGCTTACTTTTGCATATTAAGTCATTGCAGAGTCATGATTATTTCAATTCACTAGCAGTCTTGTTTTCTAGGGTTATAAAACATAGTAATCTTATTAAAAAATAGTTAAACTTGGTTTTGAAATATTCTCTTTGATCCTTGATTTCATAGAGTAAGTGATTGTATCTTTCTGTGGAGTGGATTTTCTATATATTCTCTTTCCTTCACACTTATTGATCAAATGAATATATAATATAGTGTATATTGTGATTTGTTGGCACTCATAGGAGTTAAAGTTATCACTCTTTGAAAATATCACAGGAATTTATCCCTAGATTATATTACCCTACACATATAGTGTAGCAACTTGAAGTTTACCTACCCTGATCAATAATTAAATTGAAAGCAAATTTATTTGTTATATATTTTGTCAGAAATTTCTCTCTCACCCTGTCCTGATAAGCTGGTGTGGGGGAGAAATAAGGAATGTGGTTCTGTTTCTACTAAATTAGCCTACGATTTGATTTTCGATTCTAGTTCAGAGATTTCGGTTAATTGGTGGATTTTGTGGATATGGAAACCTCCATGTCCACTTAAGTTTAAACTTTTTCTGTGGTTCTGTCGGCATTATCGGGTGCTTACTTGGGATCATTTGTAGCAGAAAGGTTTTGTTGGGCTGAATAGATGTCCATTGTGTAGGGTGGAGGTTGAAAGTGTGGATAATCTATTTGGTAATTGTTCCTTCTTTAGGCATATTCTATAAGAGTTAGGTAATTAATTTCAGATCGGGATCAATTGGGATAATGAGTTGTTGTCCATTAACCTTTTCCACTGGTATTCTACATAGAATCAACTCAATTACCTACCTTTCTTTATATTATTATGCGAATGCTGGAAGATTCGCAATAGAACTTTGATTGATGACTGTAAGTTCTTCCCTTCTCTCATGGTGTTTAGAATAATTGGAGCCTTTTTCGGCATGGATCAAGCCCAATATTCCAAAACAATCCATGTAATACAACAACCTAATTTTCCGTCGGATTGTCCAACTGGTTTTTTCGATGGTGCAACGTAGACTGTTGTTTGTGTTGCAGGTATTGTTATAAAACTTAACTCACAGGTCATTATTTAGGGGTGGATGAAGGTTGGACAAGGGACAAACTCCAGAGCATATATTTTGTCACTATGGGCTATTGTGTTTCTCTCCAGGATGTTCGGTGTAGAGAATATATTCATTGCTGGAGATTCACAAGTCATTGTCTTCTAGGGAAATGGTGTTTCTGAATTCCAATCGCTCCTCTTGGAAAATTGGAAGTCTAAAGCACGTAATTTGATCTATTCTTCCATGGGTATCACTTTCAGCCACATATACTATGAACTTAACAATGAAGCTCACCGTTTATCTAAGATTGGGATTGGTGAGATGGATGGGCATATTTTTCATGAGATCTGGCATGACTCTTCTCTATCTTTGAGTTCTTCCATGAATATTGATTAAGTGACTATTGCTTAGTCATTTAGTTGTGTTGGAGTAGGTTTTTGTCCCTTCATGTAATGCTTGTCACTCTGCTTGCAGTAGGTTTTGCGCATGTTATTTTTGAACCTTGTTTCTTCCATAACATGTTGTTACTTAATAGCTCTGGAGACTTCAACAAAATGTATATGATGAAAATTTTGTATAAGTTTTAAGTAAAAACCGGTTTCAAATTTTTAATATAAATGATGAACTCTTTTTCGCTCTAAAAAAGAGTGCAATATCACCAAAATCCATTCAACGTTTCATTTAAGAAGTATCATATCACATACATATGCAATCAAGGTATGGTTGTTATTTTATTCCATATATCATACGGGAAACAATATAATATTATCAAAATCCATTCAAAACTACTTTTAAGAAGGCACCATAGTGTACATCAAAGATAAAGGTAGGTTATTATTTTATTTGATATTTTTTTCCTTGATGAAATATTCATTACGAAATATTCCTCGTGATATCACTGTTGCGCTAGGGTTTCACTGAAACTCTTCTGCCTCCTTCCTCCTCGACCTCCTCTTCATGGATCCACCTGAGCCGATGTCAGATGACCGTCGTGCCTTCCTGGAGGATGGGTTTTACAAGATCATTGCTTCCCATCCTCCATGCAATCCCCCCTAAGAGATTCCAGATTCATTAAAAGGGTCGATGTTTCGAATGTGAAGTTATCTTGTTTGGTGTCAAAGTTTAAAGGTGCAGCTCTTTATGAAAGAGGACTAACTAGTAGGTCATTTCATCTGCTATGGCCATCTCCTCATTCCATTCAAATCTGGTTAAATAAAAACTAGAGACCGCTGATCCAGGGAGAAGTTCAGCAAAACTTCTTCAGACGAGGGTTCTTTGTTTTTTTATTTGAAAAAAGAGAAGATCATGATTTAATATTCAGAATTGGACCATATTTCATGGGCCCAAGAGGAATGTACCTTAAAAAGTGGGATCTATCCTTTGATCCTGAAAAATACATCCCTTTAGTTGTCCCAGTATGGGTAAAGTTGCCACACCTCCCGCTCCATTGTTGGAATGATGAAGAACTCAAAGCAATCGGAAATACCTTAGGTAAATACATAGATAAATATGAGTCCAAGCCTCCTATGTTCTCCTGTGCACGGATCTGTGTAGAATTTGATCTAGAAAAGGGTATTCTAGAAGGAACAAATATATCCATGGAAGGATGGAATCACTTCCAAATGGTCGACTACAAACATATACCCTTCAAGTGAATGGTATGTCATGAATACAAACACTTTTCTAAATCCTGCCAAAAGAAAGTGCAACAAGAAGAAGGAGAAGTCCAAAGAGAAGAATGGAATGAAGTTAGTAGAAGAAAGGGGAACAAAGCAAATACTAGCCAAGTGAACACCCCAACAAAGAAGAAATTTTTAGAAAACAAATTTCAAGCTCTTACAATAGAAGAGAATGAAGAACGTGATCCCACCATGATGGAAAAGTAAGGAAAGTCCAAGAAAAGCATGAGTGATGAGCCAGTTGTTATCAAGAATATATCACCTTCTGTAGATAGAAGTTGTTCCTCTAGTTTGAATGGTTCAGATCCAGAACAAATGAGTGAATAACTCGGTTGAATACCTTCCCTGAACGTTATAGACGCCTGGAATGTAACTCTGATGAAGGACATGTATACTTGTAAAACATATCAAACATACAAAGACATCAAAGCTACTAGAAAATCATCTACACATCCATATTAGTGACTAAGGAATCCAATAACATATATGTGAGATTAACGCAACAAACATGTGGGAAGGAAATCAACTTTGCATTAGAAAATAAATGAAAGAGCTTACAACCATGTTCCTTAATGCTGATACACTCCTTCACAAGACTAGCACCTTGTCCCCGATAGCTCCAACTTGCTCCTCAATTGCTCTCTGATGGCTTAGGCCAGGGTATCAATTCAACATCATAACTCTACTATTCTTCTCTCTCCCCCTCAACCATGGAGTATGAGCTTGTATTTAAAGGGCTCAAATGGATAGGATGGTTGAGAGATTGGTGGGTGAGGTGGCCACAAGATCCTACAAAGAGGGATCTCGACCTTAACCAACCCAGGTTAGTAGGGATAAGGTTAGACATGAGGCTCTTGTTCTAGAAGCCTCGAGAAACCTCCTTTTTTCACTTTTTACCAAGGGCACCGTTTATACCCCTTTATGATAGAGAGATGATGGGTAGGAACCACGCCAACACAATAGGTTAAAGGTGGTGGCACCGCCTGGTATTCACACAACTAGTGCGGTGTGCTGAACAAGGTACCGCTTATCTGCTTGAGGGTAAGAGCGGTGCTGCAATTTTGTATGTTGGAACCAACACTTACAGCATGATTCTCTTCATGTTTGGTATTTTAGGGCAAATGTCTGTGTTAGGGATCCTATCACATGTTGGTGACAGATTTTGAGTGTAACAGAATGCCCCCCAAAGCATGAGGCTAGAGGGATACGATAGGTGAGAGATTTGATAGAGCAAGTTATCACTTCAAGGTAAGAGCTAGCTTGATCGGAGAGTGTCATCAAATAGGCATCTGTAATACATCAATACTTTGACTCATGAATAGATGTAACCTCATCATGGCTGCAGACCAATACAAGACAAATCCATGAGAGGAATAAACAACCATGGCTACTAGAATACAACGTAGATCCATGTGATAGAGGACTCAAACTTGGACATAGCTACCAGATATACAATGTATATCTATGTCATACAGAAACAAATTCGAGCATAACCACGACCATACAAATGTGGATCCATGCTGGTACTTCATACAATATACTCCATCGCAACCTGGGGAGCAAGCTATGAGCACTTAACAAATACCTAGGGTCTTCGTCTCGTCTTCCACAAAGTACGATTCTATCCATGTGATTACAATTTTCTGAAGTCGAACATGGCAGAAACCACTTGATTACCGGTCAATGAGGTGAACCATTAACAAGTGCAAGGTAAAACACCATTGATGTCAATGATTCCCAAGGTACCCTAGTACAATCTACTAAGTGTGAATATATGTCTTGGTGTCGAACACCCAGCAGATTCTTTCGATCAAAGGCCAATGATGTGAACCTTTGTTGATAGTGAGAGAATCCATCATTGAGGCATATAGATCTCAAGGTACTAAACTTGTTTCTAAGACTACTTCCTAGATGATGAGTTGATGTCGATAGGAATAGTCTCGTCGAAGGAGGGCCATGATGAATCCCACATCGAAGACATGAAACTTGGAACAAAGTTTTGGAATATCGTAGATAATGTAACCATAGGACTAACTCAAAGTACTGACACAAAGGATGTTTTAACTGTAGAGGTAGACTCCTTTCTTCCTTTGAACATTGGCCGGCATGACAAAAGACTTGGCAGCATGACTAGATCAGACAGACACACAGTGCGACAGTGGACAATGCAATCTTTTGAAAAACTCAAAGGAGTGACATGACTCCTGAAAGTGGATCGACTTATAAGTCAGCTGAATACCCAATTGACTGAATGATATGCAAAAAAGTGCCATGTTCAAAGGTGACAAACAACTGCCATTGGATTTGCAAAATGATTCCCTTCCCTTAATTCCCCCATCATGATTGATGAGTGCCTCTTTTCATTTTTATGAGTTCAAAGAGGGTAACAAACACTCATTTAAGCTTATCCGAAGACAAGTCCATTCCCATATATTTCACGAACCTGAGAAAGGAGGGGTTTGTTCCCAAAAAAGGGTCTCTCGGTGTTTAATTTAATGAGTCCAATGAAAGAAAACTTGTCATCGTTCATATTTAGAGAGTCTAAACGAAAACAAAAGAAAACTCCAAAGGGTCTTTTTTCGTAAAATAGTCTATCCGAATCGAAAAAGAGATAACCTAATATCGGAGAGACGACTCTTCAAATACTTTTACGAGTATGAAGAAGACAAGTACTCGAAAATATTTTCATATTTTGGGAGTCCGAAAAGAGCTTAAAGGAGACTCCATTAGGTCTCTTTTTAACGATGAAAAGTTTTACGAGCCTAAAAAGAATAAAAAAAAAGACTCGAAACTTTGATGCTGAGTTTATGAGAGCGTGACCAAAGTATCGAAACAAACGCTCGAGGACTTTTTCCATTTTAAGGAAGTACGAAAAAGTCAAAAACAAACTTCCCATAGATTTTTACTGTTTTCATTTCTACCCATGCAAAACTCAATAACAACGTTAATTTCTTGAAAAATGAATTTTGATGAGTCATATGGATGGATTTTATAATGATAATGATTTTAAAATATTAAAATGACATTAAAAAACCCTAAAATAGCTATAAAAGTCATTTCAAATAGTAAAAATAAAAAAACATTTTAGTATTTACCACTAGTCAAGAGCATTTTGGAGCAACTTTGAACCAGATCTTCAGCTGCTGATTCCGGGAGATCCGACCGTCCGATTTGAGCGCCGTCAGAGCCAGGTAAATAGAAAAACCCTAAGCTTTCACTTTTAAGCATTTATGTTTTATTTTAGGAGGGTTTTTGGCCATTTTAGGCAGGCTCTAAACTTAAAATGCGGGCACCGCTCCTGCCCGTTACGGGACAGGTGGTGCACCATGAGAACCGCACTCAGGCGGTACCACCGCTCTGTGCAAATAGAGCCCAGGCGGTGCCGACCGTGAGTTGGGAAAAATGTATGGATAGGAAAAAACACGTGCTTTTAATTGATTTTGATGATTGGATATTTTTTTAACTAGTCCATTAATGGTTTTTGGTAGGTTTTCAATGGTAAAAAATGGTGATATGGAAGGAAATGCAGCATGATGATGATGATGCCCTTGCTGATAGAAATGCGGGATGTATAGCCGCATTGAGGAACTGCGGCCTCCTCAAGTTATTCTGCACACATAGTATGGTGTCTCATGAGAGATTGTTGGAGTATATACTCCATATGTGGAACCTAGAACAACAATACTTTGAGGTGAGGGCACATGTGTTGACTATTGAGGTAGAATACATCTACTTCTTGACTGGACTGTCGAGACGGGGCACCCCAGTTTCATTGACTGGTTTCCGTCAAGGGGACGTGACTACTCAGGAGTTGATTGACTATCACTGCCTTCCCGGTACTAGAACTTCAGGGAAGAAGATTCCCATCAAGGCAGTAGTGGATCTTCCTCTCTACACTCTTCCTTTTACCATGCAGAGGCTGGTTGGGAGCCAAGGGCCTCATCAGGCTTCTAGGGCACATATGTTGTATGTGATAGAGGCTATGGCACCTATAGTTTTCAACTGTGAGGACGCATTTCTACCGGTCTTTAAAGACCAACTGACCAAGTGTCGACAGGGAGAACTAAAATAGTTTGGATATGGTTCTATCTTAGCCTATTTCTTTTTTAAGCAGGTCCCTAATCTGAGGCCCCAAGTGGTTTTTACTGAGCTGAGGGTGAGAGACCCTCGTATGTTGAGGTGGGTCAGGATCATGGCCTGTAGAAGAGCAGGCAGAGGGAAGGTGAAGTTCGGGGCTCCATTCTTCCGATGGCTTAGTGACCAGATCCTCATGATTGAGGATTATGCTTATGCAGGCACTAATTTCAGGGGTGACCCTAACCTACCACTTCCACCTAGCGGGCAGTGGGGAGACATGGGTAAGAAACAAAACCCTAAGATAGCTATTTTTGTTTTTTGTCTTTTAATATTTTTTTATTTTTTATGTATAGTAACGAGACCTAAAATTTTCATGCAGATGTTGGAGCTACATGACCTAGGGGATCATCCCCACTGGAAAGACGAGCGAGAGCTCGATTTGTTCAACGTGCTGATGACCCTATGGGAGAGCTGGAGGAGAACCTAGAGAGGTTAACTTTGGACATACCCGATGCATCCATTGATCTCCTGATGTGCTATTAGAGGCACACATCATGAGTGTCAAGCCACTTCAGCCATCTGCTACGTAGAGTAGTACGGGTTGTTCTGTGCTACCATGAGCATCACTAGTTCTTACATGA
>LPNX011082022.1:181391-296492 GCA_001517045.1 Pseudotsuga menziesii | reverse complement strand
TATATATATATATATATATATACAGACTTTTGCCTTCGATGTTTATATGCTTCAAATGGAAAATGTATTTACATGAGTTTTATATGTTTTAACTATTTATTTACAATGTTATGAACCATGTTTAACTTTCATGCTATGAATGAGCAATATACCAGTCTAAGATATAATTTGCCAATGAATCAACAACTGCATTATTTTTCCTAGGGGTATGCCTATAAGTAATGACTTGAAATGACCTTTCTAATAAATGTACCCTTCGATAAAGACGGAGTAATATAGGATTCCTGATGGTGTAAACCTGGTTTAAATGAAAAGCCACCAATTGCAAGTCCATGAACACTACCAAGTCATGAATGTCCCGAGGTGTAGCCTCGGTCAAAAGACCTATGACTGCTTCATACACAGTGATATTGTTGGTAGTAGGCCCAATACAAACTGCTCCTGAACTCACTAGATCGTGTGCAGGGGAATACAGAATCCAAGCAGCTGAGGCAAGGTTCATGGTATGGCGACAAGCACCATCAGTGAATCCATAAAAAGCCATCTGATCTGCACAACCAAAACATGGTATAAACAGTATAGACATTAAACTCAAAACCATATTGAAAGTACCAAAACACACTGAAAAGTCAAATAATGTACATATGTACAAGGTACCATACATGAATGATCTAGGCGTAGTACCTCTTCAGGTACAACCCATTGCGAGGTTTCTCAAAGGGGACTCCATCATAATCCACGAGCTCATAGGCCCCTTTTTCTAAAACCTTGGAAACGATAAAAGGACCATACCACATTGATTCAAACTTCCCTTTCCCTAGCTTGTCATGTCTCTGATCATCTGTCAGGACAAGGTCACCTTCATTAAACACACGAGGTTTGAAAAATTTATCGTATTGCACCTTGATGTGTTTCTTATGTGCCTCATTAACCAATGCATCTCATCTAGTTTCGTCAAGGTTGGTTAAGTATAAAAACCTTTCTTCCTCGGTAGAAGTATTAGGGAGAAGTTCAACGGCAAGTTTCAAAGACGGAATCTGACACTGAATAGGTAGGATAGCTTCTAGTCCATATACTAATTGAAAAGATGTAAAACCAGTTGTTGTTTTCACTGAAGTTCTATAAGCCCAAAGAGCCAAGAAGAGAGTCTGGTGCCAATTGTATTTGTGATCTCCAACCATCCGACGTAGCATAGTTTTTTAAAACTTTGTTAATGGCCTCCACTTGACCATTAGCTTGCGGATAATAGTGGGTTGAGTTTTCATGGCGAAAACCCAACTTAGCACTTAACTCCACCATCATCTGATTCCAGAAATGTGATCTGTGATCAGTGACAATAGACTGAGGAAATCCAAACCTAGCTATTACATGGTTAAAAATAAAGAGGGCGGTAGTCTTACCATCCTCTGCATATGTAGGCATAGCCTCAGCCCACTTAGTGAAATAATCCATGGCTACTATGATGTAACCATGCCCCCCGGCTGAGGTAGGCTTACAATGCATGAAATCTATCCCCCATTTGGTGAAAGGGCCAACGACAATGACGGGGTGTAATGGAGAAGGGTGGGTGTGCTTTTTCGGGTAAAAGTGTTGACAGGGCGGGCATTTCTTAACAGCCTCATGACAATATTTAAAAATAGAAGGCCATAAATAGCCAACGCGCAGGATTTTCTAAGCTATAGCCATCCCAGAAAGATGACTGCCACATGCCCCTGAATGGCAGTCATTAAGAACTTGTTCATCCTCGGTATGGGTGAGTCATCATCGAAGAATGGTATCTATACCATGTCTATACAATGTATCATTGAGGATAAGATAGTACTTTGCGTGGTGACGAATGCATCGATGATCCTCATGAGATATAGTAGGCTGAGAACGTCGTGTTTGGAGATAAATGATTAAATATCCATACCACGGGTCAGTTGTGCTTATTAGGAACATAAATTCATCTGAGAATGAATCACTGGGCTTAGAATCCGTTAAAACACAGGGAAGATCACACATCAGCTCGACAAAAACTAATGACTTCTTTGAAGTAGCTTTGGAAAATTCAAGATCAAACTCTTGTAGGATAACAATCCATTGCGAGTATTTCCCCCCTAGAACCTGACGATTCAGGATGTAGTACATAGGGTTTTGGTCTGCGAGTACAGTAGTGGTGCGAAGTAGGATGTAGTGATGATATTTTTGGATAGCAATGACCGTAGCCAATGCTAGCTTCTTCACACGTGAGTATCGAGTTTCAGAATCAAGAATATTCTTACTGGCGTAATAAATCATGTGTTCTAGGCCGTTCTGGTCCTCTTGAGCTAAAACCATTCTGATATAGTAGTAGAGGCAACAACATACAAGAGAAAAACAAATGAGTGAATAAATCAATTGAAGTTGTTCCTCTGGTATGAATGGTTCAGATCCAGAACAAATGAGTGAATAACTCGGTTGAATACCTTCCCTAAATGTTATAGACGCCTGGAATGTAACTCTGATGAAGGACCTGTATACCTGTAAAACATATCAAACATACAAAGACATCAAAGCTACCATAAAATCATCTACACATCCATATTAGTGACTAAGGAATCTAATAACATATATGTGAGATTAACGCAACAAACATGTGGGAAGGAAATCAACTTTGCATTAGAAAATAAATGAAAGAGCTTACAACCATGTGGCTTAGTGCCGATACACTCCTTCACAAGACTAGCACCTTATCCCCGATAGATCCAACTTGCTGCACAATTTCTCTTTGATGGATTAGGCCAGGGTATCAATTCAACAACATAACTCTACTATTCTTCTCTCTCCCCCTCAACCATGGAGTATGAGCTTGTATTTATAGGGCTCAAATGGATAGGATGGTTGAGATATATGTGGGTGAGGTGGCCACAAGATTCTACAAAGAGGGATCTCGACCTTAACCAACCCAAGTGAGTAGGGATAAGGTTAGACATGAGGCTCTTGTTCTAGAAGCCTCAAGAAACCTCCTTTTCTTACTTTTTACCAAGGGCACCGCTTATACCCCTTTATGACATAGCGGTGATGGGTAGGAACCACGCCAACAACATAGGTTAAAGGTGGTGGCACCGCCTGGTCTTCACACAACTAGTGCCATGCTGAACAAGGTACCGCTTATATGCTTGAGGGTAAGAGCGATGCTGCAATTTTGTATGTGGGAACCAATACTTAGAGAAGGATTCTCTTCAAGTTTGGTATTTTAGGGAAAATGTCTATGTTAGGGATCCTATCACATGCTGGTGACAGATTTTGAGTGTAACACCAGTGTTAATTGAAATAGGACAAGAATCGAGTTATGATCCCATACTTCCACAACAATATTTTATCGAAGTAAGGCCAAAAAATTCTCAGAACTCTGGGGGATCAATAAAAAGATCCAGATCCAATACGCAAATGGAAGACACCTCAGAAAGAAAAGAAGAAGGAATCAAAACCTCAAACAAAAAAGGCAGGAAACCCAATAAATTCCATAGAGAAATAGAAACAGCCCAAGAAAAAGCAGCAGGAAGCAATCCAGCTTAGATCACTTGGTGAAGAACTACTTAGCAGAAAAAAAAATCCGGAGAACGGGCAGATGGGAAAAATGATAGAGTAGTATCTCAAGAAACCAAGAAATAATGAAAATTATCTCTTGGAATTGCAGAGGCTTGGGAGGAAACCAAAAGATCGAAGCAATAAAAAGAATAAAACACTTCGAAGCAATATCCATCCTCATAATCCATGAGACAAAAATGCAAGAAGAAGAAATTCTGGTAGCAATGAAGAAAATTTGGAAGAAAGGTGAAGGTAAAGCAGTTAGTGCTCAACGAGCCTCAAAAGGAATACTAACTTGGTGGGATACAAATCTGTATAAGTTTCTCTCGGCAACTGAAAATCGTCACTGGATTTTTGTTGAGCTAGAAAGTCTTGAAACTCAGGAGATCATTTGGGTTGGAAATGTGTATAGACCAACGATTCACGGTATCAAAGAAGAGTTCTGGACACAGCTGGAACAACAATGACATGGAAAAATGCATCTCCCTTGCATTATGGCCGGGGACTTCAATGTAACCATCTCTCCAGAGGAAAAAAAAGGAGGAACCAAAGTCAGAGATCCATTTGGAGAACAACTAAAGGATATACTAATTGTTTAGAGACTTGTATACATCAAGCCGAAAAGAGTCAAGTATAACTAGAGAAACAAACGCCTGGGCCCGGGCCACATTGCTGCTAGATTGGATAGAATTATGGTAAGCCTTTCTTTCTTGGACAAGCCCTTTTTGCCTATTTCTTGTCTCCTTGCCTCAGTTGTTTCTGACCATAGACCTCTCTTGATTTCCCTCAAATCAATTGGAAACCCGTTTTCCCTTCCTTTTAAGTTTTCCCCAACTTGTATATCAGATCCAAGTTTCTTTGACACTATCCTTCAGGCTTGGAATATTTTTGTTTAGGGCTCCCTAAGCTACATTTGGGAGCAAAAGCTAAAAAATGTCAAAATTGGGATTTAGAACTGGCTAGCTATCCAGAAATGCAATTATGGAAAAGAAAAATCATCCCTAGTAAAAACCCTTGAATTTATTCAGGAGCATATGGAGAAGGTAGAAATAACTAAATAAATGTTGATGAATGAAAAAGAGTTGGACATAAAAATCTTAGCAATCCAGTGAAGGGAAGAGGAAGACATGCTTATCAAGTCCAGATGCTTGTGGTTAAAAGATGGAGACCAGAACTCTAAATTATTTCATTTCCAATGTAAGGAGAGAAACAGGAAGAACACTATTAAAGAATTAACAAAAGAGAACAGTGTAAAGCTAACTAAGACTGAGGAAATCAAGAAGGAGATAAAAGAGCATTTTGAAGATCTCTATACAAAGGAAGAGGACATCACAAGGGAGGAAATGATAATCCTAAGCAATGAAATCCCCAAAATTTTAAGGGAGGATCTGGAAGCTCTTACCCATCCTATATCCTTCGCTGAGGTTCGCTCTGCAGTCTAGTCTCTGCATCCAAACAAGGATCCTGGGTCGCACGAGTTTCCTATTAGATTTTACCAGAGTTGCTGGCATGTTCTAAAAAAAAAAATTTGGCAAGAATGTTGATTTAGACCCAATCTAAAGAAAAGATAGGAGGAGCTACAAACACCACCTTCTTAGCTCTTATTCCCAAAGAAAAGAATCCTAACTCCATCAAAAGTTACAGACCAATCTCTCTTTGCAACTCTTCCTACAAAACACTCTCCAAAATCATTGCCAATAGAATAAAAAAGGTCATCCTGCATCTAATTTCTGAAAACCAACGAGGTTTTATATCTAGAAGGAAGATTCATGGTAATATTATCTTGCTGTAAGAATCTATCCATTCAAGCCAGAATCACAAAGAGCCAGGTATGGATATTAAACTAGACCTTGCCAATGCTTTTGATAGAATAAGGAACTATTTTATTTTTCAATTCATGGAAAACTATGGCTTTCCCATCAATTTCATTAGATGGGTTAAAGCCTACATTAGCAACCCTTGAATTTCTCCCTTGGTCAACGGACGACCAACCTCTTTCTTCCAAGCTCAAAGAGGAATTTTCCAAGGATTCCCAATTTCTCCATTCCTCTATATCCTAGTGGCAGATTCTCTCAGTAGAAGACTTAACAGATTGAAAAATGAAGGGAATATTCTAGGAATCACCTTCGTAAGAGGAGTACAACCTATCAATGAACAGTTTGTTGATGATACCATTCTCCTAGGAAGTGCCTTGACCCAAATAACCAAAAGAATTAAAACCACACTTGATATCTTCCTCAAAATCTCAGGAAGTTGAACTAACTCCTCCAAGTCCTGGCTATATGGATGGAACAACAACCCCTTCACTCTTAGAGAAATAACCAACATCCTATGTATCAAGTTCAATCTCCAATGGACCTCTTTTATCTATCTTGGAGTTCCTATAGTCAAAAGAACCTGCAAGACTTCAGACCGGGTGCCTTTGATCCAAAAGTTGAAAAACAAAATTCACGCTTGGGGATCTTATTGGATCAACCTGGTCGATGAGCTCATTCTCATTAAATCCATTTTAGCTTCCTACCCTATCTACACTTGTGCAATCTCCCTCACACCAAGATCAGTAATTAACAATTTAAGCATTGAAATTAGGAATTTTTTATGGCAATGAAGCAAGATTCAAGGGAAAAAATATAACTTGGTAAATTGCGACATTGTTATGGAGGACAAACATAACAGAGGATTGGGAATCAGGGATCCAAGAATAATGAATAATGCTCTATGATATAAATTGGTTTGGAGGATGATCTCTGGAAAAAAGGAATGGTGGAAGGAGGTTATCAGGAAAAAGTACATAAAAAAACCAAGGTCCAAATGCTTAGACTCCCCATGGGTAGGTAAGATCACCTCCATATGGAACCTTTGCAAAAAATATGTTGGTCTAATTAAATACAATTTGTTTTGGATCCCAGGGAACTACGACAAGATATACATATGGTCTAATGCTATTTTGGTTTGCTCTCCCTTGGATTCAACTATCAATCTCCCCAACCCCGAAGCTGGATGCAAAGTAACAATCTAAATAAGCTCAAAGCCCTTGTTGATTGGAACAATGACAGATACTGGGTCGGGTAGAAAGCATTACATCCTTGTCCTCACCTTCAATTTGACTATGATCTCTTCTCATCCTACCTCCATGGAATGACCCCTCTCAACACTAGGTCACGCAACTCCAGAGGCTGGGGCAAGCTGGGTATCTACACGGTCAAAGAAGGGTACTTGATGTTGAAGAAAAATAGAGACAACAACCAGAAAAGCTTATGGAAAAAGGTATGGAATTCCAATTGTATTCCTAAAATTAATACATTCTTTTGGCTCCTGGCTAAAAATAAGCTTTTAAAAGCTGACAATTTAATAAAAAGGGGGTTTCAATGGCCTTCTATATGTTCTCTTTGTCTTTATAGTGAAGAATCCATTCTTCATCTTTTTCTTGAATGCCCTTTCTCTGCTCAAGTATGGATCCAAACCCTTGGTCCCATTGGGAAGAATTTATCTCCCCCTGCTAGCATCTTAGATCTGACAAGCAAATGGAAGAGCTTATACTCTAGTAAGACAAGGAGAAAAAGACTTTACTAAAGATATGGAACACAATCCCAAAAAAATATTTGTTGGCAGATCTGGATCGCTAAGAACAAAATTATTTTTAAAGATAAGAAGGATGACCCCTTGTGTACAATCAACAAAGCTCTAAACATGATGCATGAAAAGTTGGTTTCCAAACAGGTTTCCTTCCCTCATTCATAGGTTCCCAGTCCTGAAGAAATGAATTGGTGTTGAGATATACTAAGTCAGAGTCCCCTTCAAGCCAAATCTCTCTTTGAAACTCACCCCTGGGAGATCAGAAAAAGTAAGGAAGATTTCCTTAAATGGAGATAAATGTAGAATAGACCTATTCTTTCCTTCGATGGCACCTCGAAAGGAAACCCAAGGGACGCAGGTGCAGGTGGGATTATTTACGATCCCGAAGGAAACATAGTAACGTCTTACACATGGGGAATTGGGCAAAGAACCAACAATGAAGCAGAATGGCTCGCGCTTCTCCTTGGGATGGAACTTGCAAAACAAAATAAAATCTCAAACCTCATAGCTATTGGTGACTCAAGGCAAGTTATACAAAAAATGAGACTTGGAAACAAGCAAGGTGCAATCAAGTTCAAAATAATTCATGATCGAGTAAGTTGTCTCTCTGCAAATTTGCAAGCCTCTTTCTTTCATATTGTCAGAGGAAATGACACTGAAGCGGATAAGTATGCTAATCAAGGAGCTAGAAACGAGATTGGGTTAGTAACAATCAAGGACCATGGAAAATATTATTTTTATGTCCCTTAGAATCCTAAGTTCACGCACTAAGGGGGGTGATCCCATTGGGTCGTCCCGTTCTTTCCTTTACCGACCACATTTCAGGCCCCAAGCAAACAACTGACCAACACATTCGACAATTGGTGTCATGGACCATGTGATGGGTTTAAATGCAGGGACATCTGCTCAGTCCTATGCAATTATGAAGCAATTGTTCACACAAGCTTTGGCAGAAGGATTTAGGATGATGAGGGCTCTACCATTTGCAGACGACCATTGCGAATTTGAAGAAGAGTCCATCAGGCCTGGGCTCTGGATTTTCACAAAAGAAACATAGTTTCATTCTTCTCTTGCAGGTTCCCTTTGCAACGAGATTTTAGCAAGTGGCTGGCTCGACCCATTGTTGGCTCAGTTCACCCATATGACGCTCATGGATTCTTTCTCTTTATCCATTGCAAACAATGACAATGAAGTGACTCTAAATGATATATAGGGTACTCTATAGGACATTAAAAAACACATGCGTTGGATGTATGAGCTTCTAGGAAAGGGTGTGGATGAAGGCAAAGTAGCGGTGACAAATGTAAGGTATTTGGCTAACTAGATGGGTTTCCATGAGTTTAGGATAGATGATAATGACAGGGACTTGCATGAGCTTATGGGCACCATTGACATCATAAAGGAGGAATTGCAGAAGCTAACCAACATGAATCAGTGTAGCCATTGTCAAGAAAATCTGGCAAATGATCACTCAATGCAGGAAACCTCCATCACTCAACCAACTCATGGACCAGGTGAAAAGAAGAAGTAGTAGCTCCAGCTTGGAAAGGTTTTTTTCTATGTTTTTTTCTACATTGCTAAATAGTCAATTTGTGCGTCTTTACCCATCAGTGGGTACTAGTTGTTTTACTTGGCATAGAAGGCCTTTTTTGAGCATTGTAATAAGTTTTGATATTCCAGTATCTTCTTTGCAAACCAGTTTGTCAAGCAGACCCTAATTTTGTTGCATGGTTGTGCACGACCTCTTTTACTAATACAATATCTTCTATGGTTTCTGTTAAAAAATAAATATTCATTATGTAAAATAATTTGAGTACTTCTCTATGATTTATGGATGATGAATGGGGTAAATTATTGATTTTGATTCTAAAGCCTAACCTTAAGGGGATCCAGAGAGTCAAACTCATGACCTCTCCAACTTTAGGGGAAGAGATTTCATGTTTAGTAATTTTTGGTGTAGTCTAAATATTCTACGTTTTCAACCTTTTTTCGATCATATATTCCGTCTTATTTTGTTTGGAAAACTATTAAGAATCTTAGAATGAGATATATTATCTATGAAAATTGCATTATTTGGGTTCCCTAAAGATATTGGAGGGTATGAAAATTACATTATTTGGGTTCCATAAAGATATTAGAGGGTGCTGAATTGATTTATGAATTCAAAACACAATTTAAACACTTCTAAATTTGGATTTTACCAATTTTTTTAACTAAACTCAAATAAAAAACCACCATAAAATCCTAAACGTAAAATAAATAAAATCCATCCAATATTGCATATTGCATTTAAGATGATATCATAGTTGAAAAGGGATAAGTGTCATGTAAAAATTGCACGTAAGATGATATCATAGTTGAAAAGGGATAAATGTCATGTAAAAATTGCACATATCCCAATGCATTTTAGGTTGATATACATGTACATATGTGCATATGCATTCAACGATGCAACCTAAGTTAGATTAGGATATGTGCAATTTCTACATGTCGTTTACTCATTGTCATCATAACACCCATATGCGATAAAATCAAATCAGGCATGCATGAAGTATGGTGACACATATTGATCCCATAATTTTATACACAGCATGCATGTCTCTGTATGTGGCAAGCTACCCAACCAATTAACTAATTCCTTAGCATTTTTGAATGAAAGGTGGTTTGATCACCGACTACACAGGCAATTGGTAAATCTAAAGGACTCGTTGAGATTTTATCTCAAAACATTTATAATGTAGCACACGAGTATCTACCAATTTAATTAGTTCTTGATGTTATATATAAACCAACTGTCGTTAGTACTTAGATAATCGAGTCACTAATTTTGAGAATTAAAGCAAACACTCTTCATTTTTTAAATTTGGTGACTCATAGATAGTCCAAAAGCCAATAATAATATAAATATTTATATATAACGACTTTCATATATATATAAATATAAACTTGACACTTAGGGCAATCCAAGAGATAAACATTTAGACAATGTGGAGAAAAATGAATGGTCATTGGCACTTGGACAATGTAGGAGTCACTAAGTTTGACCGTTAAAGCAAATACTTTTCTATATTTGACATTTTTTTTTTCAGAAAGAAAAAAGCCTATCGTTGATATTCATTATAGAATCAAAGGGCATCTGATGTGTCATCCCAAAACATGGGTTACAGTCAAGTAAGTGGATCTAAAAAGTTACATACTGCTGATCTCAAGAACAAGTCACAACTCAACTGAGCTGCAGAGGGGGAGGTCCAAGTGCATATCCAACAAATACAAAATTCCCATCAGTAAATACTGTCACTCTAAACCATATCTACCGTGGACCAATGAGCACAGAGCTGCAATCTAAAGGAGCCCGCTCCATAACAATAAAAAAAGGTGCAAGAAAAATAGGGAGAACATGCTCCAACACCGGGCTCAAATGAGCTTGAAAGTGTCATGAGAGGCCAAAAGGCCTTCAAAAAATTCAGAGTAACAACCAAATCCAGGAGCCAAAGAAAGAGCAGTTTTAGAAAGGCGGTCTGCGAGCTGATTGTGTTCACGGTAGATATCGCTGAAAGACAGCTCTAGAAAGCGAGTGTAGAGATTTCTAGTTTCCCTACACCAGTGATTGAGTTCAGGTGGAGAAAGGGCAGCAGTACCCTTTGCCCAATTTATAATGACTGAAGAGTCACCAGATACATTGACATTTATCCCTTGTGACTCTACATAGAAAATCTTTCCAATAGGACCATGCTTAATGAAACTTATTTTCATTTTAAAACACTTTTATAATACACTTTTCTATATTTGACATTTATCCTTGTGGCTTCACATAGAAAATCCGTTCAAAAAGACCATGTAAAAATTAATTTAATTATATGCTTGGTTAAATTTTATTTATTTGTTTAAACAATTTAGGTAGATGCAATTAGAAGGGACTACTTTTTGTTGCCTTACTGAAGGGAGCTTGATTCTAATAGACCCAAGGATTGAACCCATGACCTCATAACTGTGAGAGCCTTACTTTAATATACCCAAAGATTGAACCCATGACCTCATGACAAAAGGTTAAAAGCTTCGTAATGGGAAATCCAACTAATTAGACTACCCATTAAAACTATATATAGATTGTTTTGCATAATTATCAAGGTAGAGACTAACCTCTCTACCCATTTAGTGGTTTACTCTCTTTTACTTAAAAAGGTGAAAATATTAATAATAAATGTATCCATGTTTATATTATTTGGGTAGGAATTGTTGAAGTGTCTATTTGGGGTGTTTAAAGAAGGCATAAGACTTTCTTGTTTGATTTAAATATTTCAATGCCTCAAAATTTATTTATTTATTTTTTTGGCATTTTTAAATGAATGACATTTATTTTATATTTATTATAAAAATAAATTATATGATATATGATGATGTAAACGTATAAAGATTCAAAGAAATATATATATCTATATATATAAATAATTTTTTTTGAAAAAAACATAATTTTATTAAAATATAATAAAATTACATTATGCATAATGTATGTGTGTCATGTATTTCATGTATTTGACTCTTGAGTTACATATATCAAATTTGTTAGTTTGTATAATAAAAAATAAGTATACACTGCTTGAAATATTTTTTTGCAAAAGCAAGTCCATTAATGATGCTTCATGCATATTCTTATAAATATTTGAGTCCTTCACAAAAGATTATAGTCCCAAAATTATGTGTCATTTATGTCAAATGCTCTTGATTCTTACTGATCTTCCACAAATGGCATGTGATAAAATTCACAGTGATCTTCATTTTGTTATGTGGATCTTCAATTGACCCAGGTTCAACTAGAGGACTGCTTTTGATAGAGAATATGCAATTGTGTTATGTTCCCTGTAGACATGCCTGTAGGAGAAAGATTCAAATCTGTCTCCGAGCTTGAAAATTTCTTCCAACATTGCACTAAGAATAGTGTTTTGACATTTTTGAGTTCTATTTGTCCAATTTACTACATGAATTGAAGTGCATCCTTTTTCTTGTGCAAAGTAAAGAGGCGTTTTCAAGGAAAAAAGATCGGCAAAGTTATTAGAGTCTTGACATTGTATGGGAAGATTGCATCCAACAGGAGGCTAGAGTACCCAATAGAGAAGATCTACTTAAAGAATATGATCAAGCCCTAGCCACCCATACCAAAAGAGGAAGAAGTCAATCTAACTTCAAGAAGGAAAGGCACAAGGAGTCCCGACCTCCCAAGAGGTTCCAAAGGACAAGAGGAAACAATTAGAGGAAAGACTACTCCAACTTTCAATGTTTCCATTGTCACAAGATAGGACACATTGCCAGAAATTGTCCATTCAAGAAAGAAGAATACAAGAAGAACAACAAAATACATCATGCACACCTAGCTGAAGATGAAGAAGAAGAGGAAGAAGGACCTCAAAGAAAACACACAAAAGAAGAAGATGCAAAAGAATATGTATTATTCTCTACACTCTCTGGGTCTGTGACACCTGGAGAAGATACATGGCTTATTGATAGTGGTTCTTCAAAGCACATGTAAGGACAAAATAAAACTATGTCAAAACTTGAAGAGAATAACTCTACTCAGAAAGTATCATTAGGAGATGACTATCAATGTCCTATCAAAGGTATTGGTGAAGCAAGCTGCAAGCTTAACTCTGTAACTCCAATGAAGATGAATGAAGTCTTATATGTACCGGGTTTGAAGAAGAACTTACTTTCTATCTCAACATTAGATAAGAAAGGATATAGGGTTGCATTTATAGATGGACAAGTACTTATGTGGCCCAAAGGAAAATCAATTGAAGATGTAGTTGTCATTGGTGAAGAAGAAGGAGGATTATATAAACTCAAGAGACATTCAGAAACAACCCTTGTTCATGAGATCACTATCCCAAGTGAACTATGGCATAGGAGGCTTTCTCACATCAACTACAAAGCACTATCCCATGTGAGAAAAGTAGTAATAGGTTTACCATATTTGAATATTGATAATGAAGGAACATACAAAGGATGTGCAAGAGGAAAGAATATCAAGAATCCATTTCCGAAGAGTGAAACAAAGACTAAATGTACGTTGGAGTTAATTCATTCAGATGTATGTGGTCCAATTCCTTCCACATATTTGAGTGGTGATGAATATTATGTTACATTTATTGATGACTATTCAAGAAAGACATGTATATATTTCTTGAAAACAAAGGATGAAGTATTCCGATAGAGAATCATTCAAAAAGAAGAATCAAGATACTCATAACAGACAATGGTGGAGAATATACTTCAAAAGAGTTTGAATCCTTTTGTAAAGAAGATGGAATCAAGAGGGAACTAACCACTCCCTACAATCCTCAACATAATGGTGTTGCAGAAAGAAAGAATAGGACCATGATGCAAGTAATGAAGACAATGATACATGATCAAGATCTTCTTATGCATATAGCAACAATAACAACAATTTATGTACATGATAGATTATCCCATAGTGCCCTTGGATTCAAGACTCTTGAATAAATGTTCACATGGAAGAAGCCTAAAGTGAGCCATCTCAAGATATTTGGTTTCCCAATATATGTTCACATTCCAAAAGAAAAGAGAACCAAGTTGGACCCTTCCAAAAAGAAGGGAATATTTGTTGGATACTGTGAAGTCTCCAAAGCCTTTAGAATATACATTCCAGGATTCCATCACATGGAGATTAGTAGAGATGTAACATTTGAAGAAGAAGAAGCTCTCAAGAGATCCAAAAAGTGCCAACATGAAGAAGTATATGAAGAAGATGTACCTCCCAGAAATGTAGAAGCTGCACCCTCCCTGAAAATGAAACATCAGAGGACCATGATAGGCTAGAACCTAAAGAACCTCCCACTATGAATATATCACGAAAGAGAAAACCCGCTTGGGTAAGAGAAATTATACAAGAAGCAGAGAAGTATGGAGCTCCAGAAGGCTCCATAAGAGTAAGAAAGAGATCAAATCCATTCTCCAGTTATGTAGCTTTGACGTGTGATCTTGTAAATCAAGAACCTACTAGTAATGAAGAAGTTGTATAGAAGAAATAATGGGTAGAAGCAATGGCGAAAGAATACCAATCAATAATGAAGAATTATGTTTGGGATATAGTTCCCAAACCAGAAGGCAAGAGTGTGGTATCTTCTAAGTGGACCTACGAGATAAATCATGCATCTGATGGAAGTATTGAGAAATACAAGGCAAGGTTTGTGGCTAGAGGATTCTCTTAGAAAGAGGGAATTGATTATGAAGAGACATTTGCACTAGTAGCAAGGTACACTTCCATCATAACCATCATGGCACTTGAATTCATGATGAAGTGGAGTTTACACCAGATGGATGTGAAGACAACCTTCCTAAATTGTGTTATTGAGGAAGAATTATACATAGAACAACCACAAGGATTTGAAGTTGAATACAAACGAAATCACGTATGTATGTTGAAGAAGGATCTGTATGGACTGAAGAAAGATCCTAGAGCTTGGTATGGAAGGATATATAGCTTCTTGACAAGCTTGGATTTACCAAAAGTAAAGCCTACCCTAACCTTTACTTTAAGGTTATGGATGATGAACCTATCATATTATTGTTGTATATGGATGACTTATTTATGCCAGGAAATGAGAAACAAATTGTAGAGTGCAAGAAGAAGCTCGTCGAAGAATTTGAGATGAAAGACCTTGGATTGATGCACGATTTTCTAGGTCTAGAAGTATGGCAGATCCCAAAAGGAATCTTTCTCAACCAGGGAAATTATGTTGTGGAAATCTTAAAAAGACTTGATATGTTGGATTGTAAATCCATGTCCACACCCATGGATACCAACATGAAGTTGTTACCTCATGAATCATCAGAGTTAGTGGATGTGACTCAATATAGATAGATTATTGGGTCGTTGATGCATCTGATGAATATCAGGATAGATATATGCTTTGTTGTGAACACCCTGAGTCAGTGTCTAGTTAAGCCTAGACATGTTCACCTGATAGCTGCAAAGAATGGGATGAGGTACTTGAAAGGTACGATAGACTTTGTTCTATACTATGTTGGAGACCATGACTACATATTGTATGGCTATACGGATGCATATTGGGTTGGAAGTGCCTCATACAAGAAGAACACCTCAGGTGGATGTTATTTTCTGGGATCCGCCATGATCTCATGGTTTAGCAGAAATCAGTCCAGTGTTTCTCTTAGCACAGCTGAAGCAGATTATATAACAACTTGTTTCGCTAGTTATGAAGCCATATGGCTTTGAAAGTTGATGTCAGGTCTATTTGATCTGGAGTTGGATACCATGGTGATCATTCTATGTGAAAACCAGAGATGTATAAATATGACGAAGAACCCATTGTTCCATGACAAGTTGAAGCACATAGAAATCCAGTATTTTTACATACGGGATACGGTACAAAATGGATCTATAAAGCTCCAGTATGTGACTACCAATGAGCAAGTTGCTGATGTGTTTACCAAGCCTCTGTCTCGAGTAAAGTGTGAATGCTTCTGTGACAAGCTTGGTGTGCTTCAAAACGACCTTCCTCGTAAGGAGGAACAATGATGATGATGTTGTAGACTTTCCTTGTAAGGAGGAACGATGATGTTGTATACCTTCCTCGTAAGGAGAAACAATGATGATGATGTTGTATACTTTCCTCGTAAGGAGGAACAATGATGTTGTAGACCCTCCTCTAAAGGGGGAGCATGTTGGTGATGTTGTGGTGGGATTGTATCGTTCTTGGACTTATTTCCTAAAGTGATAGGGATTGATCATCCCATAATTGGATTCACATACTTTTGTCTCCATGAGGTGGTAGGATTGCATCGTCCTTGGACATATGTCCTAAATGATAGGGATTGATCATCTCATAATTGGATCCGCATAATTTTGTCTTCATGAGGCATGAGGATTGCATCGTCCTTAGAATTATGTTCTAAAGTGATAGGGCTTGATCATCCCGTAATTGGATCAGGTGAGGATTGCATCGTCCTTGGAAATATGTCCTAAAGTGATAGGGGTTGATCATCTTGTAATTGGATCAAGTAAGGATTGCATCGTCCTTGGACTTATGTCCTAAAGTGATATGGGTTGATCATCCCGTAATTGGATCAGGTGAGGATTGCATCATCCTTGGAATTATTTCCTAAAGTGATAGGGATTGATCATCCCGTAATTGGATCATGTATGGAGTGCATCATCCTTGGACTCATGTCCTAAAGTGATAGGGATTGATCATCCTATAATTGGATCATGTGTGATGTAAGTTATGTTGTTGCTGATCGAAAGATCAAGTATTGTTGCATATGATGATGTTGCTAATCGAAAGATCAAGTGTTGTTGCCGATAATTGAGTGATCAAGTGATACAAAAGATGAATATCAAAGATGAATACTTAGTGTTGTAGAAGATGATGCTCCAGTACTGAAGATGTTGAAGATGTTCTAGTAACTGTTCCGGTTGCTCATGATTGTTGAAGAAAACTTCCAATGAAATGTAGATGTATCACCTTGATGATGTTGAATATGCTCTATCTCTTTGATCTTGCAGTTGATGTTGTTGTTGTCAGTAGAATACCCTTATTGTTAAGGGGGAGTGTTGAAATATTGTAACTTCGAAGAATATTCTAAATGTATTTTATTGTTGTAACCTATCAGAGATGTTTTATTCCTCCATCAAGATGTTACTATTTTATTCGGTCATCATAGAGTCATGAGGTAAAACATTTGTTGTAAGTCGGGTCAATAGAACCCTCAGGAATAGAATATTATATGGTTTTGTGTCTTCCTAGGTGAAGTTAGCCTAGTATGTTTGTTGGGACCGGCCTGTTAGGGAAAAAGTCAAGTGGAAGATAGATTATAAATAGAGGAGGTGTGTTCCTCATTTGAACACACACACTCACTTGTGTATAGCACATAGGAAAGAGAGAGATACATACCTGCAAGGAGAAGGAGCACTTGTTTGGGGTTTTATCTTTGTACTTTTGATACATCTATATAGAGGAATTTTTGCTGGGTTTTCTTCCCCTAAAGGGTTTCCCAGGATAAATCCGTGTCTATCTTGTGATTGTGTTTCTTTCAGTGATCCTACATATGCTATTGTTGTGAAATTGAATTGAATACTAATGATATCTAGCTTAGCATATGGAATATTAACAAGGAGTAGGGGTGTTCTTTTTATGAGGGAAATAAGAAAGGATATCAAGACAGGTAGCAACTACAACTTCTGGGACCAAAAGCACGTCTTGGAAGATGGATTTGTCCAAATACCCCAGAAAACTAGAAGGGGTAAAGCTATGAATTTTCCAGTAATCGGGGATGAGATCCAAGATTTCCATGCTTCCTCAATATTCCCTCCATCCTAATTAAATGGAGCTCTGATTTTATGGGAGAACTCACCCTAGACTTGAGTGGAGAATGAGTTGTTTAAAAAGATATGGATGATGCATTCCTCAAAATTTCTACTTAATGCACACCAACTTGGACCTTCGAATATGTTGATTAGCCTTTCCCAGGTCAAATTCTTCTTGGAAAGAATGCACCACATGAAGATCTTGGATTTTTGTGGGCACTTTGATTTCCAGAGTCCTTTCCACCACCATAATAAAGTACCCTTGTATTCATCAACCACCAGCTTAGCATACCCTAACTTTGGAGTATAATTTCCATGCGGGTCTGCCATCCAAACAAGCTCATCATGATTGTCTGTAATGTGCACATGTGAATGGTGAAGAAAATTTAGGTATGCATTCCAAGTCTCATGATATTCTTCATCTAATATTATCCTATTTTCACTTTTCCAACCTTGGTTCCCCAAAGTGGAGGTCTCCATGTACGGAATCTGATTTAGATGAGTGATGTTTTGTTGATGCAACTATTGGGTAGTAGGACATAGGAGGATATGTTGGTTCTGACACCCCGACCAAGGATCTATCCCAACCCGAAATTCAGTGCCATTTCTAATTTTCAATGCCAGATTGTCTTCAATTAGATGGAAATATTTTAGCAGGGCCTTCCATGTTAGGATTAATTAATCCTCCCTTTACCCATTTTTTCATTTTTCCTAACTTAGGAGGTCATCATCACCCACTAGTGCACGGGGGACACACCTAAGGGACATATTCCACTTACTTCACCTGATTGCATGAGTTTAGGAGCCCTAGGGACCAATCCCTACATTATAGGAACCCACTCTGAGTGCCACCAGCAGTCACCTTCAGTTGTCCATGGTAGGTAGTCAGTCATGATCATTTATGCTCTGATAACCACCAGTTAGTTCACTGCTAGTCATCCTAGCGTCAATTTGCATGATTTACAGAAGTGTGGCACCTTTTTCCCACATACCTCATTAGTTAAGTGATTGTAAATTGAACTAGTTGTCCAGAGTTAAACTAGTGAGCTCCAACTGTGATTTTTTCCACATTTAGTTAGTTAACCAGTCAATTTGAGTTGGTGAATTCGAATCTGATCCACAATATTTGAATTCTATTTATTGTATGACTATTTTATTATTGATTAATTAATGAATATTGATGTAATGATAGTATATGCAATACTTGCCCGATTTACGTGAAATTTCTGTCATGAATCTGTTGTTCAATTTACATTGATTTGTCAATTCCACGACATCCTTCTTTTCATACAGCTCTCATTTTGGATTATAGATCTATGATTCATGAAATTTAACATTCCATATCACATACATGATTCAACAAGATTTATTTAGCTCGCGGATCCAATATTTCACTGAATTGGGTGAGATATATTTGTGAGTCACCACCTCTGTCCAAATACTGTTAGTTGAGATGAGTCTCCATCCTAGTTTTTCTAAAAGATCCTTTGAGAAATTGAATTTTTTTTTTTAATCGCCAACCTCCAAGAATATTGGGTTGAGCAATTTTTTCCCATTTAACCTGAGTTACAAAGAGTTCCTTTTTCCTCGACCAGATAAATTTTGAGCATATTATTTTAACCTTATCGAGGATTCCTTTTGGGATATAGGCTAAGGACATATAAAACTGAAATTGCTTCAAGAATAGATTTTACTAACACCAACCTTCCCGCTCTTGATAACCATTTATGACTCCATCAAGAGAGTCTTTTTCAAGTTTTGCAAGAAACCAATTCCAATCCTCTTTTATGTAGTTGTTTAGTTTGAGCATAAATCCTAGATATTTTAAACCATCATCCAAGATTTTTTATTTCAAAAGGAAAAAAGGACGAGTATCTGCAGATTTCAGTATCTTCCATGTTGATGTTTGTTAAGGTCGATTTTCTGTCATTAATCTGCATACTAGTAGCTTGTGAAAACAACTCAAGAATTTCTCTGATCTTCTCCACATCATTGATAGTTCCATCACAAAATATTAACACATCATCCATAAATAATAAATGTGTTATTCAGAGTAAATGAGAAATTTGGATACTTGCAAAGGCTCCTCTTCTTTTTTCTTCAGCTATTGCTTTGCTCAATCCTTCCACTACTAAAAGAAATGACAGAGGGGATAAGGGGAATCCTTTTCGAAGACCTCTTTCAAAATGAAAGAAGGGGGAAGTTGCACCGTTTATTAGGATTGAAAACAAGACCATGGTAATGCATCTCATCACCCATTTCACAAAGGGATACTCAAACCCTAAGTGAGTAAAGAGGAGCCTCAGGAATAACCAACTAACCCTGTCAAAGGATTTTGAAAGATTGATCTTTAGAACAATCCTCTTTAGCTTCCCATTATTAATGTTGTGAAGACCTTCTTAAGCTATGCCAATTTCTTCATAAATTTTCTTTCCCTGAAAAAAACAAACTGTTAACTAGAGAAGCTTCTTGAGAGGATCCCTTTAATCTTTCTTGCGATGATTTTCGCTATTAACTTGTAGATAATATTGCAGAGGGAGATAGGTCAAAATTATTCTAGAGATTCAGGATGGTCATTTTTTGGGATGAGGGCTATGAGAGTTGTATTTAGAAGGGGCTGCATGAAACTCAATCTAGATTCTTTTAAACCATTCTTAATTCTGGTCCAATAGTGTCATAGAGTGCTAATAAAAATTTAATGGTCCACCCATCCAAGGCCAAACGTTTTCCTTTTTGGAAGCTCTGTAGGACCTCTTTCAATTCATCCTATATTATTTCCTCCATTGACACCATGCTTTATTCAGGAGTTACAAAATACGGAAAGAGATATGACATTCTAATTACTTCTGCAATGGAGACTCCTTATGGCGCTTTGTACAAATTCTTGAAATGATCCTTGCCTAACTTGGCTAACTCTTCGAAGGAAGAGATTATTTTGTTATTTTGTCCTTTTAAAATCCAAATAGTGTTTTGGAGTTTCCTCCCTTTGGAATATGCCAAAAAGAACTTTGTGTACTCATCCCCTCTCTCCAACCATAAATCTCTACTTTTGAGTCTCTAGACCTCTTCCTGCTACTTTAGAATGTTCCTTCTACTTGCCTTAAGAATCGCCAGTCTTTATTTTATTTCCTGTGAGTTAAACCCCCCCCCCCTCAGACTCCAGGATGGAGCAAATATCTTCTTCAATCTGTCTTAGCATATGGTCTTCTTTGATATTTTTTTCCTTTTCTCATTGTTGCATTTATTTTTTGGTTCTAGATAGGTTTTGGGAGAAATGGAGAACTGCATGAGTCCCTTGTTCTTGGGAGAAGGGGATCCAAGTAGATTTAATAAGTTGGATACAATCCTCACATTTAATCCAAGCCTCACAAAATTAAAAGGGATGGATGTTTTATTCTTACCCCTTTAAGTTCCAGAAATATAGGAGAGTTTTCAGATTCACCTCCAACATCCACCCATTGTCGCATAATCAAGTTTGAGTCCAATAGTTTTTCTAATACCAAGAAACGATCCAGTCTCTTTGTTATTTTGTGTTCCCCTACTCTTCTAATAATCCAAGTGGGTTTTAGTTTTGTCACTTATATATCCAGTAGACCACCATTTTGCAGTTTTTGGTTGGAAAATTCTTCCAGCAGATCCACCCTTGCTCTTTGCCCCCAAATTCCCTGAGCCCCTAGAATAAAATTTAGGTCTCCACCCATAATCAGTTTTGTATGTGTCATGAAATATTTCCTGAATAACAAGTCTCATAAGGGTGTCCTCTCTTCATAAGGGCCATAAACATTGAGCAAGTAGAAGGATCAGCTTAGTTTAGAGGAGAAGAAAGCAAAACCTATACCTGAAAAAAAGCACTAGGTGCCTAAGGATTTTATGTTTTCTAGGTTCCAGCCCATTGCAAATCCACTTGAGATCCCACTTGCATCCAGGGAGAAGAATTCAAAATATTTTAAAGCGTTCTTGAGATACATTATGAGTGTATCTGAACTTCCCAAAATTTCCTGCAAAAGAATGATTTCGAGATGGTTTGTCCTGATCATCTTTTTGAGGGCAAGTTTTTTGTGAGGGCTTTCCAAACCCCTGCAGTTCAGAGAAAGTATCTTTTTGGGGGAACCCCTTTAGGGGATTTATTTTCTCTAAGGTACCTATGTATAGATTGTTTCCTTCCATCCAACTACTCTTTTTGAGCTTTTTTCTGTGTTGTCGAGAGGTGAGAAGGTGTTCAATATTGGATTTCTCTTGTCTATTTTTCATTTTTAATATCCATGAGTTACATGTTTACATTCCACATGACGTGGTACTCTACCCTATTTTAATTTTTATATACCTCTTGACGTTAACACGTGTTCCATAGTATGGATTCAAAAATGAAAAAAAAGTTTTCTTATTTTCCGGATGGCTTTGGGAGTGATTTTATTACCAAACAAAAAACGAGTAGTTCTATTCGATTTAGTGACCAAGTACTCTATCAATTTCCCTCTTGAACTCAACAAGTATACCGAACATCTTTTGGATTATAGATGTGCGTATTTGCAATGGTTAATGGTGGCCAAAAATATTAAACGATCGGCGAAGGGTGATTGCTCCCAATCTAATCAACAACTACAACTACAATATGATTGATATCCTTAAGCTTTGTGCACCATGAGAAAGGGTTCTAAGTAGCTAAAGTTCTTTAATTGGACTCAAGACGATTGAGAACAAACTCTCAAAAGACAGGGTCCTGAAACATTCCAAACGACCTAAAAAATCAGAAATAGGTGGAGTGTACGATGGCATTACAAGCTACTACCAATGCCTTCTACTCATGTTTTGATATGCATACCACCCAGTATACACTTTCCACCACTAGCACACACGATGATGGAAAGGAATTAGCTCTATTAGCAGTCATTATATCTAACTTAAGCTTTAGATAGTGATTACTCATCCACTCTTATTACTCCAACTCTGACACTTAATTATAACTCTTACTTAGACTTGATCACTTAAGGTCTGTTGTTGAATTAAATGTTTTTCGACGAATTACAAAGATTGTTTTTATTGACTGCCAACCCAATCCATTTGTAGCTATGAATTAAATAACGTCATTAGCAACAGTCCAAAAGCATATGCTAAGTCTTTGCATCATGCAAATGCCTATTATTTTTAAAGAGAGGTTCTTTTAACATGTGTCTCACCTCTCTAAGCAATGGGTTTTCCCACCCGTGAGTTTATTTCAACATCTGGAATACCTCTTCAAACAATGTTCTTTCCCTTCCCACTTGTGCTGAAGTCTTTAAATTTTTTTGCAAAGTAACACTATCTAAAACACGCTATTGAATACCGTAGGATTTATTTTAAAGGGTCGGGATACTAGTCAAATGGTTAAGGTAATGTGTTTCTTCTTAGAAATCTATAAAATTCTTATCTTATACTTTTCTCTTGATATAGAAATGCAATAATTATAGTCAGGAAATAAATAAATAGCAGTATTGTTCTTTATGCTTGACTTTCAAACTTTATCATTACATCCTATTACTAGTGATTGTCTAGATCTATGATCCACTCACGATAAACCTTCCTTTGCGGCATATGTAGATTAACATAGTGCTCTCTGTCCAACTTTACAGATCGATGCTACACTCCATAAGAGAGTCAATTTGGGGCCATTCATATAGATAAACTCGATTATTTGGATATGGCTTGCCTTAGAGCATGTAGTTGCTTGTACTAGGGTTTCACACAATAAGATACATGCTATGGCTCTCAAACAAACATATTATTTGACTAGGGAACAATAAATTAGGGAAAGTCTTAGGGCAGGACTTGCTACTTAGCAACTCATCTTGTTCCTCTTTCATTTCCTACTTATTCTACCTAATATTTCACAATTCTTGTCATCATTCCCTTTCGTCTAGTTTCAACAATAGAACCATTTATATTATAATAATATGTTATTACAAATAAACAAAACTCCTTTCCCTCCATTAATGAAACATGTCAGCCTCATGAGTTCCCTTCCTCTAGTTTCATCTATGACTTTATTAATCTAAAGCTCACCCTTTTCTTTTTATTCTAGTTTGTTGTAAACTTGATTACTATACTCCCTAGTTTTGTTTGCATAATGATCAAATTTGACATGTACAATAATAATCTATTGAGTGCTTATAAATTAAAAAGCCTCTTTCCCAAAAGGTGTGTCTAGCCAATGAAAAGGATATTTTCCAAAATGTGTTTCTAGCCAAATATATATATTCGAAGCTAATAAGAAGAATAGAGAAGGTGGAGGACATTGAAGCAAGGTTGACATTTTTATTTATTGATGAATTATGTTACAATGGATTCATATCCTTTAGGGTGGGATTAATGAATTTCTCACTTCCATTGGTGGGGTGGCCACCATCACATATTGGAAAATAAAGTATTGTAATAGGTGGGAGTGGTGTTCCTATTCAAGCGGATGCATAGATATCTTTTTAGGAACCAACTTTACCTAAAAGGGGAAACATATGCATATTGGTAAGTGAAGATGGGAAGAATATTTCAGTTCCAACGAAGTGGATCCTTGAAGGGGTAACTAAGTCATTACAATGCGTTGATGGGGTAACTAAGTCGTAACAGTGAGCCCTATGTTATTTCAATAGGAATAAACACATATTTTGTTCTCGATCCCATGGATTGGAAAGTCATGGTTTCGTTTAGTTAAAGGTAATATATAAATCTTTTGCTTAAACATAGGTTATTTCTCTTTCCTATCTAAATCCCCTTCAAAGAGAGAAATAATCTTGTCTAGGGGACCGTGGCCTTTTGAGGGCTTTGAGTGAATTCTTAAACCTTCAAATGAAAATTTTAATTTGCTTATGATATAGAAAAACTATTTTTTTTGGTATGTCTTCTGGATCTTCCTTTGCATTTCTAGAACTGGAGTGCTCTAGGTTGTGGTGGATTATTTGGGAACTCTTCAATACGTGGCTCCAAAACCCCTAGATATTGAAGGATTCCCATATGTATTGGTTTTGATGGACATAAATGGTGAAATTATTAATGGAATTACTCTAATTTGTGGGGTATCAAAGTGGAAACAAATGTTGGACTATGAAAAGATCCCCTTATGCCATCAATTTTGTTAGGGGAGAGGACATATATTGAGGAAACGCCCTATCAAGTTGGTGGTGTATAATATATAGAAATGAGTGATATAACAAGTTACTAATAACTATCATGATGTAGGGAATTCTGACCTTTCTTCTCCCAAATATGAGTCTTATGCTCCTTTAGACTAGCTTCATCCCTAGGTTGAAATATATTTTAACATGAAAGGAGTTGTGGAGGAAGTCATCAACAATGGTGGTGATCTTGTACTTTCATTGGATTCATAAACACTTAATTAATTCAATTGAGAGGAAAGTATCTTGGCTATTGTTGGAGATTGCTCAATGCATAAAGTGGTGGGGGATCTTTCAAATCTCATAGATGATATTCATTCCTTTCTGACCATTCAAAGTAATAAGTGAAGAATTTTGATCAACCTATATAAGTTAAATCAATACCAAATAGAATCTAAAACACTAGAAATAACAATGATTAACACACACATTACACAATGATTTACCCTAGAAACCCAAAACCGAGAAACCAAACATTTCTGGGAGTTTATCCACTATGTATCTCTTTGTATGATCTTATCTGTTACAATATAATATTATATCATACACAATCCCAATATATTAACCTGGATTAGATCACAACCCCATTCCTTGACTAGAAGTAGTTTACAATGGGCCACAAAACCATGCAGGGCTAAAAACAAACAAAAAAAGGATAGAAAAAAACTTCTTTCGAGGGTGCTAGACCCATGCACCCCCTAGCTAAGGGGGATAATAACCCTCCTTGACAACCCCTTTCCCTGGGAACCTACAAATAATGCAACACATGTCCAACAATAAGGGAAATTCTCGTTCAAAAATATAAGGGATTAATAAATTGGAGAATCTTTTTTATGACTCATTTAATTATGTAGACACTAAGTTGCCTACTAAGGGTCTTTTAAATCCATCTTTCTACTAGTTTGGATATTTATTCTAGTTTAATTCTAGTTTCAAATATTGGAGCAATCGACTTAGGGTCCCAAGGTTAACAAATTATTTATGTTGGTGATTTTTCTTTCAAATTTGGACTAGGAGGCATGACTCTAGATCCTCTTCCATCAATATCCTTAGCTAAATTTTACTGGTTTGAGTAGTGAGTAGTCAATAATTTCGAAGAGTTCCCTAGGGATGCATATCCTATCCACCTATCAAAGGATCACATATATATACATCCAAATTCAGTTATAACTCTAGTGGAAGAGGAGTAAGTGCTCGACTTTGAGGGTAGCCATCAGGTGGAATCAAGTGTGGATCTATCAGCTTTCCATGACCAACTTTATCCTCTTTTATATGCATTTTGATAACCCTAAGAGAAACATTGTTTTGAAATGGAAGATATCATTAGGTAAATGTAAGAAAATATTTCTACATATTAACTCATCAAGCACCTCTAGGAGGATCCCAAGCCTCCCTAAGGTTACGCTTGGCAGCAAGATACATTGCAATATGAAGGTCATTTTTTCCAGTACCTAATTCTAACTTAAAACATACAATATTGCATTCATCTCCTCTCGCAGGTCACTCAGGATTTCATGAAACTTATGCATGTGCAAGGCGTTTTTTCTTCTGGGAATGCATGAAAATGGACATCCTTACTTTTGTAGCAGATCCAGAATATGACACTTGCCAAAGGAACAAGGGTGAGCCAATAAAGATTCATGGGGAATTGCAACCATTACCAATACCAACCATTATTTGGATTGGCATTCCATGGATTTTATTGTTGGTCTTCCAAAAGTAGTTAATAAATTATTAATTATGGTGGTAGTTGATTGTATTTCTAAATATGCTCATTTTTGTGCTCTCCAACACCTGTTTACTTCAACAACAACCGCCCAAATTTGTTTGGACTAGATTTTCAAATTCCATGGCATGTCTACCTCCATTGTGTCAAATCATAATCCCACATTAACCAAACTTTTTTGGCAAGAACTATTTAAACTACAGGGCACCAAATCGCAAATGAGCGCCTCTTATCATCCTCAAATAGATGACCATACATAAGTAGTCAACAAGTGTCTTGAAACCTATTTAAGATGTTTTGCGTGCAAAAGGAAAATTAGTGGGCACGATGGTTAGCTTTGGCATATTGGTGATATTATACCATTTATCATGAGGCTACAAAAATGCACCAAAAATGACACCATATGAATCAATATATGGTCAACATCCACACTCGATTTCTTATCTCCCAGGTACTTCTAGAGTACATGCAATTGACTCTCCGCTTCGTAATCATGATGTCACACTTTGCACACTTGAGGAAAATCTAGGAATGGCTCAAACCTGCATGAAACAACAAACATATATACCAACACTGCTGAGAGTGTTCATTTGTAAAAGGCTACCAAGTGTTCCTTTGGATCCAACCGTATAAGCATACCTCTCTCAAAGTTATAGGCCATTAGAAGTTTGCACCAAAGTTTTATGGCGCATATTAGATTGTTCAACACATTATTTAGGTGGCTAACAAATTAGTGCTTCTAACACACTCCAAGATCCACCTAGTATTTCATGTATCATGTTTGAAGAATGTGTTGATGCTTAAATTGGCATGAAAAAAACATTGATAAACACCCTTGGAGGGTTGGTCAAGGGGAAGATGGGGATGGAAACCCAAGTGATGCTTAAATCCCTCCATGTGTAATGAGGTATAATTGGTCAATAAAACCATATGCAAAAATTAATTGAGCAATTAATGAGGTACTAGTAAAATATAAGTAAAATGAATAAGTGCGCTAAATATTAAAAAAACATTAGGGTGAATCCATGAAGATGGTTAACACTTTTTGGCCAAAAGTGATGGCGAAAATTCGTTTTTTTACTCATTTATTAAATTGAAGCCCTAAAAAATCATATATGTCTTGTGAATTTTGACATGTAACAAAACAAATTGTAGGGAATTAAATTGTCTTTTCAATTATATTGAGAAAAATAATATCATTTAATATGTCAAAATTGCATTTAATGAAATGTTTGTTCTTATAAATTTCGGGAAAAGTTAACAAGTGACTTGTGTGCAAGTAAAATAATTTAGTGATAAATGCATAATTTAAAGAAAAAAATATGAACATAATTTACATAGAATGCACTAGGGCGCACATTTTTATTATTATTAATTTTCGAAACTCGCAATTGAAAATTTTAATCGCATTGTTTACTACTTCATGCACGTAAACTATTTTTTTATTTCTTACAAAAATTGAAAAAAACAAAAATACGCTTTTCAAGAGAACGTGTTGATGTGGGGAGTATATATTTTTTGAATTTTTTTTGTTGTGTACTTTTTATATTGTCCATTTTTCTTTGCTCTTCTTTGAAGTTGTTGACATGGTTTTTAATTGAAAGTTTGAAAAAAAATTTATATAAACTAAAAACCCATAAATTATATATTGGTGGATAGATGATTCATTGATGAATCTATTGGTATGAAGTATGCCACTTAATGTGCATTCCACAACAGGTTTTAGGCCTGGCAAAGAGACTTGTAAAATTATATTTGCATAAAATAAAAGGGAGCTAAAATCCTATTTTTAAACCTCTCGGTCCATCCATTAGCTCGATCGAGGTCTTAAAAATCCTTGATCAAGGTTTTCAATGTATTTTTACGCCGAGAGGCTCTCTACAGCCCAGTATGAAGGAGATCTTGTAACGTTATGTGGAAGATCTTGTAACGTTTGTCGATATTATGCTGTAACGTTTGTTACTAACAAAATAATATAAAAAACAAATTTAATTATCTGCCAAAATAAATGTTGGCCACAAAAACAACCTAATATGGGGGAGATGTTGTAATGTTCCTACCTAACAAAACAATAAAAACTTTAAAATTTAATTATCCACCAAAAAAATGTTGGTCAGAAAAACAACACAATATGGGGGAGATGTTGTAACTTTCCTACTAACAAAATAATTAAAAATAAAAAATTGAACTATCTGGAAAAAAGATGGTGGCCTTGTCCTAAACAACCGATGGTTTTATTGTACATGGTTTAGGAGGGCCTTGCAAATGGTTTTAAAACCATGTGCAAGGCCTCCTAAACAACCCATGGTTTTATTGTACATAGTTTAGGAGGGCATTGCAAATGGTTTTAAGACCATGTGCAAGGCCTCCTAAACAACCCATGGTTTTAGGAGGTCCTTGCACATGGTTTTAAAACCATGTATGGGGGAGATGTTGTAATGTTTGTTCCTAACAAAATAAAAAATAATAAAAAATATTATATCTCGGCCATAGATAATATTAAATATTAATAATAAAAATATATATGTCGACCATAAATAATATTAAATATTAATAATAAAAATATTATATGTCGACCATAAATAAAAAGATGTGTCTTTTGGTTTGAATCAAATCAAGAGCTCCTTGAGAGCAAATACTTAATCAGAGGTTTGCACCTCGAGAGATTTTGATCCAGAGTCGATGCTTGATAGAGCCTAGGATTTGGATCTATGCTGGTTAAATATCCATCTATCGATTGTTTATGTGTGGTTAAGTTGAAAGTTCGATCAAGCTCTAATCATTAAAAACATTATATATAAAAAAATAGATTTTATATGAAAAAAAACTATTAGTTCAAATACTTATGAGCTGAACTAATACATATGAGCTATTTGAACTAATATTTTTTTTCTATTAAAAATAACTTACCTGAAAAACAAAAAATATTTTTATTTATATGTCAATATATTGAGAGTGCAAAATAATTTGGGACATAAAAACAAAATAGTAAATATAATTAATGACATCAAATACCATGGACAATTTTTTGCCATGGTTTTGGTAACCCATGGTAATTTTTCCCATGTTATTAGATGCCGTGAATTAAATATATGATTTTGTTTCTATGTCTCAAAATTTGAATGTTGATATCCCCACAATTAGAGAATCAGAGGCATAGTGCAAAGGCTTGCACACAAACAGGAGAGGTATACATACCAAACTCATTGTATTACTGGAATGAAACTTACATATATAGGTAAACAATCAAACAAACTAGATCCTATAATCGAGGATCATATCCTATAGCTTAGGAACTGTCAAACGACTAATCCAAGTTTAGAAAACAATAATGAATGCATTTCTGCATTATCTCTAAAAACTTCCCTTAATGGAGAAATGGATTTTTTACAACACCAAGTTTGTTTCTAAGATCCTCAAAGTGGATTCTTCCATCTGGTTTGGTGAATATATCAGCAACATTTTAACTTGTACTACAATAATTCAATTCAATTTCTTTAGACTCAAATTTTTCTCACACAAAGTGATGTTGCAACTCAATATGTTTGGATCTGGCATGATAGACTAGATTATGTGCCAACTTGCTTGAACTTTGATTATCACACTGAATTCTGGTAGCTTGTTCTTGCTTTGTTCCAACATCTTCAAGAATGCGCCTCAACCAAACGGCTTCACAAGTACCATAGGTCAATGCTTTATATTAATCTTATGTGGATGACAAAGAAACAATTGGTTGTTTCTTACTGCTCCATGACACGACTCCTGAACCAATGTGAAAATCATATCCAGAAGTAGATTTTATGTCATCGGGATTCCATTCCCAGTCAGAATCAGAATAACCTGCAAATGCATCAGTATATAAAATACCAAAATTAACTGTTCCTTTTAAATATCTTAGGACTTGTTTTGCAGCTTTCCAACGTGTTTCACATGGCTTAGCCAAGAATTGACTAAGGATGCTAACTAAATATGATATGTTTGGCCTTGTAGTAGTGAGGTAGTTCATACTTCCCACTAGTTGACAATACAAAGTACCATCTGCTTCTTTGGCTCCATCAATACTATACAATTTCATATTTTGATCCAAAGGAGTTGATACCGCTTTGCATTCACTCATCTGAAATCTGTTAAGGATTTCCCTTACATACTTGCTTTGAGTGATCAATGTCTTATCAGCCTCTCTCTAAAATGCAATTCCTAAACATGAGAATTATTGGTGGAACCATGAGAACTATTAGCATGAGCATTGTAGGTGGAACCATGAGCTCTATTTATGGAACCATGAGCATTATTGGTGGAACCATGAGCATTATTGGTGGAACCATGAGCATTATTTGTGGAACCATGAGCATTGTTTGTGGAACCATGAACTCTTGCTATGGAACAGTGAGCATTATTGGTGGAACCGTGATCATTATTAGTGGAACCATGAGCATTGTTGGTGGAACCATGAGCACTATTAGCATGAGCATTGCAGGTGGAGCCATGAGCTCTATTTATGGAACCATGAGCATTGTTGGTGGAACCGTGAGCTTTAGCTATGCAACCATGAGCATTGTTGTTGGAACCATGAGCATTATTAGTGGAACCATGAGCATTGTTGGTGGAACCATGAGCATTATTTGTGGAACCATGAGCATCGTTGGTGGAACCATGAGCTCTATCTATGGAACCATGAGCATTATTGGTGTAACCATGGTCAGTATTTATGGAACCATGAGAATTTTTGGTGGAACCATGAGCATTATTAGTCTAACCATGAGCATTGTTGGTGGAACCATGAGCATTATTAGTAGAACCATGAGCAATGTTGGTGGAACCATTAGAGCTAGCTATGGAACCACCATGAGCAATGTTGGTGGAACCATGAACATTATTAGTGCAACCATGAGCATTGTTGGTGGAACCATGAGAATTTATGGAACCATGAGCATTATTGGTGGGACCATGAGCATTATTAGTGGAAATTTGCAATAAGTCTTTGCCCACATATGTAAAGGAAAAAAATGTCATCAAAAATAAATTTGACTGAATGCATGCCATCATAGAATATATAAATACATGGACATTATGAATCACTTACGGATTTTATTATTTGCTAACCAAGTTTTCTTGAAATAATTTATAAATTTCTTTTGATCTTCAAACTTTTCAAGCATCCTTTTAACTGTTTCTTGCACAGATTCATCATCATGGCAAAAGTGCATAATTTCTCCAAGAGCATGATAAATTTTTCCTTTCTTTTCTCTTCCACGAACTTTGTTTTGGATGTTCTTTAGCCATGCTCGATGCACATGCCAAATGCACAACAATATGGCGGAATTGGTTACCCTCCTAAAATGTCATTACAAAAGAAGGGTATACGTTATATATTTTAATGTAACATTTTTTTAAGACTCTTGACAATAATGCCACCTTAACGCTTCAATCCTAGCTTCAGCATCATCTGTGATAAATTCTCAAACATTCCAATTTGAACGTTCTTTCATTCCAATAGTAAATAGTGCTGACAACCATTTACTGATATCTCCGGTGGTGTTTCATGATGAAATCACCCATGCTATTGGGACAACATTATGATGTTTGTCGAATACCATCAATGTATATAGTTAGTACTACATTCAAAGAACTCAATTGGAATTATATATTCAATAAAATAATTAAATTTAAAAAGTGAAAAGAAATGAGAGCTATAAGAAATATTGACGTACCCCATACATATTTGTGTTGAAAGTGGAATCCATTGATATAACATCATTGTGTGAATGCCTCACCATCATTGAACGCATCCAACATGTTTGTATACCCATAATGAATGGAATTCCTTGCACAATATCTTTCTTTTGGTAGTAGAAAAATTTATCTAGAAATTGGTTGCACCAACAATTGACACTAACTGGATCTCTATCATCCTTTGCATATTCTTTCATCTTTATATTGTGGTAAATGTTTAAAATTTCTTTCCTTATCATCAAGGTATCTCGAGTCACCCTTGTAAACAACTCACCAGATTTGTGCTCTACATCAGATAGAAATTTATTCCAAAACATTGAAATGTTGAAACCATCTTTAATCATTTGTTCGACATTGACTCTTATATCTGATGACAAATGCGGTGCATAGTTAAATGTTTGAGGATTATCGATCACATGCTCTCCATGACACATAATGCCAGAATTATCAATATGCATATAGTGAGTCATATAAATAATAAATGTGGAGAAAATAAATTGCCATTACTTCATGGAGACACTTGGAGGCTCATGGCCCACCTTGGGTGGCTAGATTCCTCCCTACACTTATCATGACCTACCTCAAAATTTGAAATTACAGGGAATGCAATGTGCTTGGGAGGTGAAGAGGTGTTAAGTAACGTATCATGAGCCAAGGAATTCAAATTGGTAAAGAGGAGTAATTCCCCATGGAAGAGGAAGAGACTAGGAAGAAAATGTGTGCCACATGGAGAGAGATTCCCTGCACTCTATGACAACTATGATGGAATATTTTATGACAAAGTCAGACCTTATTGCAGACCTATGACAATATGACATGACAGGGCTAAAAATAGCCACCAAGAGGCTGCATTTGGGGGTTAGTGGAAGCCATTTAGATTTGGAAGAGAATTGAGGCATGAGGAAGAGGACACATGTCATAGGGGTTACTAAACCACTAGGATATTGTCGTAATGTTGCCAAAAGATAGAAACTTTTACTGTTGAAACATGTTTTCCTTGTTTTGACATACACTTTGGAACATTTATGTTTCAACACATTTATAACACCATGTGATAAGTTTTATCAAGTCAATCATTTTTCTAGCCATCGTAGTTCTAAAACATTAGTGATGCGATACAACTAAATTTTGACACGTTAGTGACATGACTGTTAGGGTAAATCGTCATAAATCCATTAATGAAATGTGGTAAGAGGAGTCAAATGATGTTGGAATTCCAACACATTATCAATCTCTTAGGTAGCAGGTGGCACATTTCAATGTTGGATCATTATCGGTAAAGAATCAATACATCTTGAAAGTTTGATGCAATAGTGACATGCACACCATAACACCAACATTTCTAACATCAGTGGATCATATCTATAGTGTTGACTATGTGTTGTAAATAACATTGGAATCAAAATGAGAATAGTTTGTTTTTAAATATATTTCAAACTTGCCTAGTGTATGCCCCATGACCAGTTATACCCTTTTATATATGTTATGTCATAATTGGTAGTCTATTTATACTATGGAGACAATGAGTACTCAATTCCACATGTATGAAAACTATTCCTGACACCATTTTCAAAATTTCTTTGCATTGAATTGTTATTCCATTTATTTTGATTACGAACAAACACACACACACGCACACACATGCACATGCGTGCGCGCGCACACACACACACACACACACACACGTACACACATGCACATGCGTGCGCGCGCACACACACACACACACAGTGGTCAATTGTCTAAATTACCCATGCTAAATTATTCAATGAATGTATCCAATCCATTCTTAGTAAATTAATGCACACAGACATATCCATAAATGGTAATTTAAAAAAAACATAAGATAATAACAACCATGGCATTCATTCACAATTGATAAAACTTATCTTTCGTTATTACAATTACTTTTACAGATAAGAAACAAAGATACATATCCAATGCTCCATGATATAGACATTCACTTTAAATCCTATTTTCTAGAGATTTAACACAGAACATAATATAAAATGTAGTAAATTCTAGTTCATAAACTTATAAATTCTAGTTCATAAACTTATAGAATAACATCAAGATCATTGCGCACAGGAAAGCAACGAGCACGACAAACTAGGCTTCCTCCATTGGCAATTTTACCTTGCCACTTCCACTCATCTTTCAATGACATGTTATTTGTATATGATGTGTAATCATCCCACTTGGCAGTTTTATTATATTTTATTATATTTAAGAGTATTATGAGGACTATAAGATCCAATTACACTATTACTTACGTAAGTAAGGACAACAAGTACCAGAGCACAGTGACTATAGAGTTATGAAATGAGCCCATTCAATTTTTGTCAAATTCCAATAACCCATATGTGGTTATTAAGTACCTATATGATATTCATAGTCATGTAAGTAGGAAAGTTATGATATTCAATCCCAACTCCATAGACGAGGCATGAATATAAGCCCAATATATTCAATCTTAGGAGAGGAAGGAATCTAAATTCACTACACACACTATATAAAAAAAAAAATTTCCTACAGGAGTTGTATGTATACCATCACGAAGTTTTACACATTGAGGATGGTTTTTGTTGGCATGTACATGGTTAGAATATGAACACCATTGTCTTAGGACCACACATTCCATATAAAGGTAATATTTGGCATACATGTGTCACATGGTTTCCATTAATGCATCTTGGATGGTTATCAGGGCCTTAGACGTCAAATGAGGAAGAGCGTGAACCTAAGATATTATTGTACACCAATGTATTAGGTCCTAAAAGTCGATTTTATGGCTCATGTACCATGCACATGGTAAAAAACCACCACACATATCTTGTAAAGGGAATATTTGGTGCCCTATAGGAGTCAGATGGTTGTGACTGTATCAGGGATGGTTATTGGGACTAACCAAGTATTTTGAATTATCGAGAGCCAAGATAAAAAAAATGTGAGTAATAAATGGAGTGGGGACCATCCAACCACTAATCAGAAGTAGAAGTAATATTAACAAAAATTGCAATGGTTGTTTATATTGACTTTAGAGTTTCATTGTTTACCTTGAGCTAATTTAATATGGAATCAAACTTTTATTGTTAATAATGACAATGCGCAATTAGAGCTTAACCTCAATGTGAAAGAAAATACATGGAATTAAAATTAGAGGTAGAGCATCAATTATTTTCTACCTTTGTAAAATTAAAACTTGGATAGCATTGCACAATAACCATACTATAACATAAACCTTCGAAGGTCACAAAATTTTATGCTACTTCATTGTTGTTGTATCTTTGTTGCAATTTTCTTGGTTGGCCATACTCTTAAAATCTGATATTTTATAGCAAGAAAGGTAGCGGTCCTCAAACACTAGTGGGTCACAATCCATAATGGTAAGGTGTGCATTGTCTTCATAACACATATAGGAAAATTAATGGAATATTTAAGTGTAACTTCTTTTAGGAAGTTGGTGATTTGAAGAGTCCCCTAAGCAATGAAGATCACTATAAGAGACATTATGAGCAAGTAAACCATGATAATATGAACTTTGTAAATGACTGGTGCAATCCTAGAAAGAAAACTATGGGACAAGAGGAATTCAAATTGCGTACTCCATTTCCAACAATTTTTCAGATCTAAATTTAGCTAAAATTTGATTGAAATCATAGGTCCTCGATAGTTTGAGTTTTGTCCATTATAAAAATAATTTTACCTGTCATCTTTGGTCGAATTCCAACACAATTCATCGGAATTGGAACATTTTGAGTGGCCCTTATCAAGCATGTCTAATCAATAAATTCTGAATGGTTTGAGACAATGAAAAATGAACCCAAATCTCCAATCGAGAGAATAAGATCAACTTATTAATGTGGGAATCCCCCACCTTCCCTATTATTAAAAGACATTTAACCAATTCCAAGTGTTTTTCATCAATTCTGGGAAGAGTATTGTCATCTTAGAACCATATTTTTGTAGCCACCTTAACAATCAAACCTGGTTAGGGCATAAGATAAACTTGTAGTAGCATTCTATGCCAAATTTCATCATCACACAACATGAACTCAACCCTATATCAAATATGGGAATAATCTTAACCAGTTTGGACGGGGCTCAAGGCATGCACATCCCTAAAATTTAATTATGTGCATGAACAAAAATCCCAAAACATCATTTTAAGTAGTCACATGCATCAACAACCCTAAAAATCAGGTCTTACTCTTGGCTAGATGTGCCAACTAGAAGTAGTGATGATCCCTTCTCCGTGATGTATTTGCATCATGTAAGTGATATATGGTAAAAAAATTAAAGGATTGATACAATGAGGATGCTTCTTTGAGTCCATTTCATATTCTTGTAATATAATCAATTCCAATGACAATGCATTAAGCCTTGGAGTGCCTAGCTAGGGGGTTTATAAGGAGGATAAAATCCATTGCTTATTTTATGAATGGCTTAACATGAATATATTAAATAGAAATTCATACCTTCTATAAGGATTTTCCACCCATTGGCATAGTCTCTCATAAGAACTAGGATTTGTTGGTCACTCCAATTGGACGTCGTTCAAGTATCTTAGCATTCCAATAACCCAAAAGAGAGCAAAACATTTAGAATGGGAAGTAATTTTGCAGAAGATAAAATATAATATCCTTATATAGGGAATGATATGGTTAAACTCTGCTGGTAAAGTGGTTTGACTCGGTTCCATTCTCTCTTCTTTACCTCTTTATCATTGTTCTTCTATTCTATCTCCAAAAGGAATAATGTAAAAACCTGATAAATAATTAAGGATTTTTTTATGGCAAGGAGGAAAAGTCAATACAAAAAAAATCATTTGGTAAAGTGGAGCTCATTCAAAGCTGAAAAAGGCCACGGTGCACTTGGCATTAGAGACACAACACTAATGAGTGTAGCAAAGGGTGCTTAACTTGTTTCGAATTTGGTTTTTGGAGAACCATCCTAGTGGAAAAGTATATCCAAGAAAAAATACCTCTCTTGTTCTAAATTAAGGTGTCTTGACAATTGTAATCATGGATCAAGATGTCTAAAACATATGGAGGCTCTGCAAGAATACTGGAAAAATAATTCAAGATGGTCTCTACTGGATCCCTGGAAATGGAAAAAAAATAAACATCTAGAGTGATTCCATCTTAGGTGTTGATCCTCTATCTTATAATACTGATATTTTGGATATAAAAAAATGGTTATGAGAAATTATAATAAATACTCTATTTGATCTATCGACTTGGGATATGAATGGAAATTGGAATAGTTGGAAAAATATAGAACTACCATCTCCTCTTCACTCCTCTTTCAGTAAATTTCTTCATCATCTTCATGGTACTACCCCAATCAACATTTACACTAAATATTCTAGAGTTTGGGGTAAAAAAGACACTTATTATGTTAAAGAACAGTATGAAAAATTATATTTGCAGTGGTAGAATTCTCCCTTTTCGACATTGTGGTTGAAGATTTGGCATCAAGATGGAATCCCAAAGGTTAACATTTTTTGTTGGACTCTTGTTCATGGCAAAATTCTCATTGCTAAGAATTAAAAAAAAAGACAAATAGAAGGACCTTTGCGATGTATTATGTGTAAAGTTTCATATGAGACAATTTCTCACTTCTTCTTCCATTGCAACTATATTAAGCAGATATTTATTGGAATGATAAATATCCTAGTAGCTTGTTGAAGAAACATATTTTTGTCTTGAATTTGTTCAGCCCTTCCAAAGTTTTTTTTTTTGGAAAGTTTGGGTGGAAAGAAACTATCAGAAATTTTGAAAACAAGATGATTGATGCAACTGATACAACAGTTTCTTCTTGTGCTCTCTTGGATGTAGTTATTCAAAGGTGTATAGCTTAATCTAATATGAAATTATGTATTGTAAAATCTTTTTGATGTTGGATGTGCCCAGTTGTTTATAATACAAAAACACTACCTAGTTGATTTCATATTTTCTGGTAAGGCTTTACCTTGGACTTTTTGTTGGCAATAAAACCCAGAACACTGTATACATCTCTGAATTGAAGATGCATCTACTTCATCTTTTGTAATGATCTTATTTTCTTTGATTCAATATGAATAAATAGAAAGAATGAAGGTTTTTTTTTTCATCAGGTGAAAAAAAAAACTACATCTTCTTATTAATTCTCATCTCACTTTTTACTTTACTTATATACATTATTTTTCCATATCTCTGAAAATAGATTTCTTACCTAGATCCATATCCATATTATGAAATGTAATGTAAAGTCTTGTTGCATCAAAAATATATAGGAGAATTTTAGGTGCCATTCTTTAGGTACAGTAGATCAAGTGTGTTTTTTTCACATTCGCATGCTTAACCATGGCTCCATGGAATTGGGGTGAAAACATTAGAATAAATAGGGTTAAATATTTGGTGATTCTTAAGATGAGAACTAAATAAAATATTTTGAACCTGATCAACACTCAACTCCTGATGATGAGCCCAACAAGTGGCTCGAAACATTGAGCTTTAAACAAATTTTAACGTAGATTCCACATATATTTTAAAATATTTTGTGTTTTTTTTGGGGGGGGGCTTTGTATGTATATATAAAAAGGTTTTCCAAGTTATTAGAATGCGATGAAACTTGCATATATAAAAGAATCTATGAGTTTTAAAGTTTATTTAGTTTATTTCTAAAGGAAAATGTTAATATAAAGTGAACCAATAATAGCAAAAATAAAGTATCTAAAAGCAGGATCGTACATAGTTATTTATATAGAAAATAAACATTTTGAAAGGAGTTTAGCGATTTCCATGTTTAGCAAGACTCATGGTGTTTTGGATTGGATTTGCTTAGTAAAATTATAGTGAGGCAATAAAGAATGAGAAAGTTTATTATGATAGGTTTTAAAGTATACACAACAAACCCATTGAGTTGCTCGAAAAGGGTGCAAACATCAATGATTGAGCATCCATAAACTATATCAAATTATCCAAAGAGGATCTGATCCATAGGTGTCCTTAAGTGGGTCTCCAATGGTGTCACTGATTCAAAATCTTGTAAAAGAAAATAGTCCCATTTGTGTTGGATATGTTCTCTATGGACAAAAGTTGGTTTGTGGGAAAGTATGGAAGTAGAATCTTTTCTATTATATGGGTGATGAAGATATATGCATTTCAAGAATATGAAATTGACCCTTTCCAGGCATTGAGAATGAGATTGAGTGATAAGATCGTGCTTGGTAGAGGAAGTGGTCCATAGTGACTATGTTGATGTTATACTTTCAAATTTTTAATGGGAAAGAGAAAACATCGACACTAAATAAGGAAGGGGAAGGAAATATGGTCACTTAACATGACAGATCCAAAACCTAGACAATCTATAGAGGAAGGAAACTCAAAAAATTACTAGGGTTAAGCAGGATTCCATGGATTCACCATAAGTTCTTTAAAGCAATCAAAATTAAAGTAAAAGAATTATAGTATAAGACAAAAGCTGAAAGAGGGTAGACCCCAAGAGAGGCAATGAACGTATAAAAATGATGGAAATACAATAATTAAACATATACCTCACGAGAAAGACATTAAGAATATGCTTGAATACATGGGAAAATAAATAATACCTTGATCAAAATTCCTTATCTTAGACTCTAAAGGTAGGAAATAGTTTGTTCTAAAGTTTCTTTCAAGCCCTTATATTTACCAATCATAACTTTTAAGTGAAAGATAACCTCTAAATCAACTCCTAAAGTTTGATACAATTTAAGAATAACTCCTCAAAAGTATGAGATAGTTATAATTACTATGTTTTTATCTTGGTGGAAAACCTCACATCTTTTTTCTACTATAAATTTTTATTTTATATATTAATAATTTAAAAAATATAATTAATAAAAACAAATCTTTTTTCTTTAACAAAAGCTTTGGAATGATTTTAAAAATATCAAATACTTCCCAAAAAAATTGCTCTCTTAAGAAGGTTGTCTTAAGAAGGTTGTGCAATGATGTAAATCCTTATTTTATATATTAATAAATAAATAAATCAAATATTTAAAATACATAGATTAATAAAACGATAAATACATAGATTAAACATTGTTTAACAATAAACAGATTGCATTATATTGCCTCCGAAGGTGTAAGAAAAAAGGAAATGGAACGTTTGGGAAAAACTTCATGGTTGACTTCGGTGCCATTGACGGTTACATTCTCTAACTGGAGTTCGTATACATCCGGCAATCCACCTTTGACGTTAATGCTCGACAGTCTCCTTAACAAATACTTTTTTTCTTAGCATCACAACTGTACACTTTAAATAAAGATCCCAACGAGTTCTCTGCGAGGAGTTGAACTCACCAATACATTTACAATATCCAGTAGTAGTACATTTACAATTTTCACCAAATTATACATTTACAATATCTTTTTCATGCATCATATATACATATATAATTGTTCTATCAGTTTCAGGATTATATTGTGATTTAATATACATTTCTCCGGATGGCAAGGACGTCTCCATGCGGTTCAACAAGGATTAAGGCGACAACAAAGGGGGAGACTCTACCTTTTTTCCTTTTTGATGGGGACACACGAAACCTAGCAGAACCCCCCTTTTTGATGGGGACACACGAAACCTAGCAGAACCAACATGGGGGAGTGTTGTAGTGTATTGACCAATAAACCAACTACCTATCCTATAGGGTATTCTGCTGCATCGACCCTGGATCTATAGTTGTAAGTAGTAGAGAGTGTGACAAATAATCTTGGAACATCACTGGTGGTTTGTGTTGGAATAGAGACCACATGGGATGTATATTTTATATATTGTTATGAATAAGTGAAATGTATTCATGTGAGCTCATATTGGTAATGAGAAGTCTGAAGAAACTGCCCTGTGCACCCCAACTTGTTTTTGTTTGGTCCCACCCAACCCAAACATAGCAGAAAAGAGTTCTGGCATTGAGTAATAATATCTACCTTGTTTACTTTGGATCTATTGAACATGAACACCACCTTGAAATCATAGGTAACCTATCATAAAGGTTCAGTGCAGATGGATTCTATTTATTAAGCTGGCCTGTGCACCCCAACTTGTTTTTGTCTGGTCCCACCCAACCTAAACATAGCTGAAAAGAGTTATTATGGAATCGAGTAATAATAACTACCTCGTTTACTCTAGATTTATTGAACATGAACACCACCTTGCAATCATAGGTAACCTATCATAAAGGTTCAGTGCACATGGATTCTATTTATTAGGCCACCCAGTGTAAACACCTATTTGTGCATGCCTGCCTCAACCAAACCTGTTGAGGCCATTTAGAAATCAATATTGTCCGGTGGGTGTATACTTATGTCAGGTTGCTTTGCATTGCTCGTAATTTCTACCTGCCAATGACAGGCTACAAAAAAAAATTTGACACTCAGTGAAAATTGCCTAAAACCTAAAATGATAGGCACAAAAAAATTAAAACCGTCATTAAATATTCATTGACAGGCACAAGAAATTTGAAATTAAGAGTTATTGCACAACAAGAGAGAAAGAGCTACACTTCTACTCAACAGAGATAGAGAGGCACTACATTTACTCACAACTAGTGGCAATGGAAAAGTGAAACATATATATACGAGTATCATTATCATACAATCATAGACTATGGACTATCCTATCATAATTAGTGCACTGGAAGACGTACCTACCCTGGTTCATTTTTAGTCTCCCGATGGGGGTATGTTCTATGGTTTTAATCTCGAAATGGAATTCCTTCATGGCTACCACTGTGCAGTGTCGAAGTATTCTTTTATAACTTTGAAACCTATTGTCTTTCTACAACTTATGTTCTCTCTGCTGACAACAAACATAACGTTATCTGTGTTGTGTGTCCATTACCTTCTGTTGTACATAATACAATTGTTTAACTTGTGGTTTGTGCATTGATAGGTCACAAGTTAAGTGTTAATTAGTTATAGCTACATGTTATCCTTGGCCTAAACTTCTAGTTGTTGGGTTGTTTACCACAAAACATGTTATGAACGCATCAATTACGAGGTAATTTTTATAATTTTTTTTCTTTTATAATTATTTATTTTAAATTTAGAAAGATTACCATAAAATCAATATAGAGAAGAGAGTGGATACTTATCTCACAAGTTGTCTAACTAGGGGACGATTTTTCCTCTATTTCAAAATGTGCAAAAACATTGCTAGATATTATAAAGTGTGGGGCTTGGGGGTTTTTGTGTCACCTGATTTCCTTTCTGCACTTAAAATTACCCAATAAACAACAAAAATTTCAAGATTTTGTGAGTTAAATTCACCGGATTCCAATTAAAAATCACCCGGAAAGTCAAAATCGTCCCCTAATTAGATAACTCCCTTATCTCATCCTCATGCAATTTAGGAAAACATAGATACTAATCCAGTCTAAATTCTAACCTACAAACTCCTCCTTAATAAATGTAAATGTAGTTGGTCATTATCCAACCTATCATAGTCACAGTGCTAATCAGCCATCAACACGCGCAAACTGACCAAGAGGACGCATGTGTATAAGGTAGACAAGTCAATGTCTAGTAGGAGCGATCTGATAGTCCGACTGAGGAAACAATAAAGGGATCTTTTTTGTGTGTTTTCCTTCTATGGTCACCACATGGGAATCCTATAGTCTTGTCAAACACGTCACCACATGGGAATCCTATAGTATTGTCAAACGCTTGGCACTCTCTGACAGTAAATTGAATTCGGTGGGCTAAACTTTTGCAGGGTTCGGATCTAACGAAGGATTTCCATGTCGATTCCCCAAACATGTGAAGGATTTGGACCGTGGATTTAATCCATGTAGATTTACAAACACTTTAAACGCAACATTATTTATTCCTTGGTCTGTCATTTATTAGCGATGCCCGAGTTACATTTGGCGAAAATTATTTTACATGCAATAGAGTAATAAATGTTGTGGCGGTAGCACTGTGGGCCGTTGTATCTCAAATAGGTTGAGATCTTGAACAGCCCATAGTGTTGTCGTCGCAGCATTTATTACTCTACTGCATGTTGAATATTGTTGGCCGTTACATTTGGAGGAAAAAATCGTGCGGGAAGGTTGTATTGTACTTAGCAGATCGTTACTTCGATTTTACAGTTGAAATTCATTACGGATCTCAATACCTGTTTGGTGACTGCATGTTTTAAGTCGACAATGCTCCCGAGGGTCCCATTTGATTGTGGTTTCAGGATATACGACCTCCAAAAAAGGTGTCATCTTATTTTGGAAGAAATACATTTTGGGTTAGGTTAAAAAAATAACGCCATTAATATGTAGTATGGCACAACTCATTCAATGTTGTTACAGAGTTGCTACAACTACTAGATTTAAGGTTACTTAAGATTTAACCTTCAACAGCAGCGCTGAGACATCATTAAAGGAGATGTTGCATGCTAGATAATTTTAGTCCAAAAATACATTTTCAGAGCTATTAATAACCAACCTATATAACATTTAATGTTGTTGCTGCTAGATTCTAAACTATTGGATTGATCCCATTCAACACTTTAGGATCCCATTATCATTAAATGCTATGCAAAGTAATTACACATATAGATGTTGACCTATCCATGTTCACCAACTACAAATTAAGTGGCTATGCTAGTTATTAATAGCCCTAAAAAATAGCTCTCAAAATGTCTTTACCGCTTGTTTTCAATTGGAAATACTCCAACATCTATATTATGAAAAATCAAGATATAAACAAAATTATATATTTACATAAAAACTTAATCATTCCTACCAACTACCAAAACTAATAGATAATCCTTATTCCTTATTATATATACATTGATATCTGGGGTCGAGATCGATCTTGCCAATGCGTGAATGGTGGAAAAGTAAACCGTGAATATGAAACTTTTGGAGACCTTCATAATATTCATGCATATCATGCTTGTCGTGACATATAAAAATTAATGTTAGTCTAAGAGTTCGAGTCATGATTCATATAGGTTCTAACTTTTGGGGGGTAAAGGAGCCTACATCCAATTACATAGGAGACTTGAGAAAAAAACAGCATGGAATTCGAAAGGGGTAATAAATGAGGCTTAAAGGGAAAGTAATATTATTTTATTTTATTTTTAAATTAAATGGACAGAAATGGCAAAGTAAGGCTCAGGAAAGGGGGTAAATTTTATTTTTTATTTTTTCGGGAAATGGGAAAATATTATGATTGGAAGCTCCTTTCCGATCATTAAAAGAAGAGAGCTTTCATTCGGAAGAACAAACTCCTTCCGCAACTAGGGTTTTGAGAGTCGATCAGGCTTTTTGCCTCAGTGGCTAGGGTTTGAATCCTAGCCGCACCTTTTTGATGTGAGGCTTTGTGCTTGTGATTGTCTGAGAGTATGAATACCGGGCTCTCCTCGGTGTGGTGTAGATTCTCTGTGTGACGACCCATTGTTTGCAGGGCGGAGACAACTTTTCTGGGGTTTCAAGGAACCATTGTTGGGTGGTGGAGGAACTGTATCCACAATGCACACAACTCTTTGGTGGAGTTGTGGCTATTTTGTGGTGGTTCTCTCTCTCTTTCGGCGAATGGTTTTTCGTGGGGACTAGGTGTAGTTTCCCGCTTGGGCTTTCCTCTTTGCTAGAGACGTGGGATTTCCCACTATGCCGGTGGCGGACGACTCGACCTGTTGTTGTCCCTCTGCTTGTGGCAACGATCCTTTCTTTTTTGTCGGCGGTCCTTCCCTTGCTGCTGTGGAGGTGGTTGGTTGTCTGTTTCTACAGCATCTGTCCTAGGACGCGACCGCTTCTTGGTCTCAGCTCGATGGTTGAGGCGGTATCCCTGTATCAGACGGCTAGGGTTCCAACCCTAGCCGCTATGATTGTGTTTCTTTTGCTCTTTTGGAGCAGTTTGTACATGCCCCAGCGCTTACTTTGGCTGGGAGCTTGTGTTTTGGTTGCTCAGGGTGTTGAGCATTGATTGTGGTATTTTTATATTTGGTTGGGAGACTGGTTGCTCAGGTTTGAGCTCTGTTTGTGAGTGTTGTGCTCCGTTTGTGGGTTTTGAGCACTGTTTGGGGGTTTGTACTGGATATAATACTTAGTATTAGTATCATAGATGTGTATCTCGTTACCTCTGATTCTAATGAATATTAAGGAACTGCTATTTTTTCTTCTGGATAAAAGAAGAGAGCTTTGCAATGGGGAAAGAGAAAGCCTTTATTGCTGCGTAAAATAGAAAAGTGGGGATTTATTCTATTTTATTCTAGGAAGGTAATGAATATTAAAAAATTGACAGTATGAAGTTTAGAAAAATAAGGATTTTAGAAAAATAAGGATTTTTTTATAAAATTTGTATTTAGGGATAATAATGAAAATTGGAAAGATGAAGTTTTGAAGAAAAAAAATTGACAAGTGAAATTTTGGAGTGGGGTATTTTTCTTTTCACTTTGGGATATGTAAGCGTGATGATATCATCAAAGGAGGGAGATGGTGAATTTCAATAGAGGATGACAAAATAGGCAAAAATTAGCCCACAATCACACGGCATTTGAATGATGAAACTTTGGAAGAGTGACACGAGAGTCAAGCGATGACGCTTTTGAAAAAACTGAAAATGGATGTGACGAGCATTTTGCTATGGACTCTATGGTGGAGACGAAATAGGATAACACCATCGTTAAGTGAGTTTGTCATTGATATTATGTTTGGATGCTTTGAAATCTTGCCAATGCCAATGTTGACACATTAACAGAAGGTAGTGGGTCAAAATTGTTGAGTTCAAACTACATTACCAAAACTAAATGAAGATTGCTCCATTTGGATCCAATCAGAAGCGTTTTTAGACACTCGAGAGCATCAACTATGTCAGCGCACAATAATAACATTGCTTTTTTCATCCTTTACTTCTTGCCCTTATCTCTTTTTTAATCCAAGATTCAGCCCATTAAATTCCAAGGTAACAATGGATTAGTAATGAGTCACTGTTATGTTTTTAAGAGTAGTTTAGAATGAATAGTTAATAGTTGTTTCTCTTGCAATTGTTTCAATAATTTTCATACACTTCTCACACTCAACATCACAAAGGCTTTTTTGCAGTTTGTGTCTGTTACAAACATGGATGGTAGACACAAGACATTAAAGATTTTTAGGATGCTCTTTCAATACTTGAAACCATCATGTACCTACCTCAACTTCCACAGATGATCAAGTTTCCAATCGAACTCCCGCAACAACAAATTTATTGCAACGATCCAGTATTGGGTGTGAACACCAAAACTTCAAAGAGCCAAGCACGGTACAGCTGTATGTGCAAGAATCTAGGAGATATTATAAAGTTGATTGTTAATGGTTTTAATCACATCAAATGACGGACTGATGCAACCATTATTGGATCACAACCTCCATGTGGATTTCATATTTAATAATTGTAATTGTTGTAAGGAATCGACCCATAGAAATATAAGGGTTAGTTTAATAAAATATAATCGATTTTTTGTTGCATAATAGTTAATACATGAGACTCTGTAAATGACTATAAAAGAAGATCGATCCAAGATTTTTGGGGATTGAAGGTGAACGTTGCAGCTCTATTATTTGCTTTGATTAACAAAATTTTCATCACTCTCCCTGTTTGTATATGTGTGTGACTCATCTATAGAGCTGGTAATCAAGCTTATTGAGGATCCATACCATTGAGGTAGGGACGACTTGCCAGTATTGTCCTCCTCATATCATCTTTTTGTATTTTAGTATATTGATTATCTCTTTCAACCAATAGTAGTCACTTGATTCCCTCTACAATTCTCTGTTATTTTAAATATATGGTGATCATCATCTGTATGATAACTATTAACTTATGAACTCATCATCGTAAGTAGTATCGCTAGGGTATGGTTAAAATACATTTCCACTTGCAATACATGAGATAAACAATGGTTATCATAAGTGATAGTTGTGTATGATTGTTGAGTTACTTTATTTTCATAGTTTCTTTGTATAAATACTTTATAACAATATGCTTGAATTTTCTTTCTTGATATAAGGTACATTACAGTGTGTATGTGTGTAAATTTAACTTTTATATATTGAATGAAGAATAAATTGACTGAGTAGAAGGTTTATATTTCATCATAATCATGCTAGGGATACAAGTCCTATGATTCTACATATATTTTTATGGTGTCTTATAAGACTAAAAAAAACTTTAGATTGATAAATTAAGTAAACAGTAGTGAACCTTTTTTTCCAAGAAAAGAATCAATATATTTGTTATTTCAAGTATGAAATCAAAATATACATGAGCCTAAAAGCTTGTTTTTCATATATATTCTTTTTAGTCCTTTTGAAGCATTGCAACACCTTAATTTTAGAGATCATTCTAATCATAACTTAAAAAATCGCCTAAATGGAACTGTCCATAACAATTATATAGTCTTCATGTGCAAAACATCAACAAAATAATTGTCACATTAACCAACAAAATCCCCCATTCAAAATCAAGCCTTGAAATAAAATTCACCGAGATCCCCGCTATCAAAATATGTGAAGTAAAAATACTGGAAATGCTTCATTGCTTTGAAAATCCTGAGAGACTAACAACCCCTCTTAGAACTTCCATAGCCTCTTTTCATAAGGAATTCACCTTGGATCTAAATTCTCTGTATATATGCTCAAGAAAATTATACTCCATACCCTTATATGTGTCATGAATTCTTTCTAATAAAGGGATACGTTCTAAATTTGTGGTTTGTGAAGGTCTATTGAGCCAGTCAACCACGAGCTTAGAATCTCCCTGAACATGAACATATCTTATTCCTTTATCCAAAGCAAAGTTTAATATGTTCCAAAGTGTAAAGAGTCATTCTCTATTGTTAGATTCAAGCCTTGCCCCGTATTTTAAAGTGAAGTCATGGTGTTGATTTATAAATAACACTACTCCACCTACACGCCTACCTGGAATCCCTTAACAAGAACCATAAAAAAAAACCACAAGATTACTCTTGATTTGTACTGGGTTCCTTTAAGAGCCTTGTTGAGTTTTCCTTTAAATCCTTTCTTCCTTCATTATAAGCTATTATGATTGTGTGTGCTATTATAGACATAATACCTCCTTTGTAGACTTCAAATAAGATATTGTTCCTATTTATCAATAAGCCCCATACCATATAACAAAGAAGGTTTCTAAACTGTTTATTTGATGGATCTTTAAATCAAATTTTCAAACATTGCAAAAGTCTATCATGATTCCATAGACCAGGGAATTCCAAATATTTTAATACATCCTTCCAACCCACTAAAGAGAAAGAACTAGTATAAAATAGATAATCCACTAATTGCCACTCACTTTGCACATTATACATCAGTAGGACCTTCCCAACAATGCTTATATCCATTGTTCCAAGTTGGAATTTTGTTTGATAGAGAAGGTCATGTAAAAATTTGAATTTTCAATGGGAAAGAAAATTTCCATATATAAGAACACCACCAGATACTTTCCCTTGGCATATCCATGTATCACAGTGCTTGATACCCAAACTTGGCTATAAGGGCACCAATAGACCTATTCCAAGTCCATTTAAGCTCGTCTTCTGAATATCTTGTAATCTAATTGCATTATGAGAAAGTACTGAGGTATAATTAGTCCATTCCACTGCTAGAACCCCATGTAGATTCAACTCTTTCACATAAATCCAATTTTGTGACCATCTACCATGAGCTCCATGAAACCATGCATCTTCCAATCTAGTCACACCCAAGGAAAGGAGATATATTTTCAAATCTTAAGATAATTTAGAATTTCTTACCATCCCAAGGATACTCTCCTATCTTGATTTGATCGCCTCTTCCAATCTTCCATGCCACCCATCGACCTAGCAGTAGAAATGCTCAGACAAAACCATTCCAGGTATTCGAAGCACCCTTGAGAGACTTGTGCTAAGCCTTATCCAGTCTTCTACAAAGCTATCACTAAAATATTTTTTCCTCATGACTTTGCCCCAAATTTCTTTATTGAAAAATATTCTCCACATACTTTTGGTTGCCAAAGTGTGCCTAGACAAATAGATGTTTTTGAATCCTTATCCACCATCTTTTTTTAGTTTTTCCAATATTGACCATTAACAAGAGGTATCCCCTCCTTTTTTTTCTTCCATATCCAAAGAAAACTATAATACTTCTTTCTTATCCTATCTAAAATAATTTTTGGGACATGTGTTATGGGGAGCCAATAAACAAGGATACTTTCCATAATTGATTTTATTAGGATAATGTTTTCTCCAAGTGATAGCCATCTGAAGCACCAACATGAGATCTTTGATTCTATCATTTTGTATAACCACATCCAATCCATCACTTTGTAGTCATTGGGTTTTAAGAACAACCCTAGTTACTTCAACCCTTTATCCACTAGCCTAGAAGAGAGGAAAAAACTATCATATTTGTGCTTCAACTTCTAGAGAAACTTCACTGAAGAGAATTTGAGACTTATTAACATTTGAAAAATATCACATCAAAGACGTTGCTATAGATAGAGCATACTATAAGGTAGTAAATATTTACAAGTTTCCTATTTATTTATATCCAATACATGGTGCAGAAAGGAATTGTGTAACTCCTATACATATCCACGGATGAGCAGTATTACCAGCATATTTACTAAGCCTCTATCCAGAACAAGCTTGGTATAATATGAAAGAATCCTCTAGTTGAAAAGGGAGTATTGATGTATCTTCATAGGAAACAACAGTTAAAAGTCCCCAAATTAGTTAGTCATTGTGTATGACTCAGGAAGCCAAGGCTTTGATATCTTGTGGAGAAAATCCACATGAGCAGAGACATGGCCAAAGTCTCGGAAACTTTTGGATACTCAAGAAGAGTTATAGTCTGAACTGTCAGAGAACGGTTAAAACCTCTTGGAGAGGTTATATAGCCATATAGTTGGCTATGTGGGGTAACGTGACATGAAATCACTATGAAAGAGATCAGTCCTTGAAGAACACCATAGAGAATGGAAAGCTCACTAAGAACTTCTTCATATGGTAGAAGATTCTTGAAGTCAACAAATGTTGAAAATTGAAAGAAAAGAAAAGATTTTCTTTTTTGTGTGATAATTACACATTTAATGTGTTGCATATGATGGATATGAAATCCATAGTTTCTTGTTTAGATAAACTGCATTCTAGATTGGATCTAAATGATGCTACTTTCAATAAGTAGTTGGTTGGTCTCTTAAAGTACCTAGCAGACCTGTTGTATTTTTATGCTTGTGGATAAGCATATGTTTGAGTAACTTTGAGGTACATTAGAATAGGATATTTATTGTATTTTGATACACAGTAGACCTATTATGTAGATTGGGATTATCTATGCGTATTGAGGTTAGTACTACATAAGCTAAATGTATTTTGCAAGTAGTTTTACATGATGAAGAGTAGTGCAGCTACCTACTAGGGTGAAATACTTGATCCTACAGTTATTAGGTGTTAGTAGTCAAGCTTTCTAAAAACACTCGATGTGTTATGACATAACACATTGAGCTGAAGTTTTAATTCATTGAAGTCATGGTCATGTAAAATAAAATTTAAGTACATAGCTACTAATGAGAAAATTGCAAATTTGTGGACAGGCCATTGTCAGTGACGAAGTTGAGATGCTTCCGAGATAAAGCTTGTTATGGTAGGAAATTCCTGGTAAAGCAAAGAATCTCTCCCTCACTGAGAGGGAGTGTTGATTGTACAACATCATGAGTCATTCTCCAGACAGCTTGGGAGTAATATCAAGTCGGACTTGTGATTCATATCAATTCCTATGTATCCTCATATGATTGAGGTGGTGATGTTGTATTGTAAATATTGTTAGTAATATCAAGACTATATTTGTGAGTAATATCAAGTTAAGTATTCTCATAGAAGGCATCCTAGGAGAATGGATCTCCAATTGTGGAGATGATCTTCTATTGTATCAATACTGTGGACCCACCTCCATTTGTTGAGGTGGTTATACTATGTGATATATTGCTAGTCATGGTCACTGAGTGCTATAAGTCTCCTTTAGAGATTAGCTACCCCTAGAGTGAATTACTTTAGCATATGACTATATGGCCCGATGTAATATATATGATCATCAGTATGTATGGCATAATTTTTCTGAGCATGATATGATAAGATGGATAAATAATACACATATGGACCCTACATTAATTATTAGTGATAATGAGATAAAGCATAGAGAAAGAGAATTCTAATTGGCCATGCAAATGTCTGAGTGAACTCAAGTTATAAAGATTCAGTAAAATATGAATGCCTCAATCAATGCCTCAGTCAACGCATCAAATGAACTATTAATGAATGTAATCAATTAAGTAAAGTTAGCATTCAGTTAAAGTAAGTTAACATTCAATTCAAGTCAGTTAACATTCGATTCAAGTAATTTAACATTTAGTTCAAGTTAGTTAACATTTAGTTCAAGTCAGTTACCATTTAGTTCAAGTCAGTTCACTTTCAGTTCAAGACAATGAACATTTAGTTAAAGCTAATCGAGGAAAGGAAGGGCGCTAAAGTTTGCATGGATGGAGTTCTAGTTAGCTTTTCCTTGTGAATGCACTATGTGCTTTTCTCACTATGTTTATTGAACCTCCTATGCGTTACCTTCTACATGCTAGTATTTTTGGCTTGTTATTAATATGCTAGGCATATGGAAAGTTCAATAAAGTTGCATAATGGTTGTTTTTGTAGGGTTGCATTGGATCTCTCTTCTCTATTTCTGAGGCGATATCTCTTATCAGACAATCTTCTTATTTGTTGTAAACCATTCTCTGCAAATATGTTTATCATACTCAAAGAATTGTTGGGTTTTCCATCCTCTGTGTTTGGAGGTTTTTCCCAGGCTATATATTGGCTCTCATGGTTGATTTATGGAGCTGATTTATGAAGATGATTTATGTGACTGATATATTTGTGAGATTTACATGTGGCTGCTATATTTATGAGATTCATAGGTGGCCGATATAGTCATATGTGGCTAATTTATGAGATTCATATGTCCTTAAACTGATCAATAGAATTTTTAAAGTTCAAGCTTCTCTGATTTTGCTCAAACAACAATAGTTGGGTTTTTGTATTATTTTCTATTTCACATTTTAACTATTTGTATGTAGAGAATATTTGAATTCATCTTTTTGGGAAGGAAGGCCATTATTAATGAGTGTTTCTCCAAGAAGTACATGATCCCATTTTGGAATCAAATTGACCTCAAAATGCCTTGAGGTCAATAATGCTTTCATTTTTATCATTGTTATATAGCTGAGAATGGTGCATCATGAGAACAAACCAAAGTTATATAAAACTATACTCCGCTATGCATACCATAGGATGCATGTAGTTTGTTGGCACTTGTTCCTAGATTCTAAAGTGGGATATCATATGGAAAAATGTGGAATTATTTTTCTAATAGTGTTTTCTGAGTACATGGATATTGGTAGTGCTCTCTCCCTTTAATTTTGATAAGTATGCATCTTGTTGTTAATATTTTGCAAATTTTATGTACTTGCACATGCCATCTTGTTCATTGAACTAGGTCTATGTATATCTATGGATTAAAATCATTAACAATTAATCCCCTTGTGTTTGCAGGATGCAAAGACGTGCACATGTTGTGTTTAGAGGCTTGGAAACTGTTCTCAATTGATATGATGCACAGAATGGATAATGATTTGGCTTGTATTTTATGGTTATCATATTAAACTTATATCCTTCCTATAAGTGATGCTACAAGGAAAGGAATATTTGATATTGAATATTATGATGTTTTTTAAATAGGTCCTGATTGAATTTGGCCTTAGTTTCACATCTACGTTGCTAAAACTTAAGTCCATGGATTTACATGTTCTGGAGAGAGCGTTGTTGTCAATGCATTCTTCTAGTGGGAATGTTGTAAGTTGACATTACTGTTAACTGTTTACTATGGGATACACCTTTTTTTTAGAAATGTTTCTTATATTTACAAGTAAATATTTACTTCTGCACCCACAGAGGGTTTTGAACGTGGGTCTCCACATTAATACAATCCCAACCACCTTGTTGCTTGCTAGTAGACCACACTCAAGTGGGTTTATAATAGTTTTTAAATTCCAAAATGTATTGTTCTTATTTTTGTTATGATATTGTAATTGCATTTATTACTTTGGTGGAGGTTATTAGTTCTTGATATTTTATTCCATTGGATTGTAGATGGAAAGAGTACTTTCTTCTCATAGAAAATCATCAAAGCACTAGTCAACTACATTAAATAAGCTAGGGCCAAGGTAAACCTATGTTCCTTGAAAAAAATGTGGTAATAGTATCTATTATTTGGTCAACACTCAATTTATTTACCATAACATGTTGCATGGAAGATGCAACCTCCAATACATATCTTCAATTGGTCCTTCAAAACTCTACAACATTTATTTTCACGTTTTCTTTAGAATCTCCCCTCACAATAGATATAACACTTTCACTATTGTGTGTTGCACTAGATTTATCATCCCTGATTATTGCCTCATTTATGTTTGCACTAATGTTATTCTTCACACTACATGTTCCCGTAGAAATTCCACTACCATCAATACTGCTTTGAGGACTAAGTTTTCCACTTTCAGGTAAAGAATAATCCCATGTGCATTAATCCTTCACATGTTCAAATATCCATATGTTTGTTGTGTTTTCCAACTTCTGATGAGCTTGATGGCCTACACTCCATGAACTAACAAATTCACTCTAATTCTTGTGATGTGGATGACGTTGTTGATGAGGAAGTTCGAAATGCATACGTATCTCTAATTAATCATCCCTTGCATGCCTTAGAACTACCCTATCTATTCTTCCAAGTTGATAAATTAACAACTTGTAATTTCTAAGAAGTGCTAGCTCCTTTTGGTAGCTTTCCAATAGTTGCTTCTAATAATTGTAGTATAGTGTATGTTGTCCGCCTCCAGATGACAATTCTTTAGAAGAGGCTACTTCTGTTGAATGTGAGTTACTCACCCCTTTTAAAATTTCTTTCAAATGATTGTTTCCTATGCACCAGATTTAGATGCCTCTAAAGGGTAAACTTTTCCTAATGTTTGTTTCAATGTTAGTACTTTTGATGCATGGGATACATGGGAAGAATCCAATCCTCTTAATGCTTACTTCAAGGTGGGTATATTTAATGTGTAAATTCCATATGCCTAAGAAGAAAACTCTACTCTTAATTCTTGTTTGACAATGGGTGTTTCTAATGTTCTTAGTTATGATTGTTGTTTTGAAGCAACTTCTTTTGTAGCCTCATAAATATATTATGCATTTAATGCTTTTACCAAAGTACGTGTATTTGTCTTTGGTTTCATATTTAATCCTGCCAACTGATTATTATACACATAGCATACCTCTATTCTCTAGGAACTGCCTATAACTGAAAACTATATCGAGATCCTACTTATCCAACTATCCCGTGACTTCTTCAAGCTACCTTATTCCAATTAATTTTTCAAACCCGTCTACAGGTGGAGTTTTCGAGGCTACCTTATTACAATTTTCCATTGTTTGTATATTTCCTCCAAAATTTCATGTTCATTCTTCCCATTTTCATCTTTTTCTACAAGATTCCATCACATTTGTAACACAAATAATTTCTCCTACTAGATTCACCAATTCGAAAATCCTGAGATTTCCAATTTGAGCGCACTTGATCAATTGGTTCACTTTGACATACTCAATGGAGTATCCACTAAGTGATTTTTGCAAATTATAGAAAACAAATCTTGTTGACATAGAAGAAATGTGTTGGAAAACTACCCAATCCCACTAGCCTTCTTCAATTTTTTTTTCCATACTCAAATTCCTTGTCCTATAGGAGTTTCAAATTCTTCAAACATTGATTGGAAACTGAATCATCCCCTACTCTCCAATCTTTTCACATTTCATTGCATTCCACTCAAATTAGAATGAATTTTAAGGTAAGAGGTGGTGAAAAGGCCTTTGAATGGAAGACTGTAATAGATTCCTTTCTTCAAAGCCACCATGGATTCCTTGATTCCACATTTAATGATAAATTTCTTTGTCGTCCCTTCAGGACCAACAATATAGATTTGCAATTAATTTTAAGGGTTTGATTTCTGCTTATGAAAGCCTTTAATACTTTATTAGATCCTTGAAAACCATTAGCTTAAGCTGAGACTGATATTTATTAAAATAGTTTTTTTGTGTATTAATTCTTGACATGGTGTCAATAAAGAACTTAGTTTATATATGGATTGTAATGAACACCCTTTTTGAGTGGGTTGAGCTAATAAAATATTATACTATTTTTATTCATGATAAGATGCCCATAGGTTTAGAAATGGTTATGAGAATTCTGATCTTGTTTCACTATTGATTATTTATATAAGTTTTGCATATAATATATTTTTATTTAAAGGAGTCAAAACCCTATGGTTTCTCCATATTTGGAATTTCAACTTTTCAATAACATTCATTATAATCTCACTATTTGTTATGGCCTTGCTAACTTGATATTTATGTTCTTGCCAATCGATTTGATTCTTCAAAGGTCATCATTAATCAATATTTTTTTTACATTTATTTTTTCTTTCAAGGAATGTGCCAAGATGATGTAGGTGCATTATGATCGACAAAAGGCGGGGTAAGATTCACTCAGTTGCCATTGCAATATTTTGAAAAGTCATCGACGTTTTAGATGATTTTAATGTAAAGTATGGAGACAATTTTTGTTATGGATCAATATGAGTCCATTAGTGGATATTCAGTTGGAAACTCATATATATTGTAATACTTGACATTTCATATAATATAATTTACGTGGTTGAAATTAATTTGTTGGTACTTGATATTATTTAGTGTTGTAATTAACTAATATTATAACTTTTCATTATTCACATGCGTATTAGATGAGCATGATTATTATATGATTTTTCTAAATTTAGACATAATATCAATATTACAAAAAAATTATGTTGATTAATATAATGGACACCATTAAAATTACTAATAAATAATGAACAAATATGAATGACTAAATTGGTATTTTATGTTGATTAACAATGACAACAAATAAAATGACTACAAAAAAATGAGAGATAAGTGACCAAAAAACGAACAAAATTCACATGTAAATGACTAAGGCGACCACTGGTGGAAAATTATCAGTCATTTATCCCATGAACAAAAATGTGATCATATTTAACTTGGTCGTTTATAGCTTATCTTGTGGTTATATATTGGGTCGTTGATTTGGTCATTAATTGTGACAATTAAGGACCAAATATACAACCAAATTAATGGTCACATTAATGACCACATATATGACCACAAGATAAACTATAAATGACCAATTTAAATATGACCACTTTTTTTGTCGCATGATTAATGACCGTTAATTTGTCACCAGTGGTGACCATTTCAAAAGTGGTCATTTATATGCAGATTTTGGTCATTTTTTTGTCATTTATCTCTCATTTTGTACTAGTGCTTGGAAGTGTCCATCCAGATGAAGTTGGAAGGATGTGAGTGATAATATCAACTAAAAAAGAATATGAAGAAGAATTAGATAAATCAGGTGAGGACATGGATGTCTCATTTTATTGTGAATTGAATTTATATGTTAAATTTGAACCAAATTCCTTTAAAGAGGTTGTTGCTTGTGATGGGTGGAAGGAAGCCATGCAAAATGAGTATGATGCGCTCACAAAGAATGGAACTTGGAATTTGTTTGACCCTCTATTTGGAACCAAACCAATTGGATCCAAATGGGTATCTAAGAAAAAATACATATCAGATGGCTCACTTGTCAAGCACAAAGAGAGGCTTGTGGTGAAAGGCTATGCATAGAAAGAAGGAATTGACTATGAAGATATTTTATCCCCCACAACAATATGGGATACCATCAAAACCTTACTCTCTCTGTCTACACAAAATGGGTGGAAATTCCACTAGATGGATGTAGAAACAAATTTCTTGAATGGATACTTGAAAGAAAATGTCTTCATGTCTCAACCATAAGGATTTGTTGTGAAGGTACAAGAACAAAACATATGCAAACTCGTAAATTCCTTATATGGCCTAATAAAGCATCTCGAGCATGGTATAATAAGATAACTAAGAATCTTCTAAAGTTAAATTACAAACACTGTAATCTTGATGACACAACATTGTTTGTAAATAAAATTGGAAGATCTATTATGTTTCTTGTGGTGTATGTAGATGACCTTCTAATGACATGGAACAATGAAAGTTATATTGCATTCATAAAACAATATTTGAAGAACGGATTTGAAATGATAGATATAGGACACATTCATTACTACTTGGGAATTGAAGTCACTCAACATCATAAGTACATATTCATCTCCCAAAAGAGTATGTTGTAGAATTGTTGAACAGATTTTGCATGACACAATGTAGCCCTCTCTCAACTCCAATGGAACAAAAATTGAATCTCACATCAATTGAAGGAAAAGAATTCAAGGTTGCAACCAAGTACTAACAACTTGTAGGAAGTTTTATCTACCTTACAACCACTAGACCATATATTTCATATGTTGTTGGCATTATTTCAAGATTCATGCACAAACCTTGTGAAGGGAACTAGTCTTCTACAAAAATAGTTCTAAGGTAATTGAAGGGGACTCAAGAGTTTGGATTCAAATAATCTAAGGTGGATGACTTCAAACTTATTGGGTACTCTGATTCATAATTTCATTGTGACAAAGAGACGGGAGTATCCACTTCTAGATACATAATGCATATTGGATCAACAGTTTTCTCCTTGAGATCACACAAACAGTCAGTTCTAGCAATTTCAACAACATATGTGGAATATGTGGTTGTTGCAGAAGCAATGAAAGAGATTGTGTGGCTCAAAGAGACACTTGAATATATGTAGGAGAAGCAAGAGAACTCCACTCCCTTATTGATCGACAACACTCATGCAATCAAATTGGCCAAGAATCCCATATTCGATGATCAAACCAAGGACATTGACACAAAGTACCATTTGATTCAACATCATGTATATAAGGGAAAGACAGTTCATCTACGACATTGTTCCATGAATGAGAAAATTGCAGACATCTTCACCAAAGAGCTTGGACGCGAAAAGTTTGAAAATTTTAGAAAATTTATTGGACTTACAAACACCCCTCCAGATTAAGGGGGGAAATGTTTTTTTTTTTTTACCGTAACTGATGGATAGATTAATAAGGATCCGGAAAAACAGCTTCCGGGGACTGTGTTACACTGGGATATTCCCTTAGCAAAGAAAAATTCTCTGACATGAGTGGCAGAGTCGAGAGTTGACCAAATACAGAACAAACTAAAATCCAGACGACCTGAGAGTTGCAACGACTTGCTGGCACTTTCACTATGATGTCTGGGGGACTATATCGCTGATGGAGAACATGGAAAACATAGCAGAGGACAACAAAATTACAGAGAGTGAGCAAAGAGGAGCTTGCAAACATATTGGAAAAAGAGAAAACGTGAGAGGCGGTCCAGTTGTCATTTGATATCCAGCTTGGTGAGGATCTTCTTGACAGCGATCTCCAGGGCAGTAATTCTGCGTCTGAAATCTCCAAAGGTGACTGCAGCATCTTTGAATTGGGTGAAGATGTTGTCTTTGAACTCAACAATTCCCTCTGTGGAGGAATCAAATTCTTTCTTGAGATTGCGCAGATCATTGTTGATGGAGTCCAAGCTTTCCCCTTCTGAGTCAGAGGAGGGACGAGTCAGATGGACCTGCACCTTGAGTTGATCTTGGATCTTTTCGAGTGCTTGTTCCAAATCGGCCAGCCGTTCTTTAAAGGTGGGCTCTTGAGAAGAGGTCGAACCCATAGAGGCCATGATGGAGTGGAGGCAGCAAGGGGATCGAGGCCAGAGGAGAAAGGAAAGTTCACAAGAGGAGAGGAGATGCAAGCATGGATAAATAGAGGAGCGAAGGACGAGCAAAGGTCACGAGATTCACTGGATCAAGAGGAGGGAGAAGCTATAGTCCAAGTTTTCATGATGATTGAGAGGAAGAAGAGGGGCACGGTACAATGATTGCATAGGTCACAGAGGAAGAGAGCAGGCCTAGCAAGGTCACAGGATAAAGCAGAAGGACTCAAACCCATTTTCAGTGATAGTACCCCTGCTCAGGAGCATAGCATGATTAGCCTCAAGATTGGCAAGACTGTTGAGATGACGTAAAACATGGTAGTAGCTTATAGAGTGGAACTTTCCCGCTAGAACCAGAATTTTCTGGAAGATAGGCTTCATGGGGAGGCTAGTTGGCCAAGACTTTGTGCGCATGGCCTGCACTACTATTTTAGAGTCACCAAAGATAGAGATCGACTGAATGTTAAGTCTGATAGCTTGCCTAAGACCTTGCCACATGGCATAAAATTCAGCAAAATTGTTAGATTCCACCCCCAATCCCCAGGCGAAGTAGGATCGAGTGGAACCAGAGGGGGTGAGGATCACTCCTCCCCCACCCAAAGGATCATTTTTAAAGATTATTCCTATTATGTTATTTTTGCATCTTTGTATAATATCTTCCTATTGTTTTTGCATCTTTATATGTGCTCTTGAATTTTTTTTTGTTAATTGGTGTACCTTTAAATGTTGTTATAAAAAAAATTGCATGATGAAACCACATCTAAAATGATAGTAAAGCAGGAAAAGGTCATATCATCAATGTGGTTGAAGCTCAAAAAGATGACATTATAAATAGTGATGTTGATCTCCATGTTGTGCATGTCAAATTCATAGTGATGTAGAACTCGATGCCGCCCAATTAGTGTTGGGTTTTCACAATGACATTAATTTGAATGTCCATAACTTGGTGAGTATGTTCATTAATTTTATTCCAATAATATGATAATTACAATATGATTGGCGTCGTAACAATTTTTAGACCTCTATATAATATGTACATTTTTGTTTTTGCAGAATTCTCATGATGATAAAATCCAAGAAGGAAATAAAGTGAAAGTGTTGGATATGTATGACGGTGTTGTTGCAAGAATTGGATAGATTCATTCACTCTCTATCATGCATGGAGTTAAATTGAGTGAAGGAGTTGCAAATGTAAATATTATAAAGGTCACTAGTAACACACCCCTTCCATATTATGAAGAATTAGATGGATGTCTCCGTGTGAAAGAGAAGGAAGGAATCTTTACAATGTGGCCTTTAAAATATTTTAAAAAATGGCATAGTTTCTATTTATGATGTACTAGTTGTTGACAACTAGTTGACCCATTGCATTATATTGCAGTTTAATTTCATGAATGTTTAATCAAGGATATTTTATTTTATCATGATGTATTGGTCTTTGAGTTCAATATTACTCCATGACACATATAATATCATTATACATTGAATATTTAATACATGTGTAATCACAATACCTGAAATATCTAGATTATCCTCCAAGAGTGAAGAGGAGGTTCCCACCATACCTAAAGTTCCTAGTGATGGAAAGGGAATCTAATAATGGTAGATTTCAATTTAGAAAAGTTTGTTCACATAAATTTAGATATAAATTTGTTCAAATAAACACCGCTAAAGGTTTCTATATAATTATTTATGTATATCTAGGAAAATTTACCCATCAATAACATCCAATTCCACACTCCTTGATACCCTAAATGAATGATCATTCATCAAATGAGTGAACTACCATTAACAAACATGGAAATTTTTAATTAGCATATATATATAGATATAAAAACATGTGCAAACTTAACCTAATTGTCTTAATACATGAAAAAATAATAAACTCTTATACATATCAATCCCATTCCCTCTCCATCATGTGTGAGTAAATATTTCCACCCATATTCACAACTATTTTCATAAACCATGAGGTATTCAAAACTTATATATTCTAACTCCATGTCTAATTTATAAAAAAATGCATTGTAGTAACTTAGACGAGCTCTCTGTCAATTCAAACCAATGTCAATCCACACAAACGTTGAATACAAACCATCAACTATGTAAATCCTTGCCTCTCAACTGACTTGTGAAGTATCCTCATCTCTAAGCATAAAATTACCATGCTAGGTGGAATAAATACCAAGGGAGGTGGATGACAAGGAAAATAAATTTTGAAAGGAACCTCTTTGATTATGTGTCCAACCTTTTTTAATATCATAGTATTTTGATGGAATGTTTGTATAATCAAGATTCATGTTCTAAAAAAACTTGTATAAATAAACCCTACAAAATAATGTGGTACCTCATCATTCCATGGAAAATTTCTCTATGTCGTGAGGAACCAATCATAAAGATAAGGAGCAATGTGAAGGTGTCTGAAATATTGAAGCTTCAACATCGCTCATTTGGTCTAGCTTGTTTAAATTTAAACAAAGAGATCACCAATTGTTTAGATACTTCTTCCTATATAGTAGGCCATTTCTTTGAGAGACCATCACATATGAATTTTGTCTCTGCGCTAGGCCAATAAACACATCAGTTGTTGGTCGAAGCATTTTATAAACATCAATAAATGTTCTTAGAGAGTGCAAAACTATCACCAAAAGTTGACGACGCTTAGCAGCGAGGTCCAAATTGGTCATGGTCACCCTTCAATTTTGCATGCTAGAATGTGCAACAATGAAGAATCAATGACTAAACGTGATATTCCCAATTAATATCCTGAAGTATATCAGAGAGGTAAGTAGTTATAGGTATATACCCATCCTCTTATTGAGCATTGAACTTTGGTTTACTTTGGCCCTCCACTTGAGAACAACCCTCTGCATCCAACCTCTCATCACCTATACATAAAAATACATAATTATAAAGATGAGCATATACTTATTTGTGTATAAGCACATGCAGGATCTCTCTCTCTCTCTCTCTCTCTCTCTCTCTCTCTCTCTCTCTCTCTCTCTCTCTCTCTCTCACACACACACACACACACACACACACACAAATATTTGTGATTCATTTCTAATATACAAAATTTTAAGAAATTTACTTTCTATCCTAGTGGCTAGTGTAGTGTGAGTTGTACAATTTTTGACATGGGAAAATTTTCTATGTTTGGATCACGATCCCTAGGCACCAAATGATATTCTAATGGGAAATGAGACAACCAATCACATGATGTTTCACATTCATGCGCACCTAAATATGGATGTGCACTATGATGAGATGATCCACTCAAAGATTCAACTGAAAAATGGGAAAATATTAACTTAGAGATCCCATATTGGACTATAAATTTCAATATTCATGTACACACAATTTACATGTGCATAAATGTATATACCATGAGCTATATATAATACATGAGACTCTGTGGATGAATTTTATCATCTTCTACTATGGTTAGATGAGGGTGTTTGACTAAATGTCTCTCTGTCAATACACTTCCTAAAGCACTTATGCCCTAGAGATTGAAGAAACAACTCCTCTCTATGTGTGTGTGTGTGTGCACGTGCATGCGTGCACATGTGTGTGTCAAGGTGCGACAAGGAATAGTTCTAAAACTTATCAAAAAATAATTTCATGAAAATAGATTACAAATCACGTAAATAATTTATAAATGATCTTGTAAACATTGATCAATAGGAAACTAAATCATCTATGGTAAGTGATTCTTACTAGTTCATTTGATTGACTAGTTGCTTATATTAATATCCTTATTAAAATATGCCTGACTCTCGTAGTATATATAAAATGGGTGTCTTTTTCTTCTTAGTGCATGTTTGAAATAGAAGAAAAGGTATATGTATATCAATTCCTATGAAGGTGAGGTAGATGCATTGAATCATTGGCTACAACAATTAAAGATATATTTTAGTGTGCATAATGTCTGAGAGTAGAAAAAAGTAGCTTTTGCTTGACTGAAGCTAGAATTCCATGCATAGACTTGGAAGGAGACCCACACTGAGACCCTTAGGAGAGGGGAGACCCAGTAATAACTAAGTGCTAAGTATTCAAATATCTCTTCAAAACCTATTTTTACCCTATGTTTAAGGAGTATAGAAATGTTCAATGGCACTATTATTGACAAAGATAAGGAAAAGGTGTACAATAGTACAATACTAAGTTTCAGAAGAAGGATATTGTGATGGGAATAAATCCCTAGGACCTAAAAGTGGCCACCAAGAACCTAGGTGGCATTCACAAGAACATACAAAGGAAAATTATGATCTTTTAACCAAAGACCATAGATGATTCCTATGTACATGACCAATACATTGAATCTCACTCAATTCATATTAAATCCTAGAATATTATGGATATGTTTTGGTTTTTTTATGGGGAAAAGACATGTACATCTATAGACGAAGTAGATTAAGTTCTTTTAATTGTTTATTTTAATTGCAACTACGATAATTTTTAAAATGAAAGTAGCATCTATAGTCCAAGTAGATGTGTCAAGTGTATATCATTACTAAGGTAGTTTAAATTCATTTTAACCCAATTTTTGTAAGCTTCAAAAGAATTATATTCCTTTTTCATTTGATATTATTAATATTTATTAATCATTAGTCTCTATGAAGTAGGGAGTATACTTTTCATTTTGTAGTCAAATTACTTTGCCATGAGGGAATATCTACGGTGACAGTTAGTCGGGATACATTATCTCAGGCGTGTAGGAGAACAACAACCACGTGCCACTGTTATTAGCATGCAAGGAAGACATGGGCTCGGGATCTAGGAGAGGAGAGAAAACATGAGAAATGATGGTGAGAGCCACAAGAGTTGGGCGTTCAGTGAAAGAAGGTGCAAGGAGTTTGGATGGAAGAGTAGGGCGGACATAAAAGATAGAAGGTAGTCACCATCATAGGAAATCCACCACAACACAATGTTTCCAACAAGAAACCACCAAGCATCTATGAGGATACAAACCACTCATAACCATAGGAACAAGTCACCGGGGCATAAAAGAAGCCAGGCGGGGTTAAGGTATCCTTAGGAATCCTAGATGATAGTTGGGAAACACCAAAAAAAGAAGTTGGATAGTGCCCAGAAGGGATGGGAAGCTTAGAAAAGTAGTAAGGTAGACTACAAAAGGTGTGGGAATCCCCATATAGAACCTGGGAAACAATTTGGGCAACGACAAACAATTTGGGAAGAGGAAAACAATTTGAGCAGTGGGCAGAAATTCAGGCAATGGGCATAAATACAGGCAGCATTTCAACATTGAAGCAATTGGTTTGAGATATGAAGATATGTTGGAGGGTGCATCCAAATATATCCCTTATAAGGTGAGGGTCACATTGGTTCTCATGGATAATGGTTTGTGCGATTTTGTTAGCACTATCGTGGCCTCGCTAAAAAGTACAAAAGACCCGGAAGCTCATAAACCTAAGGGCATGAAAACCAAGAGCATCATCTTAGACTTGGTGAAGGACAATTTGATACCTCACATAGATAAGAAGACGTCATCCAGGGAAATGTGGGAGGCTTTGACATGTCTATACCAAAGTAATAACTACAATAGGAAAATGGTTTTGAAGGAGGAACTTAGGAGAACTAAGATATCCACGATAGATACTACATATTCTTAACTTACTAAGATCACACAAGTTCATGATATGTTGGTATTTTTTGGTGAGACAATGGGAGGTCTATATTTTGTGACGATTGCCTTGAATGGCTTCACCAAGCCATGGGAACCCTTCGTCAAAGGGATTGTTGCATGAGAGAATATTCCTAACTAGGATAGGTTGTGGGATGACTTCATCCAATATGAGATTTGATTGGAATATCTATATGGATTCTAACAGAAGGGCGACGATGAGGAGATTGTTTCTCTTACCAGTGGGGTAAAGAGGAGCAATGAAAGTACAGGTGGAGAGTCAAATTCACATGTGGTGAAGAATAACAAGGACATGAGAAAATTCAAGTGCTCTTCATGCCACAAGTGTGGCCACTATGCTTCACAATGTCTATAAGAAAGGGAAGAGTAAGTATCAACAGGTAGAAGTATCTGCAAAAGTTCAATTCAAAGAGTTTGTTGATAAGTTTGAGAAGTAGTTCTCAGTAGTCTCTTATATTTCTGGCACATTTTTTGGTAGTGATTGATTTATGGATAGTGGGGCTTCTCATCACATGAAGGGAATACAATGTTTTCACTGTTTTTTCAGAGACAGACTTAGATTTGTATGTGGATCTTAGCACCCATTCCAAGTGTGGTATAAAATTAGTTGGTATAGTTAGGTTCTATCTAGAGTAAGGAGGATCTCTATAGGTGAAAAATGTGTTGTATGTACTAGAGCTCAAGATGAATTTGATCTGAGTTTTAGCATTGGAGGAAAATGGAAATGCCATCTATTTCAAGATTGGTTGGGTTCATATTTAATCAAATGGATTTGGCATAGATTCCGCCCAAGTTCTTGGTGCCATAGAGGGAAAGGTATACAAGTTACAGGGAAATATTGTAGTTTTATCCAAGGGGACCTTGGATCATGGATCGATGTTAGTAACCGAGGTAAAGGAGTAAAAGGATCAGAAGGGTGAGTGGAGTTCATAGAATTCCAGTGTGGGGGGTAATCCTTTAGATGGGAAGAGGGATTTATCCCATTCCAGCTCTTCGAGGATACCTATATGGTATGAGATGGCATTGATGGATGCTCAAGAGCAGGAAAAGGCTCATAGGAGACCATTGTGGGAGAGCATGCATTTTATGAAGTTTCCAAACCTCATGGAACTGATATGTAGTGTCATTCATTAAGTAGCTTCTAGTGATCTAGGAGAAACTATCCAACGGGGTTAGATGGATGCCAGTATGTAGGATGATGTGTAAGACAATGTGCCAAGGTCATAGGAAGAACCAGTTCTAGGTGTCTCTTCAAGAAGTACCTTACTTGCTAAGAGGGAGTGTTAACGTCTACAACTTACAAAGCTGCTTTTGCATAGGATGAGTGTCTAGGATGCAAGAGTAGTCCACACTATAACCTCTCTAGGTACTTTTTTGAGAGATAAAGTGATATTTGTATCTATTTCCTAAGGATAACTTAGGATAATCACATTAATTAACATACTGGTTGATAATGACTAAAAGTGAACTTAATATTAAGTCACAATTGTTTATCTTAAATGAGGCTTGAGATTTAATCTCATCCATCCATCATTTTGGAGATTGAGGGTTAGGGTTTTGGTCATTGATATGTTACAAAAGGAATCCTAAGGAGAGTATAATATACAATAGTCACATAGAGTGAGTGAGATTTCATTAATTAGGTGGAGAAGGACTTTCGCCCAAGTGTGCAGATGTAAGGTCAGATGAAAGGGAAAGGGGAAACAAAGGGATTAGAAGCCAACAATATTGAAGTATTGGTATTGAGGTGTGATAGGTTATGTTTCTATATTTGTATTATTACTCAGTGGGACATTATCCTAAGATGGGATCCCCTATTTTTTTCTCAATAAAATCATCAGTTGTTGGTTTTTCCCCTTTGCGGTTTTTCAGGGCGTGTCAAATGTGTGAATGATTTCTTTTTTTATTTCTGTTGTGTTAGTATTTAAAACATCAATGTATTTTGTTTATAATTTTTAATTATTGAGATCGAAGATCAGATCTAGTGTTAAAAATTAATAATAAATAGTTAGTTTCCCTTAACATTTTCGATGTGAAATCTCCATGTTTATTTTTCTGAAACCAATATGAGCATCCCATGTTGCTAACCATGGTTTGTCAATGATTAAGGGGTAGCCACTAAGTTTAGATTTGTTTGTAGTACATCAAAGTCTATTGGATGTTCCTAGGAGTCTAGTGATACATTACATCTTCTAACATCCCTTCAACATTGAAACCATACCTATTCTCTAAATGAAGGATGGTAGGTGTATATCTCAACAAATCCCTTTGTTATACCATATTCGACCACCGTTATGGCCAAAGAGTTGAATATATCCCACCATTATGTTTTTACTGATTTCACAAACATTTCTTAGAGATATTTGACTCTTGATTGTGAGTTCTACTTTAGAAACTAAAAATCAACCACATGTTATCCCTTAGAACCTAACAGTCTCCTACAAAATACCTCAAAAAATATAAAATGTGTTCATAATGCACAACCATGACCATTTTTCATTGATGTCAAACACATGTTTAGATGTGAGTCTACGGCCCAATTCTTCTAACTTCTTTTACATCATATAAAATGAATTCTTTGAGTTGGGAAAAGGTTAAGACATAGATACATAGAGATAATCGGTACGTAGAGGTGGACAAAAACACATAGGTAATAAAAGAGAAGAAGTGCAGTTGTGGTACAAATTCCTACATTCTTATCTCATTAGAATCCCATTTCTAAGTATAAAATACATTATTCTAGGGGAATATAGTACCTTGTTGGACTTGTCACACTTTGCATATGAATAGTTGGTTATTAGAGACCGAGAGTGACCTGGTACATGGTTGGAGTCGGAGAACTACAATATTGGAAAAAGAAGGCACTGATACACATTATAAAGTATATTGCCGAATCTTGTAATTATATATTGGATTAATAAGATCTCTCTTTTTTCCCTTAGCTAAATTAGTGTTGTATTTGTTGAAATTATTATTGGGTTAGAACCTAGTTATATGTTGATTTGTTTGTATTGGATTGATAAATAGATAAGAGTGTTTTAAGAAAGGTATAGTTGTTTTCTTGTGTGCAAGTACCCTATCAACATTGTTTTGTAGGATAATGTGGTAAAAGATTTCATAGAAGGATAAAAGGCAGCCTATATGCATCAATAAGTTTCGTTCTTTCCTTTTTTTCTTCTCATTTTAGTAATATGATTCATTAGACAAGGAAAGTGTCTCTTTCACCTTATTTAACCTTCGATTTGTTAGTGAAGTAAAACCCCTTCACTTGGGACCTTGTTATGTACAAAGGTGTAAAAATACTACAAATGAATTGGTGATCATACTCGGAAAGAATTCTATGAATTCTTCATTTATGGGTTTTTTTTATATGAAACTCAATAGTTTTAAGGGTATTTTCGTGGCATTTACTAAGTTGTATTCTATTCTAGGAAAAATAAGGGTAGGTGATACTTTTTTTACACCTATTTTTGTTTTAGCTTCTCTAGATCAAGACCATGATTGTGCTCATTAACAGTTGTGACTTGACCATTAATGATATGAAACAAGGGGGGTCATATATGGGTTAAATGTATATGGTATGACCCTGAGGGGGGGATATATGGGGTTGAATGGTATCACCCTGAGCGAGGAATATATGGGGTTAAATGGTATCACCCTTACGGGGGAATTCTAGTGGTTGTCCTAATGAAGGGGCCTCATGTTCAATGAGTAAATAGTTATAGATAGATTTAATGTAGTCATTGTTGAGGGAACATGTGAACTGGATGTATGAGGGAACATGTGAATTGGATGTATGAATGTCTTGGGATAGTTTGAAGAGGTTCTCATATTATTTAAGGAGTTATTAAGTAACTGATATATATTTTATATATTGCAGTTGTGCTCCATGGTTATATCTTTGTGCATGGTGTATAATTTTATTTCTTATGATAATTTAAGGATTTGGTTCATTACATTTGGTATCAAATAATACGATCCTTGACTTTGACTCTTCCAAAATGAGTCATCTTGGAAATTTTGCTATAACTTGTTTTTGGGGAGATTTCATATATATAATTTCAGATGAGCGTTAGACAACATAACAAACCATTTGTGGCACAAATTTCAGATCCTAATTCATTACATATTTAGAGTTATACCCTATGGAAGTTAGGGTTTTTACTAGTCCAAAAACTAGTCTTATACATGTGCTCTAGGTAAAACGGTTATACTTGAAGCTTGAGAGATCTAAATTGAGTGTCACTTATTACATTGGAAGGAATACAAACCATAGTTATTTTGGTACAAGTTTCATAATAATATCTCAAAAATTAGACATGTGGCATGCAATACACTTTCGCTCTTCTAAAAGGGACAAAAACAACATGTTTTGGGAAAATCACCATAACTCTCTCTTGGAACATCACAATTGGTTGAAACCTATGGAATTGCATAAAATAATAGAAATATACTAGAGGATGAAATTTTAGAATCATAGGGATTAAAATTGTAGAGTTACCTCAGTTGGAAGGTTGTCCAATAAGGCAGTCTCCAAATTAGGGTTTTAAAAGGCATGCTATTTTGAAATTAGCATATTGTTTTACTTGAAGGTCTCTTTTAGGTGATTCAAAAGATGTTGGAAAGAGGATATATAGGATAATATGTTGGAAATATAATATTATACATTTTTTTCAATATATCAAGGTTAGAAATCATGGGTTTTGATTATACTTCAGTTAAAAACAATGGAAAAAATGGTGATACCTAGGTTTAGTGGAAATGAAGAAAAATATGAAATCAATCCTATAAAGGGGTTGAGGAAGATAAAGGAAAATGGTTATACTCCTTGGAGTGAAAGTATTCTATTTTATGATAAATTTTGGGAGTGGTGGATGAGTATTGATAAAAATACTAGATAAATGCTACATGGGAAGTATTTCAAGAATGATGGATCAAGGACTCAATTAAAATGGATATATGAGTAAAATTCAAGATGAATTGAAAGAATCAAAAGATAAACTCAAGAATAAATGTAATGAGTTTCCTAAGATACATTCCCTTAATGAATCACTTAGTAAAGAGGTTCATAAATTGAGAAAGGAAAATGGGAAAAAGATCAGTAGAGGGAAGAATTGAAAAATAAGGATGATGAAATATGTAGATTATGAAATGATAACAAAAAAATATTGGATGAGGTAAAAAGGATAAAAGAAGAAAATATGCATGGTAAAAATTAAGAAAAATAAAGGATCTTGGATGAAGACACTACCAAAATACTTGAAGAGGAAATTTGCAAGAATGTTGAAAAGGCTCTAAATGTGGATGACATAAAAACATAAATACAATCTAGAATTGAAGGGCGTGAGAAACTAATGGATGGCATCACAATGGAACTTCAAAAGGAGAAGGAAGACAATATTCTAGAAGTACACTAGAAAATACTTAAAGAAGTGGAGATCCATATTGAACATGTGATCCAAGAGCAAGCATAGATGATAGATAATGACATTATCTCTAAAAGGAATATTGATTATATGGGTGTACATAAGGAAGAGAAACCATTAGATGTGAACCATATTGACATCTGCATTACCAATAAATATTCCAAGGCAAGAAGATGGTATGCTCAATGATATCCATGGAATATGGCATTATCAAACTATTATTCAATCAAATTTATTGGATACTAGAAACTGCAACAATTTGTAGAACTCACAATGACAACACATCAAATCAAAATTATGCAACAACCATCTATCAATGATTAAGACTGAAAATAATTCAAATTTCAGCGTCAATGGAAACAAGAAAAGAGGAATATAAGGAAATCCTTTTACTTGATTTCACCACATGTAAAGCCATCAATTACAAAGCTTTGAGGAAAAATATTTTTGGAGGGTACTATAATATGACCCAAGGGGAGGCATATATGGGTTAAATGTATATAATATGACTACAAGGGGGGATATATGGGGCTAAATGTATCTGTAATGAAGTGAATGGATATGTAATAGTGGTCGAACTAATGAAGGCGCTTCATGTGCAATGAGTAATTATCTATATATAAAGGTAATGTAGTCATTGTTGAGAGAACATATGAATTGGATGTATGAATGTCTTGGGGCATTTGGAGGAGGTTCTCCTATCATTTTAAGGATTTATTATGTAACTCATATCGCTTATCTATATTGACATTGTGATCCACATTTACATTGATGTAAATGGCATGTACTCTTGTCTCTTATGATAATTTAAGGGTTTGGTTCATAACAATTAATCCCAAATTAAGGTTAAATAAGAAGTGTACAGTTTTAGCATACTACTACACCCTCCATTCATTAACCATTTATAATATTATTTTAATCACTAATATATATGTGTGTGTGTGTGTGTGCATGTGTGTGTACAATGATACTGATGTATGTGTGAAAGGTATGTATGTATAGTTAGCATATAGATAGCTTGTGTGTATACTAACAATAATAATCCCCGCCTCTAATCCATAATCTATGTGTGATCATAGCCAAGCATGTCAGATAATTTTCAAGTAAACAAAACATTTAACCATGGCATTAACTAAGCCAAAATGATATAGTATGATTTAAGCACTATACTAAAATTATATTAAATGGAATAAACAAATGATTTGAACACAGAAGGAACCAAGTATAGAACTATGGTAACACATCTAATACCCAAACAATATCCATAACTATTGTGAGTCATCCTTCCTTCCTAACCTACTTCCATCTTCCAATTTCTATTATTTACTTTAATGGAATATGCTAGAGCATAAACTATATTAACCTACCACTAGTTATAACATATAAGTGGAAGTGTTGACTATATCATCCTAACTTCCCCAATAGGAAACTAGTGGTTTCCATCACATATCTTGAGGAGTGTGGCTTAACATGAACCTCTCGCGACTCTATATTTATGAGGATAAATGGTGGGGATCAATACCTCCACCCCTCCTAATGGAACTAGGGTCAACAACCTATTAATAAACATATGTTCTATTGTTGTTGTTCTTAGAAGTACATCATTGAATGCTCATCTATTGTTGTTGTTCTTAGAAGTACATCATTGAATGCTCATCTTGGGAAACCATGTTTCCTATAAAAAATTAAAGTGGCCCACATATCATAGCAATGTATTGAACCAAAAATTAACTCATGAATGGTTGTTTCATAGTACATCCTTTTCTCTTTTAATGGCAACAACATCGGGGTTAATTTAGTAACACAAGTATCTTGTTATCACTAACCCCATCTAACATGTGGGATAGTCTACCAAAACATAAGAACATGCATAATAATATCATATTTTCAAGTGAGTTCCAAGTTATCAACCAATAAATCATGTAAATAAGAAAAATTATTTATCGTGTGCATGGAACCCATTTATTCATTTAAATGTAAATTAAATTGGTATCTATGTACCACAATATTACATTTAGACGTGCATCTTGGAATTAAAACAAACAATTGACATCATTAATAACATAAGAAATCAACTTAAAAATAACTTCCACATATATGTAGATTCATAAATCCACAAATATAGTTCTCTTAGTTGAGTTGAGTTCAACAATAAGCAAAGAAATACAAAATAGGCCATAAAGTAGAACATGTGTTTCCTCCTAGGAGGTCACTAATTCAAATATAGAGGGGTGTAGGGTATTTGCATCGCTATAGACTTTAGCAGTCAAATCATTGCGTGGAGGTGATCCTTTGTCCCAAAAACAAGGAGACTCATACACCAATTTGATGTCTCATAACATTACAATTATATTATTATTATTATTATGGGTTCAGTTGTCAAAGCCAAAATATGGAACATTACAAACAAATATTCTTAATCATACCTTAGTCTTAGAGATTTGAAATTCTAATTAACTATTTGGTTACTTCATGAGTCACTTAATAAACTAGTAATTAATGCCATGAGCTAAGCCGAAAGTTCCCTTAATTCACTCCTCGTGTTACTAAGGTCAAGGGACTTGTAGCGAGGTGATCATACAAAGAATTCCCATTCCCTTTATAGAAGTTTCATAAGGACCCTCAAACTATGTAAGGCTACCATGCCAATGAACTATATGGCCTTTGTGTTATGTCCTCGGGTCAAGCGCACTTATTCACGCCACCTTCACACCCATAGGAGCCAAGCTCTCCTTCCCAAGAGGTTGGATTGGGTGCCCAGGTGGGAAAAACTAAAGTTCGGTTGGCAAGAAGTGAAGGCATGGCAGAGGGGCGCCTTGCCCAAGTAACAGTAACAGAACGATGGTGGGGCGCGTGGACTAAGATTAGGCGCATTCCCACAAATGAAGTCTGCATTTACCCGTTAGCGCATGGAAATCCGAAGAGAAAAAAGAAGCGTGTCACGTTGGTCGGAGGGGTTGTGTGGAACAGAGCACCGGGAGCCTGAGCACTCATGTGGACCTACAAGAACATTTAGAATTGGGAGTGGAGGCGCCCTAGACCGAGCACCTGCACACTTCATAGAAGACACACCCAGAGGACACGACAGACGATGTACCCAAGATGAGATGGAACTTCGTCAAGTTAGGACGCGCGCGCTTGTGGGAGATATAGCATGGACCACAATTGGCTGGAAACCAACACACCAACACGAGATGGAAGCATTGGTATGGGCACTAAGAAGGGGAATGCCCACTTGAGGGTCGACGTTCCCGCCCACATAGCAAGCCTATAAAAAGTATGAAGCATGGACTTAGAAGGGGATCAAGGAAGGCATGAAGACGTCAAGGGAAATACTAGCAAACTCTGGAGGCACTTCCGAGTTCAGCTAGAATATCGGAGATGCAGTTCGCTCAAGGAAGCTCTCTCTCTAAAAATCGAGCAAGGGTTTGCAGGTAGTGCTGGATTGCAAAGCCTGTGCTCCTAAGGAGCTCAGCCTGAGGAACATCATGGCAACAGTACCAAGGGTTGTGGGTTTTGAAATTCAGACGAGTTGGGCGTCCGTGAAGGAAATGCCACCATTGTAATAGTTATTCTATATAAAATTATTTGGGGGTTCGCTGATTGGGAAACCCCACCTTTTAACTCTTCTCTTGTTATTTACTTCATGCAATTGGTTGGAAAAGTGTAACATGTTACCAAAGTAAACAAGTTCAAGTGATAAGTTAAACTTTTGCAGGTTTTAGGCGTAGTCTGTCGGAAGCTCTTGAGCGGTCACGCCATCAAGACGCATTTGGGCAGTTTCACACCTCGGCTAATCGCCGAAGAGACGAGCGCTAATCGTGGCTGTGACTGGTGGTATCACGGCAAGTTTTGCAAGAGTTGGCTCTTCACCATTCTTCTCACGAAGAGGTGGTATCAGATCCCAATGAACGAGTGAAGGTTTAGGATCCTCACCACTCTTGGAAAAAAAGGTGGTACTAGAGCTAAGGATTGGCGAAGAGATCAACAACGTGCGCTAAGGATCAAACAAATATTTTGGTGAACTCCTATGGTTACTTAGGGTTACCGCATAAGGACGCACCACAGGTTGTGGACGGGTTGAACATACAAAGTCACAGTCGCCCAGAGTTCGCAGAGACCGTAGAAAGGGCACCGAAAGTGTGGGTGACTTTGAACCATAGTTGTTGAAGAAAAGGAGAGCTCGGTAGAAGCTCCCGTGAGTGTGTTTGGTTGGGGCACCTCACCGATGTCAGACGAAACCACAATTCAGACGAAAGGATTCACTCATCGGTTGGATTGAAAAGCCACTGCGCTGGGTTGGGTGTCGTGGAAGTTGACGGGCTAAACGAAGGAAGAGAACTCAATAAAAGGAATGTTGTAGAATCTCGTTGAAGATCACACAAAGTACTGAAGCTCGCGACGATTGGTTGCTGTAAGGGACGGTTGGTTGCTGTGAGCGACAGTGTCACTTGTGGAAGCGCTCGAAGGTGCTCGTGTGTTGATCCAAGGACCAATGACTAAATCGGGTTTGAGCGCTTTTGAAGTGCACCCATGGAAGTTGAAGGTTCGTTGGATTACACATTTGGACGTCTCCGTGATTCCCGAAGTAGGAGCCTTGCAGAAAGCACCATCAGGAGTGCAAGAAATGGGGAAGTTGCAGGAAACTTTGTTGGAAGCGATGAAGGAATGTTACGGAAATATCAAGTGTGGAATGGACAAGGTGTTCCAGTACTTGTATCTGAAAGCAAGACCAGAAGCACATCGGTTGCAAAAAATTTTGGACCAGGCTGTGGCTGGGAGGAAGGCAAGGGAGAACTCGCAAGACGCTCAAGGTTATTCAAGTCATATGCAACCAGAATGGTCGAAAAAGAAACAAATAGCATGTTATATCTGTGAGGGAAACCACTATGCAAATAATTGTTCGGTAAGGGTAGCGTTTGCGCAAAGGGGATCCACAACATGGATGACATTAATTAAGGTGTTGGAAGCACCTCAATGTTCAGATGAGGTTTCTGAAGCAATGAAGGAAGTGCAAGATTTCCTTAGCGAAATGATAGGGAGTCAAGAAGCAAGCCTGGAAGAGAATCAACGAATCTTGAGTTACGTAGAAGCGACTGTAAGTGGCCTAAGAGTTTCTACGTTGGTTGACACAAGAGCTACTCATAGCTTGGTGAGCAACAAGACTGCGACATCCCTTCACTATGTGCTTGGATTTAGTCAAGCCAAGTTCAAGGCAGTGAAATCAAAAGCAAAGAAGGTGATGGGAAGGGTAAGCGCAACACCAATTAGAGTTGGAAGATGGAATGACAAGTTGGATTTGGAATTTTTTCCATTGGATGATCGCTCGGTGATCCTAGGACAAGACTTCCTTTGGTGGGCCCGTGTCATGCCAGTTCCACATGCAAATCGCTTGGTGTCCCAGGGAGAATCCATAGCATGGAGCTTGTCGATGACGTAGAAGAGCACGTGCAGGATGTCCTCAATACAGATTCTTGAGGATCCGATCACGTCTAAATACATGCCTCAATGCAACATGCGGAAACATTGGAATTTGGTCAAGGAGAACAAGTCGAGCCAGAAGGTTGGCTTCGTTAGAAGAAAGAGTGGACTTGATCCGCAGGGAGGTTGAGTCCTTGTGCCTTTCGATAGACACTTTGTAATAGCACGGAGGAAATTCATTGCTTGCACCAGCATGGTCGATAGACAATTTGTAATACCAAGAATGTTGTCGAGCAACCAAGACGACGATATTTCAGTCAAGCCAAGTCTTGATAAGGTGTCGCACTGGTAGGTGTTGGACTAGTAAGTGAACAACAGATTTCAGATGAGGCCAATAATGTTGAAGGAAACACCAATGAATATTACCCATCACGTGATGAGAAAAAGTAGTGGTGTTTTGCATTCACGCTATAGGCATCCCGAAATCTTAGTTGTCATCAAAACAGTTAGAACAAGTGGGTTGTCGTCCGAGTGAAGTGGAGGCCTTCCTTGCTTAAGAAGTAAACACTTACCAAAGAAAGCGGATGAGGGAGAGACCAACGAGGTCAATGTAGAATTGGTCATCCTTTAGAAGCAAAATGGACAAGGAACATTGGTGGCCTTGGAAATTTCAAAGCATCTAGAATTTTGCGGAAGTAAAATGAATGATGTGGTCAATGGATTGAGTAAGGGTGCTAAGAGAAGGGAAATGAAAAGGCAACAACAAACGGGCGTCTTTGATAGGTTCACATGAATGTTTCAGGGACATGACAGATGGGAGAACACCTATGTTCATAATCATTGAGTCTAAACTAACCCTGACTCGGTTCGGAGAGCTTGGGAGTAGCGACACAGAGATAGAAGTTGCACTAAGATACTTGTGAAGGGAAGATGTTGGAGGAGGTGGTCTATGGAACCACCTGCCACTTTTCTTTGTGTAGAAAACGATGGTGAGACCTTAGGCACCTTGGAAAGGTGGCCTTAAAATGAAAAATCGTCAGGGAAAAACAAGGAAGAGGAGACTTGTAAAAACATAGTTGGCTTGAGGACGTTGAAACGAGCTAAGGAAAAGATGGTTTCAGAATGAAGAATTTTGTCTTGTGAGGTGGACACCACGGTTGGGCTAGCTACTCAACTAGTCTACTCATGGGGTGTACAACGAACAAAAGAAGGAAGAAAAGGATGGAGTATCGGTTGTAGAGTAAGGGGGAAGAAGCACATGCTGCAGGAGCTTTCGTGAAATATCAACTAGTTGCGACATCGGTTGCAGACCATCCAAGAAGCATGGAGTAGTGAGGGTCATGAGCAAAAGTTGAAGCATGTTTTTGAGGATGGAGGTTACTTGGATACGTTGTCGGGACGACAACAAGCTTAGGTGGAGGAGGGTGTAACAACCTTGGGTCAAGCGCACTTAGTCACGCCACCTTCATGCCCATAGGATCCAAGCGCTCTTGCCCAAGAGGTTGGATTGGGCGCCCAGGTGGGAAAAACGAACGTTCAGTTGGCAAGAAGCAAAGGCATGGCAGAGGGGCGCCTTACCCAAGTAATGAAACGATGGTGGGGCGTGTGGACCAAGCTTAGGCCTGTTCCCACAAATGAATCCCACGCTTAACCATTGGTGCATGGCAAGCCTAAGGGAAAAGGAAAGTGTGGCACATTGGTTGGAGGGGTTGTGTGGAGCAGAGCATTGGGAGCCCGAGCACTCATGTAGACCTACAGGTGCAATTAGCGTTCAGAGTGGAGGCGTGCTTAACTGAGCACCCATGCACTTCATGGAAGACGTGCCTAGAGGACACGGTGGATGACACACCAAAGACAAGACGGACCTTCAGCAAGTTAAGACGTGCGCTTATGGGAGATAGCGTGGAATACACTTGGTTATAAGTCGACACACCAACACGAGATGGAAGCATTGGCATGGGCGCTAAGCAAGGGTGCACCCACTTAAGGGTCATGCCTGCCCACATAGAAATCCTATAAAAAGCACAAAGGATGCACTTAGAAGGGGATCGAGGAAGGCATGAACACGTGAAGGGAAACACTAGCAAACTATGGAGGCACTTTCGAGTTTAGCTAGACTACCTAAGACGCAGTTCGCTCAAGTGAGCTCTCTCTAAAAATGCAGCAGGGGCTTACGGGTAGCATTGTCTTGGAAAGCCTATGCTCTTAAGGATCTCATCATGAGGAACATCACCGCAACAGCAAGAAGGGTTGTGGTAGTCGGTAGTCAGATGAGCTGGGCGTTCGTGAAGGAGACAACTCGCTTCTTCTTTGCAATCTTGTAAAGGGTGTGTTTGCTGGTTGGGAAAACGTTGGAGCTTTGCATATTTGGAAACTCCACCATTGTAACAGTTGTTTTATATAAAATTATTTGGGGGTTCACTGGTTGGGAAACCCCACCTTTAAACTTGTCTCTTGTGATTTACTTGATGCAATTGGTTTTCTATGTGTAACATATTAAGAAAGTAAACAAGTTCAAGTGATAAGCTAAAATTCCACAAGTTTTAGGTGTAGTTTGTCGAAAGCTCTTGAGTGATCATGCCATCAAGATGCTTCCGAGTAGCGTCGCACACCTCGGCTAATCGTCGAAGAGATGAGCACTAGTTGTGGATTGACACTTTGAGATAATAAAATTTGGGCTGTGATTTATTTTCTGTTAAAAAAAAAGACCCTCAGACTCTCTTTGAATCCTATTAATCAACATCAGAAAAACTTTGGAACATAACATAACATGGGTTTTCAATGGTAATTAATAACTACTAAAAATCTCATATCAACACCATGGTCAACCATATTTAACTCAAACATAACATTAATCACACTTACATGGTCAACCATATTTAACTCAAACATAACATTAATCACACTTACCATTGATTTAAAGAATAATTATTAAATAAAACTAAAAAGAGTCATTAGGTAATAGTTTGAGAATGTTTGCATAATTATTAAAGAATACTTGAGATTGTCATTAGTTAATAGTTTGAGTACACTAAGCTAGGTAGTTACTAGTGGAAAAATAAGTAAAAAAGATAAACAAAATAAAGTAATTATACCTTGATAATAATATCAAGGTAAAGTATACAACTCACTTGCATTCATGAAGTTGTGTGTTTCCTAGTTGATCACCTTTTCTTGATATTAATTTTCATCTCAAATCTAATTATTTATTTTGTAAGATAATAATATACTGAAATATTTTTTCATCAAGAAAAAAGTTTAAATTTTATATTAAAAAGTTGAAACCAGTTACAACATAGTCATATACATTTAGCTAAAAAACATAGCTTCCCAACCACTGTTTCCAATTACAAAAAATAGTTATCAGAGGAAAATTGTTGCCAATTCTCTACCTTCCAAGTATTACTAAGCCAAACAAAAACAGGAAAAATAAAACTGATATCAATCCAAAAAACCATTATAGGACAACAAGGACTTATCCAAAATACCATGATGCCTTATTGAGGAGCGTAGTATCCTTCCAGAATTCTAGCTGAATGCAACATTCCATAGCCCCAATACCAATCTTAAACAGAGAATCAACTACATAATTGTGTTCACGATAAACAAGCTGGAAAGAGATATTAGTAAAAGATGATATCAATTTTTTGACCCTAGCCTTCCAATGCTCCAAGAGAATGTTCAGAAAGTTTGAGTCGCCCTTAGACCAACCTATAATCACCTGAGAATCCCTAGCAATAAAGATCTATTTGATACCAAGATTCTCTACAGAAAAAAGTAAGGCCCTTAAGGCTAACAATTTCTCCCTGGAATTGGTTCCACAACCTGCTTTCATCACGCCCTTTATCATCTCATGGAAATTCTTCTTAATAACAAATCCAACGCCTCATAGATCCTCCTGAGCAGCACCATCGAAATATCTAATAGGCCAACCCATAGTGAAAGAAGGCTAAAGAATAGTCTTGCAATTTTTCATGTTTTTAGGTTGATACTAGTCCTTAAAAAGACTAATAATACCTGTAGAAACCATCAACGGACAACCACAAAAATCCCCAAATAGAACCAAATTTTGCATTTTCCAGCACTACCACATGATAAACAGAGAAAGATGAGTAAATTGTTTGATATCAGAACACCAATTGTTTAAATTGTCCAACAGGTTAACACAATCCCACTTAAAAGACACCTGATAATGTTGACCTATCAACAGTAAAACACTTTGGAAAAAATTACAACTACCAAACAAGTGATCGACACTTTCAACCTCCCTTTTGCACCTACCACATGTATTAGGCCCAACCAGTCCTTTGCCCTGAAGATTATCCCAAGTGAAATGTTTGAGCTCGAAAAAGTAACTTTATCTATCAAAATTTATTTAATTTGTAAAATTATAATATATTGAAATGTTTGAAGTCGAAAAAGCAACTTTATCTATTAAAATGTTTAATGCGGCATTTATTTGATAAATAAAATGACGATTTCAACTAAAATTTATTTGAGTTAAAGTTATAACCCTCGAGTCGATTAAATGAGTGAATGACAAGTTATAGGTGGGAAAGCATGAGCCAAGGTAGACGGTCGAGGATCGTGCGTCCACATGCACTACCTCCTTTTAATGGCTAGAAGATGAAGACCCTATCTTTCTCGGTGCATTATGTTCTCACCGTTATTTGATGGGATCACTCTTACTCTTAGGCAGTTTGGGGTATTAGTGGCAACGAAACCTATTTCAGTGTTGCATGATGAACAATGATTTGGCATCAATGGAGAGGTATCTGGTCGTCTGAGTTAACGATTGCAGTGATGGGACCTATGAATTACAAGTTAGGATGGTTAGAAGTATGGCTAGGAGGTGCGCCAGTGGTAATTTAGGTCCTGGAGTATGGGCTCTGTTCGAATTGGGAGATTGAGAGTAATAGGGAAGGAAATTAAGGGTTTTGTACGAGTAGATGGAGAGCAGAGGTAGAGTAAACCAAGACTAGCCTAATAGGAATAAAATAGGCATGGTGATGACTTGTGGAAAGAAGAAAAAGGGCAGATATGGTAGTGATGCAGGAAAGAAGAGGGGATATGAGCACTATCCAAAAATTCAACAAGAGATCGAACCAGACCTCTGCTTGTCGGTACACCAAGTTCACCCCACTGAAAATTAAAATGGAAATATCTCGGGCCGAGGAATGGGTGCATCATGAGCAAGAGACAAAGAAGATGGGATAGGTGGCAGATGGCACCAAGGGGTGGCTTCGTGAGGCTTGGTTCCACGGTGTAGACATAGATACCCATATGATACCTATTCTTGTTCCCTTTCCCCCAAGATGTTCACCCAACTGAATTGTTCCCCAAGGTACTTCACTATATCCCTAACTTTATTTGTGGTCATCTCCTCTTGACTAATGGCCTTCTTCCATGAAAAACCTAGAATTATAGCATTTCTTTTCTACCACAATAGTGGGGTAATTTATAGTGTAGAGAGACACGGGGAAATGGATCCTCCTGAACCAAAGAGACAAAGTACAAAGTATACACTCAAACGATGTGGCTATATTGGAAAGCGAAAACCATGTTAGTCAAGGAACTTGTAAATCATTGGGAAGAACGTAAGGAGATACTACTTTAGATGGATGAGTTTCAGATGTAGGTCAACAAAAAATCAACCTTAATGTTTGAGTCACTACTAATTTCAAATTTAGTGAAAGGACAATTGCTCCTAAAGAAATTCCTTTGACCTCCACCCAACATATTCTTTAAGTTAAGATTGATGATGCTGATAAGTATTCAATGGTGTCTCAATGTCCTAAAAAAATGTTTTGATAATTAGTCTACATTCCATAGGCTCTAGCAATTTATATAGTTATGCATATAATTAGTTTGATGACTTACCCACCCCAAAAAAACTCCAATCTACTTTACTATTGCTTATTTTGGATTTTTCTATGTATGGACGTATTGTTACATTATTGTTTTATAGTCGATTGGGTTTCCTCAATGGCTAACCAACAAACTCTGTTAAGTTTAGTTTATCGTAAGTTTAGCTTATCTTAATGAATAGAAAAGTAGATAGCTTTTAAAAAGAATCTAACAAGTTATACTCATTAGTCTTTCATGAATAGAAAAGTAGATAGCTTTTAAAAAGAATCAAACAAGTTATACTTACTAGTCTTGTTATACTTATTAGTCTTTGTTTACTAGTTTTAGTGTTTCTTAATTAATTGTATGATTGTTTCATTTTGTTATTAAAATGTTATGTTTTGTTTTTTAATTCAAAATATTATTTAATTACTTTTTGATTTGATAAAAAGTAGTGTATAATGTGTATTTCATTGTCACCATTGAAAAAATATTATGTTTAATAATAAAGTTTATAGGAAATCAATTATGATTTTTTATTATTTTTTTATATATGATTTATTATGTTTAATAATAGAGTTTATATGAAAGCAAGTATAATTTTTTATTATTTTTTAGAAAATGATATAATAATTTGAAAAATTAACTTGTAAAATACTCTTGCACAATTAAATATTATTGATACATATAGTCAAAACGATTAATAATAATAGTTTCATATAAATAATTTCATTTTAATATATAAATTTTTTAGTTCAAAATAATAACTTTTAAGAAATTATTATTATTATTTATTATTCAATTTCAAGTTTCAATACTAGCTTATATCGTACAATGATTAGATTTAATTTAGCATATTAAATTTGTTTTGTATTAGACAATATTTAACAATGGATATGCTTATTAATTTTATACATTTTTTCAATGGAATACACATCAATGGAATAATTTTTTTAGCAATTATATAACTTCTCATTAGAATTCTATGTCATCCATTCAATATAGTTGTCAACTATGTACTAGATGTAAGATCATAACCATTGAAAGCATTGCTAGTATTGTAAGTTCAATTGCAATCACTCATTGTTATTTAATTATTGTAAATTTCACATCTCCCTTGTTTATTCTTTTGTTGGGAAACATAGCAATTAATCTTCAGGTCTTTGGCGAGTGCGCTTCCAAATCTCAAGTACTTTTCCGAGGCAGGAGTCATGGTTATTCGCATATTTGAGATGATTGAAAAAGTACCAAAGATCAACTCAGAGGATGTGAAACATAAAGTATTGAAAGAGGTCTCAGGAGAGGTCGAATTTCACAACATTCATTTTGTGTAAAAAAATTGTTTCAGTAAACAAACAAATGCAAGTCAATAAAATTTGACTTCTCATTGATAAGTATGCCCTTCATTGGCAGGGATAATAATGTATATAAGTTACACAGTATTTTTATGTAATAATAAAATAAAATAAACCAACAATTTCCCCAAAAAGGTTTAATAATATGCCGATAGGTTTTTATCGGAGGGTGAAATGGTTGAAAAAAGGAAACTAAAACCAAATTGGTGTTATGGGAAAAAGCCTCAAATAAAGTGCATGGACTAAAGTTTTTCCATGTTGTATACCTAGCCTTATACGATGAGTACCATCACAGGTGAGCTTTGCAAGGAAGGCCAAGGAAAGGTGAACTTTAAAATTCCAAATATCACAAATAGGCAGCCAAATATTAAATGTAGACGAAGTTAACAACAAACCTAAATATAGTTGACATTGTCATAGCATTTCTCTTAGACCAAAATAAACCTCTACATTTACCCAAGTCTAAAGATTTTAGCAATAAATTTGTACAATTTAAGGTTATACTAGGTTTTAGACTTATTTTTTTGATGCTCTCTTAAGTCAAACTAAACCTCTAAGTTTATCGAAGTTATGATATAAAATTCGAATCGAAGGTTTGCTTGTATAAATATTCTAAAAAAATATTGGGTTTTCGTTGAATGCATTGTCTATATTTCCTTAAAAGTCAACCATGCATTAAAATATACCATAGCCAAAACTATGTGTATGAGCCATGATATGTCAAAGTGCATAACCAAAGTGTCATCCAAACCAACCATGATAACCCACTATAGAGCTTGTGCACAATGTGCAAATACAATTTTCAAGATTCATATATATAAATTGAAATCTATTCCTACATATGGTAATTGTGGAATAGTGACCCCAAGTGTGAAGAAAAAACAATATAGCACATTTGTTGAAGAACTAGAAGTCAAGAGTTTGGTTGATGAGCATCATCTTATTCAGTTAATTTTTTGAATGGGTTCCATTTTCATGTGAAAAATGTTGATTCCCCTCCCTAAATGATATCCTTTTGATAAAGTCCTCTTCACAATGGGCCAAAAAAATCTTTATACATCATTCCCACACTACCTTCTAGTCACCCTTTAAAACGATAAGCTTCTTTTCTCTATCAAGTTCCAAGCAACATGGCCACTAAATAGGATAAAACCTACATAGCCCCTATGTAATCGTATTTTAATTTTAAATGGTGGTAATACACTTACATAAACTACATTATAGAAAAAAACAAAATATTCCACAAAACATAATCACAAAATAATCCACAAAACATATTCACGACACTTGCCTTTCATAGACAATGCATATGGATACGTGAAAATATTCATCACTAACCCATCCATCATGAAATTTTTTATTCTTGAAATGAATTTCTTTATAGCGATCATTCATTTTCGTAGAAAACCCAAACATTCATTAGGTTTCTATAGACAAAGAAACTAAGTACTTTTCCACCATTGATTACATTAACCAGTTTAACAACTATAATTAATCGGCTTGTCAACATTTTCCAAGAATTCAAGCAATCAAGTATTGGAAAGTACAATTTAAAAAAAATCTAAATACTTTAATTATTTGAAAACCTGCTCCTAAATACGCTTTACAAGATTGATTAGAATAGATTAGGTAGACATATAGAAATCATATCCATGTAAAAAACATCATCGTTAAAAGACATTTTATGGAAAAAATTCTTGTAAAATTCTTCTAATTTCATAGTTAACATTGATCATTCATTATTAGGTTACATATCTGATGGTAGAGATCATGTTTGTGTATTTTTTCCCTAGAAGGTAACCCTGTTTTATAGAGGGAATTATATGAAGGATATGGTGGAGTTTGAGAGAGATTGAAGAGAAGGTTGCAGCGAATGTGTTGCAGGTTGTATCTTTTAATTTTGTTGGACGAAATAAAATGAAGTACTGGCCATTTCTCAGTGTATGTATCCCATATTGAGTGAACCAGGTATATTGGTGTCTCTCTTGTACTATAATTGTATGTGTTTTATTTCCGCATTTATTTTATTGCTTTGCTTTGCTATCCTATTTCTAACATAGAATCTTCCTAGAAAAGGTAGTTACAATGACCAAAACAAGCAGATCCTAATATGAGCTTCTATAAATTGTTGCTAGATTAACAAGAACACATAATATGACGTCTTCAATTTTTTCAATAAGCATCTGAGATAATGTGTTACTTCATGGAATTGTTAATTGAAACGCAAAAGATAGTTTCCTGATCCAAGTCTATGGATACCATAAGGGACCAAGGACAAGATCTTTGGTTTCCACTGGCCCACTGATTTTATAATGTCTTTCTTAGCTCATCTTATGTGTCTATCTCAATTATGAATGAGATATTCAATCACACTTAGTCCATTAGTTTAACTATCTCCTTCTTTTCTAAGGAAAACCTCATGGGATCCCCTTGTATTCCCTAAAATATCCATATAGAGGACCGCTTAACAACCCACCACAATAGGGTGTAGTATCCTCAAGGGAGCCAATTGAAGTTGGACCTATGAACTATGGCCTACCTCTGAAAAACATTCCTTTTGTAGATGGTTCAATTGATTGAGGCAACCGTTTTTCTTTTAATTTGGTGGGGTGTTTATAGCCATGGAGAAACACACTCAATGGACAGGGAGTCCAAATAGTTCTATTGGTATCAATTACTAAGATAGTGGATCTGGATAAGAGTTGTGTACATTACTCACGCTCGTAACCCCATCCTTGTCAAATCTCTTTGAGATGTCTATGATTTCCATGTAACTAAAGTTCTTCCCTAGAGCAAGTCAAAGCTAACCATAGCCCCTATGTGATGGCCTTTTAACCCTAAATGGAGATAACATATTGAAATAAGTTCATTTGGTAGCCAATGTGTTCCTAATAAATGGGTGGGTGTTAGGCATGAAGATAATAGATTTGCATGAGAATTGTGTACATAACTCACACTCTTACCCCCATAATTATCCAACATTTCAAAGGAATCTACAATTTCCATGTAAATATAGTCAGTCAATATGGATCGTTCATCAGTAGGTTACATATATAATGGTAGATATTATGATTGTTTCTTTTTCCCTAGAAGGTAACCATCTTTTAGAGAAGGAATTATATTAAGGATGTGTGGAGTTTGAGAGATACTTTTGAGAGATTGAAGATGAGGTTGAACCACACGTGTTGCAAGTTGCATCTCTTCATTTTGTTGGTCAGAATAAAAATAGGACTGGTTGTTTCTCTGTGGATGTAGACCATATCGAGTGAACCACGCATGTGGGTGTATCTCTTGTACTATTCTCTTATGTGTTTTACTTCTGATTTTGTTTTATTTTATTGCTCTGCTATCCTATTGCTATCATAGAATATTCCTAGCAAATACAGTTAGAATGATCAAAACAAGCAGATCCAAATAGAGCTTTTATAAATTGGTTCTAGATTAACAAGAAAACATAATATGAAGTCTTCTATCTTTTCAATAAGCATCCTAGTGAATCTGTTGTTTCATGGAATTGTTAATTGCAACACAAAATATATTTTCTTGATCCAAGTCTAAGGATACCATAAGGGACAAAGGACAAGATATTTGGTTGCCACTGGCTCACTGATTTGATAATATATTTCTTACCTCATCTTTATTGTCTATCTCAGATGAGAATGGTATATTCAATCACACTTGGTCCATTAGTTTGGCGATCTCCTTCTTTTCTAAGGAAAATATCATGGGATCCCCTTGTATTCCCTAAAATATTCATATGGAGGGCCACTCAACAACCCACCACAATAGGGAGTAGTATCCTTGAGGGAGCCAATTGAAGTTGGACATCTGAACTATGGCCTACCTATCAACAATATGCCTTTGGTATATGGTTCAATTGACTGAGACAAACTTTGTTCTTTTAATTTGGTGGGGTATTTAGAGTTGTCGAGAAACAAACTTAATGGACAGAGAGTCCAAATAGTTCTATTGGTATCAATTACTAAGATAGTGGATCTGGATAAGAGTTGTGTACATGACTCATGCTCTTAGTCCCATCTTTTTCAAACCTCTTTCAGATGACTATCATTTCCATGTAACTAAATTTCTTCCCTAAAGCAAGTCAAAGCTAACCATAGCCCCTATGTAATGGATTTTTAACCCTAAATGGAGATAACATATTGACATAAGTTCATTTGGTAGCCAATATGTTGCCAATGAAATGGGTGGATGTTAGGCACCGAGAAAAAATATTTGCATGAGAATTGTGTGCATAACTCACACTCTTGGCCTTGTCATTGTCTTACGTTTCGAAGGCATCTACAATTTCCATGTAAATATAGTTTTCCCTCAAAACAAGTGAAGCTATCATAGCCCACCAATAATGGTCTTTTAACCCTAAATTGTAACAATACATATACATAAGTCCATGAAACAATCAACATGTCATCGATGTAAAAGTTAATGAATTTAACTTCATCTTAAAAAAGAAGTTTGATGATCTCTTTATCACATCCTATTATTTATTATTATTCAATAATTCATTTCGTTTTAATTAACAATTAATACCTTGAAATATTGTTATAGTTTAAAGTATATTGATTTATATAAAAATTATACATATATTATTTTATTCTTAAATATTAAAAGATATGATTTTTACTTTGTATTACATATCAATGTTAAATAAATAAATGCCATTTTCTTTTAACCTCTTTGTTTTACCATGGATGGTCCTTCAATCTAACAATACAATAATTCTTAAAATAATGTATATTTGTGTTTATTAAAAATATATCTTATATGTTAAAATAAAATAAAATGATAAAGGTTGTCACCAAATGGTTTGATATCATCTTAAGATTCCTCATAAAAATGTTATGTGAGTGCAAGATAAGGATAAAACAAGTCTATCATTAAAATTTTGCAAATATGATACCTAAAATATTGCCATGTACCAGTCAACAACGAAGACTTTCTAGTTTACATGGGCTCTTCTTCCTTTTGCACATAGAATATACAAAGGATTTATCATGCAAAAAATAACTCCATGCACTGCACATGGATTTATCTAAACTTATTTAATTGTCACTGAAACTATTCAAAAGTACCGAGTATGACGATGCTTAAATATTGCAATTGAGGATTAACTTCAAAAATTTAGTAGACGTTCATGTTGCAACCTAGCTGTTTTTCTTTAGAAAGGGCTTGGTACAAAGGAATGGGCTAAATGTAATCCAATTTGCTACAATTGGGCAATGAAAGGATGCAAGTTTTATTTGTGCATGTTGTTTTTGTGTCTTTGTAACTCTTTAAATGCAAAAAGCAGTTGGTAGAAACTTCATCAATACAACATAGAAATAACAGCCGATGATGTGATGGTAGGAAACCTAAATACCACGTAGACACCTCTCATTTTTCTAGTGGAAGGTAGCATAATGAATCTTGTAAGTGTATATAGATGATGGCCACAATAAAGTGCCTCACAGACAACGAAGCAGAGGGAAACTTCATGGACATGGAAAAAATGGCAGCTTTGTCCAATAGTATCGAGACAAAAGAGTTCAGGCTTTCATCGACGGAAAGTGAAGTGGAGAAGATGTGGTGGATTATTATTCTATAAAGTGGTGAGATAATAGAAAATTTATATTCAATGGAGGGACAATGAAACATATAGAGATTCAACAATTCAATTGTCCATCTCTCGCAGAAACACCTTCGTGTAGTTCTTCTGTACCCTAGTATTTCCTCCATACCCCAGAGGTTTTGAGGGTCTCTAAATAGAATGGGAAGCTAAAAAAAAGTGTAAACAATATGCAACTATGTCATATTTGAATTTTTTTTACTTAAGTCCATTTGGGATAAATATATCATTTTGAATAAAAGTAGTACTTCTTTGAAGTGCATCTATACTTGCTATGAGCAATACCAAGAATTTAAAGGTGTCTCATAACATAACTTTAGTATTATGATAAAAGAGTATCACCGAGATAGAAATAAGAGCAGGAAAAGCATTTACCTTACATTGAAAAAAATGTTGAATATTTGGTATATTTGTGCAATGCCCAAAAAATCGTTGCAATATTCTAATAATAAATAATAATCGAAAGGCCCAATGTGTCGAATATGGTCCCATTATAGAAAAGGAAAAATATGCGAGAAATGGAGATGGCCACTTGCATTTGCAAAGGCCAAGGCATAAAATATGCATTTCTTTTCAATTAGGCCACCTTCTATAACTTTACGACTTCTGACAAACACAAAAGAGAGAAAAAATAATATGGGGTGTAGTAAACATGGGAGCTTAGTGATTTTGCAGTGGTGGCGACAAGCTAGAGATAGATAGATGTCAAGAAGGGGATTTGAGCTTCTGACCATGTATAGAAAGGGGAACATATCTAGCCAATATAAGAGAACAAAACCATAAGAACCCATGAAAAAAAGGCCACCCATTTGTGTGTCAAATTTCCTGACAATCCCTACTAACTGCCGAACACCACATCGAAAGATGCTATTATATTCCATTTCCAACCATGTCATATGATGATGCCAATGCCATACCCTCCCTTGCTTGTCCTAATCTAGTATTATCACTCTGTCTTCTTCTGTGCAATCCCTTCAGACAAAACTATTTCTGTGCATTTTTTTGTGCTTGTTGGAGGTATTCTTCCTTATTCATGAACCTATTGGAGATATCTACAATGATATTTGTAATAAACTTGACCAAAGAGGGGAAACCTCATGAACTTATTACACTTCCCAGAAGGCCAATCTTATCATACAATATGAAGCAGAATCTGCAATAAACTTGACCAGAGAGAGGGAAACCTCATAAACTTGTTACACTTCATAGAGGGCCAACCTCATCATACAATGGCAAGCGCATAAACCCATAATGGACAATAAACTCAAAGGAAAAGAGAATTGATGCATGGAAGCGGTTTGCTAATTGGGTATTGATCTGTAGTTCAATTTTTCCCACACATAGCAAAATCTTTTGTAATCTTAATGATAATAAAAATAAAAAGAAGGAATAAAAGGGAGTAATTCTCACCTTTCCCTTCCTTTGATATGACTACTTTCCTATCAGAGTAAGAAGTCATAAAAAAACTATTCCCGGAGTAGGTCGGCTGCTTATGGGCCTACAACATCTTATATATTGTAACGTGACTTGAGTATTGACAAAAAAACCATATCAAAAAATAAGTTCCCAACAATTAGGGATAGTTTTGACGATGAGTGGGACTGTGATAAAAACCTCCTTTAAGGTTAACATTAGCTTGGGGTTCAAATCCCTGGTGACGTGGGTTCATGGACATGTTCCTTTCCTTATAATTTTTAAGTTTCCACGAATTGAGATTGCTAGTGCGGTGGATAGGACCATTAGTGGTTCTATATTGTTCCCCATACTGCATAGATTCATCCTTAGGATCAATTCCAAAGAGTTGGGTGAAGTCTAAAGGTACAGGAAACCCACTAGCAACTGGAAAAATAGCATCTTATGTCGTGTTGCATTCACAACCAATATTGGCTAGAATAGTCGGATGTAGGTGGGCATGATGTTAATGCCCTCTTGGTGCGTCAATCAGAATGGAAGGTATGGAGGAAGAGGGTGGGATGGGTGCAGATATAGGTCCATGATATTGCTGCATTTTGCGAGTCGATATAGGTTGGGGGACTTATTGATAGTTTTTGATTCATTATTTCATGCTTCATGTTGTGAGTCAATGTGAATCAAGGTTGCATGCTTTGAGTCGATATGGGAGATGGGGGAGCACGATAAAGGTCCTCCACAATATGGTGGTTTCTTAGGGTGATTCAATATGGTGGTTTTTCCATGATATGGCTTCATGGGGCTCGAAAATATGGGTGAGGCATATGTGGAAGGGTGAGATGAACAACCGAACCGAGATATTTAATTAACAGAGGGAAAGTTGATAGTTGAAGGAGGCAAATGACGGAAAGGGAGGGCATATAAAAGTAGGGTGAGAAGAATAGCTGAGCCTACTAAACCTCATGAAACATGCATGCATTTTCCAATAAAAATATCTAAACAAAACCAATCCAAATGGTATAAATGAAATGAAACTTGTCCAAGAAAACTGGTATAATCCATACAACCTATGCGTGCGAAGATCAACAAAATATAAGTATCGGTACCAAAGGTAGACCTTGTTTGAAAGTCTATTGACCATGGGAAAGAAACAACAATAGTATTAGTAGAGGAAAAATAAAACCTTGTTGTTAAAGAAGTAGTTCAATAGCTAGTTTCATATTCTCTAGTTACAACGCAGAGGTATTTGCCCACACTTAGAAAAATATTGTGTAATCTTGATGATAATAAAAATAAAAAGACAGAATAAAATAGAAAAAGTGGAACTTGACATGTAATATCGATTATATAGTTAAAGGGGATGGTGAAATGGCATCAGATAAGAGGTTTGAGGTAGCAAGTAGGCTATGAGGCTCTTGCTACAAGAGAAGATATGCAATGGAGTGAGCATGATGTATTTATTGTGGCACTCCGGCCAAGCGAATCCTTTTCCACTAGAAATATCCACCGTCATGTTCCTCCTACGCCCAATGCTACTGCTGGTGTGTGAGATCCCCTGTATTTTCTCGACACACTTTTGCCAAACCACTCTTCAACTGCCAAGTAGAATCATCATAATCGATAATCTGCAAAGCAATCAGATCGTCCTACGACAAGGTGTTGAATGGGATGTCGACCCTAAGAAAAATAAAATTTGTGAAGATTGTTTGAAGGGTATCAAAACTTGTGGTTATGAAATTTTGGTACCGACAACATTTCTTTGCTACTATCCTGAAGCTTCATCCAAAGGCATTGGAACTCAAATGATTTGATAGTTGTCTGGACTTAATCCTCAATGCAATCTTATAACCTCAAACGATTTATGGGAAATGTTATCCTTGGAATTCTTAATTTTAGTCGTTAATTTTTGGTCCGTTAATTTATAAAATTCTTTTAATGATATGGAAACAAATATAAATTATCTTCCAACTATTTTAAAGTGGACTTTTTTATTTATCACTGGTTTGAATTTCTATATGTTTAGTTTCAATTTGAGAGTTTAATTGTGCAAGCTATTCATAATTGTTGTTTCTAACATATTTTTCTCCATGGAAATTAAAGCTAGAACAACTCATTAACATGGAAAATAGATACACACATCCCTCTGCATGGATTCATGTGGAACAATTTTCGACTTTTATTCTTCCTCTGTATCAATGATTGTAAATATAAATTGTTGGAGTTAGAGAGAAAGTTGGAATTCATAGAATTGATGTATAGTATGACAGGTGTGGATGGTGATATGACATAATGTACTATCCCTTAATAGCTAATATAGGTAAAAACTCAACAAACTGTAAGCAAATCCAAGCTACCAATAATTTATTGATAGTTGTATGGACTTAATCCTCAATGCAATCTTATCAACTCAAACGGGCGAGCAATATTTTCCTTTAAATATCTCTCTAAAAACCAGCCAGATTGTCCTTAACAGTCTTGGATTTTAGACAATAGAATTGATATGGGCCTTCTAGTGTAAACATAAGCTGACATGGGCTTGTACTATAACGATACGACAAAAAACTATCGGTAAGGAGCAAAATATTGGCAGACATAAAACTTCACCAACATACCAGAAATGAGGAAAATGCACGTGTCAAATTTTTATTGGATAAAAGATTGCAAAGTGAGCAGTGTTTCTAAAACCCCTCCCAGAGAAAGAACGCCTAAGTACGTAGTTAAATTATACAATTTAAAAACTATGATTAAAGAGAGATAGTAGAGGTTCGATATCCATAAAGGGAAAATCCAATTAAAATAATAAATAGACCAAATGAAGTTACACTAAATATCATTACAAGCCATAAATAATATTCGAAGTGGGAAATAAAAATTTTAAATACAGAAATTAACCATTGCAAATTTGCATTCAAAATCCAAAGAGAATTGAACTCCCCATTACAGAAGAGTTATCAATGTAAACAAATTCGTGACCACATATAAACAAAGAATAACAAGTATATATCTAAGCCACAGTGGGAAACATTTACATCATGGTTTACATCCATAATTCTTTACAAACATAAAACTCTAAGCTAAATCTAAGTAAGAAAACATGGTTAAGCTCGACGGTTGAAAATCATTTCTTCTGTAATAGATACATAGCCGAATGTCAAAAACATACCTGTAAGATTCGCCCAATGACAATCGACCTTTTCCAATTATGCCCAGGTGGAAGCATATGCCATACAAAATGAAAAAAAGGAAAAAAATTAACATGGAGCTTGAAGGTTGATGTTAAATGAAGCTCCTCATATTCATAGAGGCGAATCCTGTATGTTTACTTACCAAGGATGGGTTGTGACCTGTGAGGTCTGTTGATAAAGCCATGACAATAGCTGAGATTTAGAGGTGGTCGACTGAAGCTAAGGATATGACTATGGCTATGGCTAGCTGAAACATCTATGAATCCGACATACTATACCCAGACAATATGTTAGTCGATGGGTCGATATTAGTGATGCAAAGTATACATAAAAAAAAATTACAAAACGTAGGAATATTCAAATCTTACTTAAGACAGAATGTCTATCCATTGGTGAAACGTGTACATAAGTAATTTTTTTTAATTGGCGGTTTGTGAGATCGAGTCTCCTTATTTTCCATTGCAAAAATCCATCAAAAGAAATTGACTGGATATTCCTGTGTTATGATTGTCACTGAGCCGGAAATGACACTCTCTTCAACTTCATCACGTAGTTAAATGTAAAGACGTGTTAATATTTTTATTTAAAAAATAACCTATCATTTGAAAACATGTGGCGCAATTTTATTGAGAAGGATGACGAAAATGAACAATGTTCTCAAACCCGATCTCGGGAAAAAATGCCTAACGACGTAACTCATATATTGTCAGAATACTTCGTTTAGTGGAAGGATTTGTCAATGGAGGATCTTACATGAGAAGTACATGAAAAGTGAAATAGAAACATCCAACACCACATTTTATTTGGGGAAAATAAATTCAAAAGGCAGGGGAGGGGTTGTTCAATGTTTAGAGAACCCAGAAAAATTCAAATGACCCACACAAAGTACCAATATCTAATCACTTCATGTTAAAGATGAAGTTTATTATGTCAGTTAGTTAACGGAGTTTATCCCACACACAAAAGGTGAGAAGCTTAAGTGGGATCACTAGCTATAAAATGGTTTTAAGCATTAGAGTAGGGGCCTTTTTGTGAAATGTGTTATTGCTTAAAGTATGGAAGAGACAATCCGGGGCCAAGAACAACATCCATACCACCTTGGATTTGGCTTAAGTTATCTTCCATACCTTCTCAAGGAAATATCTATTCAACATACATATTTTTTGGGTTATATGGAATTCAGCTACAAACTATTTTCTGCTAGGGTTTACTTCTGCTCTTCAATGTGTTCAGTTATGAGGTTTTTATATGAAATATGTGGTATTTGGTTGTTGTTGACATTGTTTATCTCTCTGTCATTAGTACTCTTAAATTGGATGAGAATTTTACTGTTATTAGTTCCCTGTTAGTTTCATATTTACAAATGTTTAGGTTTCAGTTCTTCAGATCTATCTCTAGGTTTCATATTTCACTTATAATAGAAGAACTCATATTTGGATCATAACACAAACCTCATTGTGCTTCCATAACAAGTTCCATAACCCTTGATTAATTTATTGTGTTCACTCCTCACTCCCTCCATTTCCCTAAATAGAGAGCTAACACTTGTCAAGGTCATTAGGTATGCCAATAAGTTTACTAAACACTTCTGTTGAATTTCAGCTGATTACGAACACCTAACTCTGAAAATATAATTTGGTTATGTTAGGGTTAAGTTTCAGATATTATATCAACTTCCCTCTTCACTTAAATTTGAAAATATGATGAAATCATGTATGCAAGCACACAAACCTTCTTTGTTTTTCATTAAGAATACAACTCTTAGAGAAGAAACTAACTGTCCGCAAGCAATATAATCAATCAAACCACAAAAAGAACCTCTTCACCATCATCCATAAACATGACTAGATTTGAACAGTTATTAGTAACATACATAATCACACTATCCTTTGCTAGCTTAAGTAAACACAATCAAGAATGTCATATTGATGACTAAAAGTATGCCCCTCAAGTAACCTGACAACTTTTGGTGCATTAGAGTTCCAATCAAATCCTTTGAGTGTTGCAACCTGGGAATACTAATTGCCTCAAGTTTTATCTGAGAAGTGAGAAGTGAGAAGTCAGATACCATTCATTCTTTAATGCTTATATTTCTACAAAGTCAAAACACCTCCTTGCGATGAGTGTAGTTTGACCAACACAATTCTTTGTGCACCATTTTCCAAGGATTTTGAACATTAGATTAATGTATCATCTCCTAAATTGTATGGAAGTGGCGCTTGATCTCTCTTCCCGTCCATGTGCCACATATATGATACATCAACTTGATTTACCCCGCTTGGTCTGCACCCTTAATAATGGATTGTTCTCTTTTACTACTTTCCTAGTGTGTTCCAATTAGGTTTGTGCTCCTTAACACACACTTTCCAACTCTCCTTCTTAAGCACATATAGGAAATGTATTTTGCATAATGCATATAAATCCAGATCCAGTTGTTTTGTATGGTAGTTTTAAATCTTATTTTAGCTACTCCAAACTTTATCAAATAACTAATGTTCTTGGGTTTTTTTTGTTTCATAGTCCCAAATTTTAGATTCTATAGTCTCTCCTCCTTCCCGGTCCTGACTATATGGATCTGCCTCCACATTTGGATACTCCTTACATTATGTGTTTGAGTGAAACTATATCAATAATAAATCTTACCCTACAATCAAAGTTCTGTCCTATTAGCTCTCTTTCATTCCCTTTGACAACCTTGATATAGGGTTCTCATTTCAATAATCAATTCTTGATCTAGTTGTGTTTATGAATATTTACGTGGAATGATTTTCTAATTGGTAGAGTTCCTTTTTACTGACTCACTAAAGCATATCACTGCCTTGTATAATTTGAAAGTGGTCATAGAGAGGAATAAACTAAATATCCAAGTGACGTTTTCCTTGAAGAAAGAAACCAACTTGCAACCTAAACCGACATAATCATGGGAAAGAAGAAGTGAAGAATAAATGATATATGATATATGAATGAGTATATGAAGAGAAATAATAACATCAAGAATTTGAGACACTGACTTCGAAATGAAAAACAAGTAATTTGTGATATTACTCTCTAAATAGAAAAGAAAGTCAAAGTAAGGAGACAAGTAGGAGATTCAAATTAAGAACTTCTCAAACATATTTGACTTGATTTTCTACCTCATGCTCCTTCACTTTTTTGTCTAGCTCTTTGAAGTTGACCTCTGAGTTGTATTAACATGGATGGTAAAAGAAACACTGTAAAAACAGATCCATTTTATCTTCACAATTTTTCTTGGTCAGCAGAGAAACATGTCACTACATTTACACTTTAATAAACCAAAAAATTTCTCAATAGTCCAAATTCCTGTGAAATAAATGTTCTCGTTCCAACCTTAAAAATTGGATTTTACTTCTACTCAAGAAGGAAATCACCATAGCTCAAAGAATAAAATGAGGAATTCAAAAAATTATGTAGTCAATTTAGCTATTTACCTCTTATGAATCCTGCAAGTCAGTTTACCACTGATCATCTTGCGTAATTTTGCATCAGTCATCTTACTCTGGGAATAACCAAATATAGTAAAATGTTGTTACTTAGCAAATACAGGGGATGTGATTAGGAAGTGGAGCAACGATGGGAGGAAAATATTACTCTTCATAATACAATAGTTCTTGTCCTAACTTTTTTTGTAATTGAAAGCATTATCCTTAATCTTGAAGAAGTGTTGACTAAAGTAAATGGAATCTCATAGTAGGTGGATTTATTTACAACAAGGTTACTCTTCCAAATTCAATATTTCTTGTCCTAACTTTTCTTGTAATCAAATGAATTATCCTTAAACTTGAAGTAGAATTGACTAAAGTATTGGAATTTCTCAGTGGGTGGATCTATTTACAAGAGTGTGCAATATTGAATTGATTTTATTAAATGTATAAATTTGTCAATGGGATCATGGTTTTGACATGAAGATGGTGGCATGTCAAGAAACCCACCAAGGTTCAATTCCCAGGAGACACAAAGAAGTAGTTAGCCCTAGGTGCAAGTATGGTTGCATGTCATGCTTGACCTCTCTAGGACATTCGTAATGTTGCACTTGAGTTTAAAGAAAGCACTTCCCAATCCTAAAATTAGATAAATGAATTAATTGAAATCATGACAAGTTCCATACCTTGGGTAGGTAGTCTTCATAATAGAGAGCAAAGAGTGTAGGGAATATTTTATTTTTGGAAAGGTCACCTAAGGCTCCAACAACTATGATGCTAATGATGGATTCTATCCCTCCCCCAAAGGAGTCACAACTTCATCAAAAACACCCTATGAAAGTATAAAGGGAGGCTCAAATTCCTTCGCTTTCTCTCACTACTACATATGGCTCAAAAGTCCCACAAAAGTTTGCCATGAATAATTTAAAATCGATTTTTTCGTGGAACTACAGTTTAAATTTTTGGAAAATTTTGAAAATGCCCCCGACGATCGTTGCTATAGCGATGTTATTGACTTGTCATCGCTATAGCGACGACAGTTAGTCGTTATTGCGATGAAAGGTCCATAACGTCGCTATAGCGACGAATGTCGAAAAGAAAGCTTGTTTTTATTTTTCTTTTTTAACAGTCATTGACTTTTTTTTTTTGAAATTTGATTGTTGTGCATTTTTCGCCGGAACCATGACCCTCATTGATCTATAAATACATGTTCTTAAGTCATATTTTCACAATCATTTGCTAGAGTTGCAACGATCTTTCTATTGGTTTTTTCGTTCTGCGATTTCAAGAGTTCGGTATTGGTTTGACACATCAAATTTTTGATCTCATTCGTTTTCCAGGTTAGTTTGACTGCAATGCACTATCCTTTTTTTGTTGCACCCTTTATGTTACAACTAGGGCTTCAATGCAATGGAGAAAATGTTTATATAGTTTGGGATTTTTGTGTCAAAATGTAATTTTATAAATTTTCACTTGTTTTAAAATGTAATTTTTTAAATGGTGGTTTGTGTTAAAATGCTAATATCATGACCATCATCGTAGATTTCAAGTACACAATCTAATTAGATTTAACTAGCCCCCTCAATATAGATAACCAATGAGACCACAATGCTGTATCCTTTCAAACTTTGATAGTCATTTGACAATATTGACATTATCATCTATATCCATAATCCCATTTGACAATCCTTCCAATTTTTGAGGGTCTACATCTATATTCATAATCTCATTTGACAATATCATGTCAATGTGTTGAAACCTTTTAATTTCTAGTATAACAAACATGGNCATTGGCACCATAATGTAGACTTTCTTGCAATTAATAATTATAAACCAACGTAGGGAACCAATTAACCACTCATTATCCTATGGGTATTACCACTTGTCAAAATGGTGTAACGACTCCTTTCACAAATACACTTAACCTAACATACTAACCTGCTTAGACATTTACATAGAAATTCATTACTTTATAAAGAAACACCATATCTATCTTTAATATACCAACACATGCATTGAAGTAATATGTAAACTCCTAATTTGTGACATCATTAACACAATTCCTTAGCCCCCTTTTTAAGGCAATATATAAATTCATGTTATGTAGAGTGAATAACCATTACCCACCATACACCAATACCTATTGGAATAGCATGTAGTAATCCAAGGGAATTATAACTTAGGTAATCCTCTAGACATGATTAGGTAATACTCTAATCACCTCCTTTAATTTTTAGTCTCCTTTAATATATATATACTCTATTCAATTCAGTACGTTATATATTGATTAATGATTTTTTTTGTTCTTATAGGCTATCAGAATGTCAAATAAATATACATGGGAAGAAAACAATAGGAGGTATGCTGAGATTAAGGAAGCATTGGAGGCGAAGGGTGATGGAAAATGTTATTTCCCTTGCAATGATTGCAGAGGTTTGCATACTAGAAGAATTTTAAGAACATCAGCTGAAAAACATTGTAAGGAGAAGGGGCATGCTGAAGGGGGGTATGAATATAATCCCTTGGTAATACGTTATTCATTACATAATGTACTTCTTGTAATAGTACTGATAATGTATTCACAATTTTTTTTATCATTTTAAATATATGTGTTGCATATTATACTCTAATGTTACTGCATTGTTTGTAAATATAAAGACAAAGCCACCAAGATGTCGACCGCCAGAGAGCTATTTTCCACATAATATTAGAAATAGTACTTTACAAGCCGACAAGCATGGAGATCATGCTATTGAAGATCGAGTTCTTAATGATCCTATGGACGAAGATGACATTATTGATACTAATGGTGAAGATGAGATAAATAGATTGCTCCAAGACACATTTGCTCCATTGGATGAGGACAACCTCCATGATATTCATGATGTACCTCTTCTTGAGAAGTCCCAAGAACCTCTTTATGAAGGTTCAGCAACCAATATTCTATATGCTATATTGTTGTTGGTGAACTTGAAGGTTTTTAATGGTTTATCAAACACTTGTTTCACTGAGCTCCTAAGGTATGTAAGTTGATTATTTTCCTCTATTTTTTGTGTTAATTAATTCGTAAATTAGGGATATGAAATATTTATGACGTATATTGTTTACATTTCACTTTTTGCCAATGTTGCAGATTGTTGGGTGAATTTCTATTACCACCATCAAATAATTTACCACGCACAAGTCGAGAGGTATTCTTGATTATGAAAGAAATTGGAGTGGAGTATCAATCTATTGATGGATGTACTAATGATCATATTATATATTATGGACAGTATGCTTCAAAAAACAAATGCCCACAACGTGAAATTAGTAGATATCAATATGATCAAGTAACAAAAGAGGTCCTTCACAAATTTCTTCGTTATATTCCCATAATTCCATGTTTCCAACGACTATTTAGGTGCCAAAGTATAGCACAGCTTATGGATTACCATGCAAAGATCATAAGTGAAGATGGTTTTCTTCAAATGCATGCAGATGGTTCTGCATTGAAGAACATCGAAGAAAAATGGCCAATTTTTAAAGATGAACCTCATAATGTTAGACTTTCATTGGCAGTTGATGGTTTCAATCCATTTGGTGAGCTTCTTTCTACTTACTTGGTGTGGTCTGTTTTCGTCATAAACAATAACCTACCTCCTTGGATGACGATTAAGAGAGAGCACACAATGTTGGCAATGATTATTCCAGGTAGTTTTTTGAAAGTAATTATATTATTTCATAAAGTTATTTGTTTAATTGTTGCATGAGAACACCGTTTATATGTTTGGACAGATAACTAAATAGAAATATTGTATGTTTATTGATCAATTAGGTAAGTACGACATTAAAGATATGAATGTATATATTGAGCCTCTAATCGATGAGCTATTGAATTTATGGGCTGGAATCACTATGTATGACATTTCTAGACCAATAGGGCAGAAACGATTTCAGTTCTATGGAATACTTGCATGAACAATTTGTGACGCTCCCAGGTTAACACATTTTTGTGGTATGTAACTTTATGTTGCACGTTATTAAAATTATATGTTTTTAAGGTTAAAAAACATGCATTTTTTTAAAATTAATAATCTTTTGATGTCATAACATTAATACATATATCTCGCAGGTATTCAAATAAAGGGGAAATTTGCATGTTTAGTATGTGGTCCTAGGATAAAATCTAGTCGTTCAAGAAGTTTAGCAAAGGAGGTGTTCGATGAGTACAAGCACTTCCTCCCTAATAACCATAGGTACTGAACTATCGAAAAAACAAAATTCAATGGTAAAGAAGAGAATGCAAGAAACCACGAAGAATGACACCTCACCTATGGAAGTTGGAATGTAACAAAAATCGTCGAGGTATGCAAATTGTATATGCAGCATATAATATGTTCACGTAATATTATGATTTTTATATTTTTACTGAATTTTCTCTACCATGGGTGTCATGAATGAATGTTAATGTGTTTTCGTTTATGTTTAATGAATGTATTTAAGGCATGAATGGGATTCCACAAGGAATGAAGAGTTATCCCATACAATTCAGTAGGTTTCCTTACTATGAGCACCTACAAATAGCTCATTTGTTTGATACAATGCATATTGGGAAGAATGTAACATAAATGACATGGAGGACATTAGATGGAAGGTATGACAAAGATAAATTTAGAAAAATTTGTAGTGACATTGCAGAAGGAAATCACGCATTGCAAAGTGTAATTATTTCCAATGCCGAAAATGGGAACTGAAATATTAGTCTTCCATGGTTATTGACGGAGAAAAAAAAATGCTATAAAAGAGGTCATTCAGAAAATAAGGTTTCCGACGGGGTTTTCGTCGAACATACAAAACATCTTAACCAAGAAAAGTGATTTTGGCGGTGTTAAAACTCATGGCTGGCATATATTCATTAAGGTAATTATTTACGTATATAATTTCCATTAAATAAATCTTTTTAGTAATTGTTCTCTCCTATTTGGAAACATTAGATAATGATTTTCTTTTTGCTACAGTATGTTCTACCTCCGGCTCTCCCAGATAGCTTTGACGGAAACATAAAACAAGTTATATGTGGTCTTGGTAAATACATGAGGTAAGTAACAATTTTATATGCATGCAAAATGTTCGTTCTTTTGGTTGCATTGCTTATTGAAATATTGTGTTTTACAGCTTGGAACTTTATTATACATGCCTCAATCTGGTTGATCATTGTTATTTTCTTGTATCTTTTGTAGGTGGATTACATCTAAAGAAATCCATAAAGAAGATATTAGGTACTGGAAGAGAGAAATTCCTTGTCTAATGTGTGAACTGTAGAAGTATTTACCTCCATCATTTTTCAATGCACGAGAACACTATCTCATACGCCAAGTTGAGGAGATTGAATTGCATGGACCTGTAAACTCAAGGTCAATGTGGATGGTGGAAAGGCATTTGAAGTCATTGAAGGCTTTTGTTAGAAAAAGAGCACACTGTGAGGGTTCTATGGTACAAGACTATATTCTATATCAATCCATGGTGTACATTAGTTAATATCTTCCAAATTTAACAAAAAATATCAATCCGCCTCGCATTTAGCATGTCGGCTCCATCAACAAATTTGAAGGGTAGGTCCTGTTGGGGAAAGGTAGAAAGAGGAAATTGAAAGGTAATTGAATGGTGTACGTTTTATTTATTATACAATTAATTTTTCAATTTATGTAATTTATATTATTCCATCAGTATTTTAAGCTAAACTTAATTGCCTTTAATGATAGCTAATTTACAATTCTTAATTGTTATTTTTTCATATAGTTGGTCGCATGTGGGATGCAATACATTTATACACTCCAAACAATCTTGATTGGATGGAGGAATGGATTGAACGATGTGCATCATACTATGATACCTTATCAGGGGAAGGGGTTAGTAAAATGATTAAAATAGTGCATTGTCATCAAGAAGAATATCTCGAAGAACTTACGCAAAGGAAAATTGATTTAGCATAAGGTTTAAAAGATAAAAAGGAAAGTATATTTACCCTTCTCATTTTTTTCGTTGTTTCACATTGTATCAAAATATTTATCTTGTTTATGTCTTCTTATATTTATTTACCGAGTTGGGCATGATTCAGCTAATACATCACAATGCTATGTGGTGCAATGGTCGTAAATTTTGCATCAAAAAGTTGGATGACAAGAGGAAAACATTTGATTGTGGGATAACTACACTTTTTCAAGTCACTAATGTTTCCTCTAGAAGTGACAGGAATCCAGAAGTATCTGAAAATAGGTACTATGGTTATTTGGATGATATACTTGAGTGTGACTTTAATTCCTTTAAAGTAGTTCTTTTGGAGGTCAAATGGTACATGCTACGAATGAATGAACGTGATCCTGAAAGAACTGTTATTGAGCATGCCAATGGATTTACCATGGTTAATACAAGGGAACTTGAACCAGGTACAGAGCCTTATGTTCTTCCAAGTCAATGTGAACAGGTATTTTACTCAAAGGTTCTAGTAAAGCAGGTTGGTCATACATTGTTAGATACGATCCAAGACGAATACTGGTCAAGTATAATGCACTAGAGGAAGAAGACATTGTTGAAGAAGAAGGTGATACCGATCAAGAGCAGTTGGCCATCGACGTAGATATGTCTGATGAAGAATCCTATCAAGAAGTTGATAATCCAAATGATGTAGCATAAAATGAAATTGACATTGATGATATTGATGATGAATATATAACCGAACATGGCATTGATCATTATCCTCATATGAGCGATCTTTTCAACAATAGTGATTCAGAACCAGATGAAGATACATATGTTGAGTTAGATGAAGAAGAATCTAAATGACATTGTAGCAATGTTGGAATCTAGGATGTAGCATGTCTATCGAAACTTGGAAGGCCTTTTCGTCGCTATAGCAACGAAAACTCATCGCTACAGTGAAATAGTATAGCTGGCATAAATTTATTTTAAACATGAAATTACGTCGCTATAGAAACAACCAAGTGTTTCTATAGCGACGATAGAAGCGTTGCTATAGCGATGGGGAAGTGTCACTATAGCGACACAATTTGATGTTTTAGAGAAACCATATTTCATGTCTTTACTTTCGCTATAACGACGAACTGTAGAAAGTGTTGCTTCAACGACGAAAGTTTTCCCACGAAAAATAGGGGTCATGTTCGTTGCTATAGCAACGCATAAGTGTTGCAATAGCAAAAAAAATTCGTGGGAAAAATGTGCACATGTACGAGTGTCTGTGGTGGGTGGGGGTTGGAGAAGAAACCACACCTGTACCACATCACAGTCTCTAAATCATTTAAACAACATTTAGGATGGTCGTATGTGTGGCACATTGAAAGAAAGAGCAGAGGGCCAAACAAAAGGGGCATTCATTGAAGTTTCAACAATAGAAATTACCATCCTATTGTGTCAACACAGCTCTGAGGCACTACCCATTTGAGGTGGAATTGACACAACAGAGCTTATTTGCATCCAACAATCTCACAAATCTAGATGAAAAATACTTGGGCACACCTCTGTTATCACTATATCTCAAACCATGGGCACGGGCATGCAGGATTTGAAAAGAATATCATTATGGTAGTCTCCATGTGCCCACAACCAACAACACTAAGTACAAATCCGAAGAGAGGCGGGCACAAAAAAGAAGAGGAGATGGGAAAGAAATATTGGCACTTTATAGGTCGATTGGTGTGTAATAAAAAGGGTAATCACAACATCCTAAATACCACGTCGGAGTCCTGTAACAGTGGCCAAGAAACACGGAGGTAGGTTGAAGAGACTTATAAGTGCACAAACTTCCTGGACACGCCAACCTTACCTTATCGTTTAGCATTTTTATGTCAGCATGTCGATAGAACACCAACAAGGGACACATGCTCTGGCTCCAAGCTAGAGTGCTTCATTTGTTCAAAAAGACACAGAGCCTCCTTTGCACAATCTTGTATAACATATCCCATAATCATTGCATTCCATGAGACCACATCCCGACTAGCCATTAGATCAAAAACTTTGAATGCATCCTGTATGTTCCTGCATTTGGCATACATGTCTACAAGTGCACTTCCCACAAAGCCATTATGCTCAAATCCACTTCTAATTATGCCTCCATGGATATGTTTCCCACAACTGAAAGATGAAAAGATTGCATAATATGAGAGAACACTGAGAAAAATGTCAGAATCTGGTTTACTACATGTCCCATGCATTTCTTGAAAGAGCTTCACAGAGTCTTCAAAACAACCATTCTGTGCATACCCTGCAATTATTCCATTCCATGGGTATACATCCTTCTAAGGAGTTTTCTGAAAGAGCTTCAAAGCCTCATCAACATGCCCATTTTGCGCAAACCCAACAATCATCGTAGTACATGAAACCACATCTTGTTCCAGCATTTCCTCAAACAATTCTAGGGCTTCATCAAGGCACCCACTCTACACATATCCTGTAATCATCGCAGTCCACGGCACGAAATTTCGTTCTGGAATTTTCTGAAAGAGATTGATAGAATCATCAACGCTCTTGTTCTGCGCATATCTAGCAACCATCGTAGTCCATGGCACACCACTCCTTTCATGCATCTTTTCAAAGTGTTCAAGCGCCTTTTCAACAAGCCCTATATGCACATACCCAACTATCATGGCATTCCAGGACAACGCATTTCGTTTTGGCATTTTTTCAAAGACTTTGAATGCATCCTTAATGCTCCCTCCCTTGACATACATATCCACCAGGTAACTCCCAATAAATACATTTGACTGATACCCACTTTTAATTATAGCTTCATGAACCTCCTTTCCGTGTTTCATCCCCGCCATGTTAACACAAGCTGAGAGAAAGCTTGTGAAAGTGAACCGATTCGGCTGAACAGTACCTGTTCTCTGCATTTCATAGAAATCTTAGATAACCGATTCGGCTTAACACGTGGCATCATATTATCTGCGGGAGGGATGGTGATGATGAGCATTTCTTTTAAAACCGACTCAGAGAAAGAAAGCCTAATGGCGTAAATATTTAATACATTGTTTTTATTTATACTATAATTTATTGATTAGGTACATAAATCAAAATTAGTTTTAATTGATAATAGTGATCGAATTTAAATTACATTTTATGATGTAAATGAAATAATATAAATTTGCATATTTATTTCAAATATTATTTAATATTCTTAATAAAAGCAATGCACTTAACATATTAATTTTGTTGATTTATTTCTATTTTAGTAATGTTGATTTTTATTAGGGTTTATTCTTATTTTAGCAATGTTGATTTTTATGAGGGTTTATTCTTATTTTAGCAATGTAAATTTTTATCTTTTACACTAGTTAAAATAGAGAGATGTTTTTTTATCTTCTAGATTAGGGTTGACTGCCTCTTTATAGTATCTTTGTTTTATTTTATCCGCTAATTCTTTATTGTACTACAACTTCTCCTTAAATTTAAATTTAATAATACTTTCAATATCATCACTATTATGCATAGTAATCTCTTCCTTGACTCCCTAATGATTTATCCAAGGAAATGTATTTTTATGCAAACCTCAATAAAGTCATAGGTATTTTGACTAGAGTATGGAGCAATATTAGGACGCCTCTTGTCTCCCATGTTGTTTATTGTGTTCTTACACATTAAGTACCTAGTCATAGTCATGCTCTCAATGGTATAGAGACTCGATTCTATGAGGTGGATAGGATAGGGTGTTTTGTCTTTAATTTTGAGATTATATGTTATAAAGTGTTTTTGGATTCTCTCTACCTTTATATGTTATTTTCTAGAGATGTTGAAACCCCAAATTTACATCCATATAAGATAACAGAAGTGGAAAGAACCTTAAATGAGAGTTTCTTCTTATCCCAAGTCCAAATTTCTATTGATTTACAATCGTTTTCAAGTCCATAATCAAACTCCCACCCTCTACTAATCATTTTCTCAATGCTATTGTTTTAGTTAAGCTTGTGATGAATATTGATTCCAAGATATTTATATGAAGTAACTTACTCCAAGTTGTCGTTGTCATACATGAAGTTAGCATAAGTGATATTTTAGGATTTGATTATCATAACATTTGTTTTATTAGTGTTAATAGTCATAGTCGTACTAGAGAAAATATCTTTGATATTTTTTAGTTGCTTGTCAATATCATAGATAATCCACACCATAAGAAAAATATCATCAATGTGGAGAAGAAAGATGACGACTATACCAAAAAATGTTTTGTTGGCACAACTTGCATCTTCCGAAAAGCCATGATCTAGCTTGTTAATGTATATACCAAAAAGGGTAGGGGACATGGGACAACCTTTCTTGAATCCTATATTAAAATTAGTTTCTTATGAAGGACACCACTAATAGTTCATAAAGTTGGAAATAACAAATTTCCATACAACCTTTTAACAATATCTCTCAACTTGAAAGAAACTTTTAGATTTTTTAATCTATTCCAAAGGATAGTTCTGGTAGGCACTACACCAAATGTTTTTTTAAAGTCAACAAAGCAACATAGAAGATTGGTTTTATCATCACGACACTCCCTAGAAATGGTTTTAAGTGTCACAAGGTAGTCCATAGTAGAATGATGGCTCCTAAATCCTATGTGGCCTTTAATTATTTTTTGTGTCTTTCTAGTCATATATTAATCTCATTTTCCTAAATAATTCCATTTAACTTGGATAAAAGAGAGCTAATAATAGCCCTATAATTATATGAATTATTTTTATCTATATTTTTAAAAATAGGAGCATGACGGCGCTTTATTTCCAAGGTTTAGGGAAACCCTTCTCCACTGCTAAATTGAAGAGTTTATGGATGTGAGGGATGAGGATAGATCCACCTATTTTTAAAATTTATGCTTGGTATCCTTCAATGTCCTTAGCTTTCCTTTTTGCAAGCCTCTTAACCCCAAACTCTATGTCTTCTAAAGAGAAATCTTCTTCCTTTGTAGAAAGGGTTTGAATGTTGTCCATTGCATCAAGGGATTCATTAAGTTCTTTAAGGTTGGGATTCCAGTCCCTTAAGGGAATCATATTGTTTTTTTTAGTTCTATGACTTAGAATTTTCCTCCATAATTTATTAGGATTTACCTTAGAGGTGTGCAAAAGCTTCTCTTGCTTTTTATTTAATAGTACCTTTTTTTCCTTTTAATTAGGGATTTGTACCTATATATATTTTCATATTTTAAAGACTCATTACAATCATCCCTAATGGATTTTATAACATGATTACACTCTTTATCATAGAAATGGTTGGTTGTTCTATTATCCTTTCAATATGACACTAAGATAGAGAACTTGTTAATGGAATTAGAGAGGGTTGTGGTAAAATTATGATAGAAGTCTTTATTATTGTCCATTCATTATTTAAATCCCTCAAAAATATATCTATTTTATTTTTATCAAAGATCAAGTGATTTTGGTTATTATAATTATATATCATGGGGTTATGTGTGTGTCAAAGTTTATAATTAGGGTTAAAGGTTTATTGTCAGAGTTGAGCTCATGGTCATTTAAGATGTCAAAATTTACTATTGGTTCTGTACATGGATATCATATATCACATGTTCTAAGACACTTTTACCAATCCTATGGATACAAGTCATTTATTTAGATTTTGGTCACCTCATAATACCATTGCAAATTATTAGATCTTGAGAACTACAAATCTTGATTTGCTCAATACCAAACAAATTCTCAACTAAGTGTTCAGTGTTTCTTTTTTATCTTCTAGATTACATAAGGTACTCATCTTGACATAAAGGATTAGGATTGGAATCATTTCATAAGATAATAGCTTCACTAGTTGTTGTTCTATCATTAAAATCTCGTATCTTGAGGATATTGTCTTCATTTATTATGATGTAAATATCACGTTCTAATCCATTTTATAGAAAATTTCTATCTAAATTATGTTTCTTATAAAAGGTAGAATTAATAGGTGAAAATTGACATATTTATATATAAATCTTCTTAGCATTGATATCTGAAATCTCCATCAACAGGTATTGATTGAAATGATATTTCTTGTGAAGCCTAATATGAGGGAAAATGTTCTTGTTTATGTAATAAGTTATGCCTCTAATTTCTCCACATTAGAATCTCTTATTCCAATGCAACCACATTAAAAAAACTTTCTTAGGGACCTTAGATTCCTAATGCTCCCAAGTTTCAACAAGCAATATAATATCAATTTCACTTGGGATTAGAGTTGACATAGAACATTTTCTATCTAAATTATGTTTCTTATAAAAGGTAGAATTAATAGGTGAATAAATGACATATTTATAGATTAATCTTTTTAGCATTGATATATGAAATATCCATCCATGGGTATTGATTGAAATAGTATTTCTTGTGAAGCCTAATATGAGGGAAAATGTTCTTCTTTATGTAATAAACCATGCCTCTAATTCCTTTGCGTTAGGATCTCTTATTCCACTTCGACCACATTACAAATTCTTCTATGTTAGGGACCTTAGTTTCTTCATGCTTCGAAGTTTCAAGAAGCAATATAATATCAGTTTCACTTGGGATCCAATTTAAAATGGAACCTTTACTCCATGGAAATCCACGACAGTTCCAAGAGAGGATTCAGAGTGTGCCAAATTCTTATTTATTGTTATCTTATTTGTTTATATCCCTAATAATAGTTTTTATATTCTTGATTATTTCCCATTTTCCTTCCTTTATAATTTCTTTTACCTTTTCAACTTTCTTTCTTAATTCGAATTGATCTTCTGGAATGGGATATTCATTTATAAATATTCCTAGCCCTTTTAGACTTGGAGTTTTAAGTAGAATTCCATGTTTAGGTCATTAGAGATTACCTTAATATGAATGAACCCGTCTTTGTGCTCATTACCTAACTTATGTGCTTCTATTAGACAAGTTGTTTCAATTTTTTTATTTTTCTTTTAGTTTTTCCTTGACTAGTGATAGCATGTCCTCGTCATTCTCCTCTTTCAAACAAAAAATGATGAGGTTTAAGGCTCTTTTTAAACGCTCATGGTCTAACTCTATAAGTTTATTTGTTTCCTCTTTGATGGGTTTGATATCCAATTTACTCTCCAAACTATTTAGGGCCACATTTCATTTAGATTGTTCAATCTTAATAACTTATTTTTGCAATTTCAACAATTCTTCTTAATTTTTAACCAGGTTTAGATAATAATAATAAAAAGGATAAAAAACACTGAAATAAATACCAAACATAACATGTTTATAATGAATATATTTAACTTGTAATTTTTTTATAATTAATTTATTAAATTTTAGTTTTATAATAAATAATTATATATATTTTAAGATAAAAGGACAATACACCTCTTATGATTATTTTTAATGTATTAAAGTAAACTAACAAAAATAATTCAATTCAAGACATACTTTTGATATGTAATGAGACAAATATGATATATAATGAGTGAAAAAAAAAGTAATGGTTATCTCACCAAAATATTAAACTTTAGTTTAAGGAAGATGTCCAAAAACCCTAACCAGGATTTGATGGCTATTTTTGCGGCGAACTTGGAGTCAAGCCAACCTCTCAGGTTGGTCCAACCAAAGGAAAAAAAAGTGAAAAGAAATTTTTTTGTTTGCATACCATCCAAATCTTCTTGGTTTGGGTTTTTTTCTCTTAGGTTTTCAGTCTTATCTAGTTTGTTTTTTATTTTATGGCTTCTCCTAGTTGATTTAGTCGTTATCATTTTTTGGAACCTTTTTGGTAGATTCAATTTTTTATTATTGCAGATCCCTTTTTTACCATCCATGTCAAAAAGGAAAAAAAAGGGTTTTAATCCTTATCCTTTTTTCACCCCATGTCAAAAAAGAAAATAAAGGGTTTTAATCCTTGTCGACTCGATTTAGGCTTTATGTCCAAATCAAATCCGGACTCAGATCCTGTTCTTTATAATACCTTATCAGAAGGTATTGTTCATGAGGACAGATCTTCGTTTTTAATAGACAATGGTTTTCATTTTACAGCTGGTAAGGGAGTATTGGATTCCGAGATGGATAAGGAATAGGTATTGACGCCAAACCCTAGTGTGGATTCGTTGGACCGTGAAGGCATTGTCTTATCGAAGGTAGGGGGTATTGTTTAGGTAAGGTGGAGCCAGAGGAAGACAAATATTTTGTAATCCATACTCATCCAAATCCCAATTTTAGTGTGTCGAATCAACCACCGAGGATTACAGGGGAAAGAGAACGTAACAGAAGGAAACTTAAATATTTTAAGGTAGAATCAAATGTGGAGGATTTTACGGTTGGAAGTGACATAACACTAGGGAAGGTTAAAGGGTTTACCATAAGAGCACTTGTGGGTATAATGTAGTATGTGAAAATGAACAGGGTGGAGATGGTAAATTGGGTGGCAGAAAAATGTAAGCCTTCGATAGATTATAGCCCGAAAGTTCACTCGCTATCAAATGTGTGGTTATGCTTCATATTCCTTTTGGAGGAACATGTTGAGAACATTATGGAAAAAATTTGGGTTATAAGGGATGGTTATCTTGTTCTTTGGCGTTGGTTAGTTCATTTTATCCCACAAAGGCAGAAGATCACTAAGCGTCATATATGGTTGTTCCTTCCAATATTTTCAATTCAATTTTGGTCATAGGAGATTTTGATAAATATGGCCAATCATACTGGAAATTCATCTTTGTTAATAATGAGATGCTACATTCAAGGGATAAGAGAATTGCAAGGGTTCTGGTGGAATTTGGCATGGCAGAGGGTCTCTTGGAAAAGGCCAACATTCGGTGGGATGACCAAATACTGGAGTTGAGATTAGATTACATAAATATTCCCTTTCAATGATTAAATTATAGGAATATGGGACATCTGAGCAATAATTTCCTTGAAGCCAAGTGGAATTTGTTGGGTTTTCGTTCAGTTACGACACATGAGATAGTGGACAGTTTGGGTTTTCAAACTTTTCCATTAACACCTATTCAATCCTCATACGTCGAAGATGAATATTTAAAAGTTAAGTCTCATATTGATTCTTGTGTTCCTTATGAATATTTGTCTTCTAAAGAACTTATTTTTATAAAGTCAGTAGAAAAATATTTGGACCATAGATTGGGTAAAAATATCATGATTATAGTATTGCGGGGATGGAAATTCTTCCTTTATATTATGAAAATAGCATTGGGGAGTCTTTAGAGTCTAGGGTATTAGATGGGGACAACTCTCCTCAATGGGATTCGGTTCGTAATGATTTTTATAAGTTTTTGGGTAATGGGAGAGTAAATCTTGTAGATGCGAATTTTGGGGATTACCTTCGTACAGAGTCCATGACCAATGGGGGATAAACCAATATATATATCTTTGAAGTATTTTTCGACCTTAGGTTCTCAGCAGAGGATAAGTTGGTTTTGGTTCGGGGTTTGGAGGTAAATGGGGTTTCAACAACAAAAGGGTCAAGTTTTTATAGGTGATTTGGTTAATTCCCCTTTGCAAGTTTACTTCAATAAACCGATGGAAAATTCCGGTAAAACCCCGAGAAATTCAATTCGTCACCAGAACGTGAATATTAGTAAAAATAACAAAAGGAAAGATGTGAAGGGTAGGGGGAGGTTTGTGAGGTAGATGTAATGCCACAGGAAGGGGATTATGTTCATTTATCTACTATAATTTAGACTACAGGAGATATTTTGATGAACAAAGAAAATGAGAATGGGGCCCTTAAAGCATTGATGCCCCCGTCAGTTGTTTCCTAATGTTTTGTATCTCCTTCAATATCAAAGGGCTAGGGGGAAGCCCAAAATTTAGAGCCCTCAAAATATTTATGAAATCAAATAAAGAAGACATTTATTTTATTTAGGAAACTATGACTAGGGCTTTGAAGGCTTGTGAATTTTTTTTTTCTGAATATTTTGAATGATTGGGAGGTATGTGCAATAAATGTTGAAGGTCAGCCTAGGGGTTTGTTAGCTATATAGAATCCTCGCTTCTATAATTTGACTAGATACAAAACATGTGTTGGTATCTTGCTTGAAGGTAGAATAAAAGGGTTTTCTCATGATAGCAGTTTGTTGAATATTTATGCCCCTTATAAAGATATAAGACTTTTATAGGAGAACATTGAAGCTAGTGGACTCCTAAATTTGTAAAATACTATTATTGCATGAGACCTGAACTTTACAATGTATTCCTATGAAAACTGGGGAATGTTGTCCTCGGTGGATCCACTGGACTCTTTCTCTCAAGATCTATTTAGCAAGAACAAATTGATTGGTATTATTCCCCACAAACTGTCTCCTACTTGAAAAAAGAAGATTGGGGGATGGAGGTATTGGTAAAATACTTGATCGATTTTTTATAGAGGAATCCCTATTGGTTGGTTATGTTAGATACATTTCATGGAAACTTGTATCCAACATATATGATCATAATCCTATTGCACTTCAAATTGAGGGGGAACCTATACCTGCCAAATCTCCCTTTCAATTTAATCAATCTTGGTTGAAGGATGAGTCTTTTTGTAGAATGGTAATATATGTTTGGTCTTCGTCATCAGTTCCCAAAGGAATGAATGTGATGAATAGTATGGTTTTCAACTCAAAAAACTGAAAAAGTTGGTGATGGGGTGGATAAAGAAGAAAGAAGAGGATAGGAGTAACCTTTATATTATTAAAAATCAAATAAAGGATATTTTGTTAAGGAATTTGTTTGACAATATCTCTACAGAAAAGAGGGCAAGGATTATTGAGTTAGAGGATAAGAAGAATGCTCTGTTGAAAAAAGAAGAAGAGTCATGGCGTTTAAAAAGTTGAGCGGTTTGGAGTGAATATGGAGATAATAACTCCAATTTTTTTGACAGGTATTCCTCCTATTTGAAGAATCTTAATACTATTTGGGGNATTCAGAAAAAAAGTAAAAAATATTAGTGCTTTAGTCCTAAAAATGGACCTTGTTAAATCTTATGATAAGGTTAATTGGGTTTTTCTTAGACTTATTATGCTTCAAATTGGAATTCCCGTGGAAGTTACAAATTGGATCTTGGCTTGTGTTTCATCGGAAAATTATGTTATCATGGTAAATGGTGTGCCCACAAATTTATTTTGCAGCATCAGAGGTCTTAGATAAGGATGACCATTGTCCCCCCTCCTCTTGTTATTAGTAATCGAGGGATTAAGTCAAATGATCTCATAATCAAAACTGAAGGGTAAATTTGTAGGTATAAATATCTCTTCGGTCCTTAAGACCACTCATATTCTTTTTATTCACGATGTGATTATTTTTTTCTCTAATAATATTGATGAATGGAATATTATTTATGATATTCTCATTTTTTTCTATTTAGCCGCGAGAATGGAAATCAATATGGAAAAGTCTACTTCTATCAAAATAGGGTCTATGATGGCGTATTCTCCGAGCTTAGTTCACTTTTCCAGTTCAAGGTGGAAAGTTTAGATTTGGTTTCAAATATCTTGGATATTTGTTGAGGCCTAATATTTACATAAATGAAGATTATATGTGGCTGGTAAAAAAAATCGAAAGAAGAACCAGTAATTGGGATTACAAATTTATGTCTTTAGGTGCAAATTTAATTTAGTTCATGTTGTTCTTTTGGGTATTCTAGTGTATTGGTTTTCTCCCGTTAGACCATCATCAACATTATTAAATAAAAAAATAATAATTTCCTTTGGGATGGCTCGGGTATGGATAGAAAATTTCATTTGGTGTCTTGGAAAAATATTAGCTTTTCCTAAATCTATGGGAGGATGGGACACAAAAAATTTGAGCCGGTTCAATTCAACTTTATGTACGAAGAGTATGTAGCATAATCTATTTGATAATGATTTATGGATCTTGGTCATAAAGTCAAAATATCTCATCGAGAAATCATTACTGAGTTGGTTCAGATATTTAGAAGTAGTGAGTAATGGTGCTTCTATAATATTGAATAGTTTTATGAAAAATTATAATGGATCATAAAATGGTTTTCTTGGGATATTGGGAATGTAAAGAGCATTCATATTGGCATTGATCCCTACATTGGAGATAATGGAAATTATATCATGCTTGTAGACAGTCTAGAATATACTGTTGAACTTGGTCTTGTCACTCTTAATCAAATTAAGAGGTCGTGGTAGTCTATTTTAGATGGTGGATACTGGCTAATTTCAAGAGATATTGGTTACAAGGTAGGTGGGATGATATATGGGATAACTATATAAATTTCCTAAATATTGCAGGCATCAGACTTGGGAATTCAGGGGACATGATAGTATGGGTGTGGAACAATTCATCTGGTCACATATAAGAAATAAATGCATATGAGGCTATTGTTACATATCAAAAGCAACTTGAAAGAAAATGTTAGCACGCCAAGCTTTGGAAATGGTTTCTTTCGTAAAAACTGAAGTGTTTTTTTGGGTGCTACTATAAAGCGGGTTACTTACATGGAAAATTTTGTTGAGAAGGGGATGGAATGGTCTCGGGATATGTGTATTGTGCAGAAATGATTCTTATTCAGTTGAACATTTATTTATGCATTGTGTTTTCAACAAAAATGTGTGGATTATGGTGTGTGAAGACTTAAACATTAGTTCTCCTTCGGGAGACTCAAATATTGATGAAAGTTTCAAGATATGGTTTCTATCTGAAATAAGGCACAAGATGCTACCTATTTTTATCATTAGGTCAATTCGAAAAATGTTAAAAACGGTAATATTTGAAAACCTCATGCCAAATCTCAATCAATGTTGCATCAAAAGTATCAATTTTTATAAGGAGTATTTTATTAAAGATAAGCCTAAGATGAAAAAGTTCTT